>JBBGZY010000864.1:75000-170000 GCA_037952925.1 Lithobates clamitans
ACAGAGGCAGAGGATGTGATGTCATCTCTCCTCGGCTCGGCAGTTTCCGTTCCGGCACCGAGGAGAGAAGACATCAATGTGAGTGCACAACACACACACATCACAGTAGAACATGCCAGGCACACATAACACCCCCCTTTACCTCCCGATCACCCCCCGATCACCCCTCCCCCCCCCCTGTCACACTGACACCAAGCAGTTTTTTTTTTTTTTATTTCTGATTACTGCATGGTGTCAGTTTGTGACAGTTACTGTGGTAGGGCAGTTAGTATTAGCCCCCTGTAGGTCTAGGGTACCCACCCTAACCCCCCTTAATAAAGTTTTAACCCCTTGATCACCCCCCGTCGCCAGTGTCACTAAGCGATCATTTTTCTGATTGCTGTATTAGTGTCGCTGGTGACGCTAGTTAGGGATGTAAATATTTAGGTTCGCCGTCAGCATTTTATAGTGACAGGGACCCCCATATACTCTCTAATAAATGTTTTAACCCCTTGATTGCCCCCTAGTTAACTCTTTCACCACTGATCACCGTATAACCATTACGGTTGACGCTGGTTAGTTAGTTTATTTTTTATAGTGTGAGGGCACCCGCAGTTTATTACCTAATAAAGGTTTAGCCCCCTGATCGCCTGGCGGTGATATGCGTCGTCCCAGGCAGCGTCAGATTAGCGCCAGTACCGCTAACACCCATGCACGCAGCATACGCCTCCCTTAGTGGTATAGTATCTGAACGCATCAATATCTGATCCGATCAGATCTATACTAGCGTCCCCAGCAGTTTAGGGTTCCCAAAAACGCAGTGTTAGCAGGATCAGCCCAGATACCTGCTAGCACTTGCGTTTTGCCCCCTCCGCCCAGCCCAGCCCAGCCCACTCAAGTGTAGTATCGATCGATCACTGTCACTTACAAAACACTAAACGCATAACTGCAGCGTTCGCAGAGTCAGGTCTGATCCCTGCGATCACTAACAGTTTTTTTGGTAGCATTTTGGTGAACTGGTAAGCACCAGCCCCAAGCAGCGTCAGGTTAGCGCCAGTAGCGCTAACACCCATGCACGCACCGTACACCTCCCTTAGTGGTATAGTATCTGAACGGATCAATATCTGATCCGATCAGATCTATACTAGCGTCCCCAGCAGTTTAGGGTTCCCAAAAACGCAGTGTTAGCGGGATCAGCCCAGATACCTGCTAGCAAATGCGTTTTGCCCCTCCTCCCGGCCCAGCCCAGCCCACCCAAGTGCAGTATCGATCGATCACTGTCACTTACAAAACACTAAACGCATAACTGCAGCGTTCGCAGAGTCAGGCCTGATCCCTGCGATCCCTAATGCCCCGTACACACGGTCGGACATTGATCGGACATTCCGACAACAAAATCCATGGATTTTTTCCGACGGATGTTGGCTCAAACTTGTCTTGCATACACATGGTCACGCAAAGTTGTCGGAAAATCCGATCATTCTGAACGCGGTGACGTAAAACACGTACGTCAGGACTATAAACGGGGCAGTAGCCAATAGCTTTCATCTCTTTATTTATTCTGAGTAGGGATGAGCCGAACACCCCCCTGTTCGGTTCGCACCAGAACATGCGAACAGGAAAAAAGTTCGTTCGAACACGCGAACACCGTTAAAGTCTATGGGACACGAACATTAATAATCAAAAGTGCTAATTTTAAAGGCTAATATGCAAGTTTTTTGTCATAAAAAGTGTTTGAGGACCTGGGTCCTGCCCCAGGGGACATGGATCAATGCAAAAAAAAGTTTTAAAAACTGACATTTTTTCAGGAGCAGTGATTTTAATAATGCTTAAAGTCAAACAATAAAAGTGTAATATCCCTTTAAATTTCGTACCTGGGGGGTGTCTATAGTATGCCTGTAAAGGGGCGCATGTTTCCTGTGTTTAGAACAGTCTGACAGCAAAATGACATTTTGAAGGAAAAAACCCATTTAAAACTACCCGCGGCTATTGCATTGCCGACAATACACATAGAAGTTCATTGATAAAAACGGCATGGGAATTCCCCAAAGGGGAACCCCGAACCAATATTTTAAAAAAAAATGACGTGGGAGTCCCCCTAAATTCCATACCAGGCCCTTCAGGTCTGGTATGGATATTAAGGGGAACCCAGGCCAAAATTTAAAAAAAAAATGATGTGGGGTTCCCCCTAAATTCCATACCAGATCCTTCAGGTCTGGTATGGATTTTAAGGGGAACCCCGTGCCAAAAAAAAAAAAAAAACGGCGTGGCCCCCCCCAAAAATCCATACCAGACCCTTATCCGGGCACGCAACCTGGCAGGCCGCAGGAAAAGAGGGGGGGATGAGAGTGCGCCCCCCCTCCTGAGCCGTACCAGGCCACATGCCCTCAACATTGGGAGGGTGCTTTGGGGTAGCCCCTCAAAACACCTTGTCTCCATGTTGATGAGGACAAGGGCCTCATCCCCACAACCCTGGCTGGTGGCTGTGGGGGTCTGCGGGCGAGGGGCTTATCGGAATCTGGAAGCCCCCTTTAACAAGGGCGCTCTTCTCTTCTTCTTTTCTTCTCTTCTTCTCTTCTTCATTTTCTTCTCCGGGCTGCTCCGCACCCATGCTGGCATGGAGGGAGGCTCCCGCTGTGTGACGGCGCTCCTCGTCTGACAGTTCTTAAATAATGGGGGGCAGGGCCACCCAGTGACCCCGCCCCCTCTGACGCACGGTGACTTGACGGGACTTCCCTGTGACGTCACGGGGAATGCCACAGGGAAGTCCCGTCATGTCCCGTGCGTCAGAGGGAGGCGGGGTCACCGGGTGGCCCCGCCCCCGTTATTTAAGAACTGTCAGACGAGGAGCGCCGTCACACAGCGGGAGCCTCCCTCCATGCCAACATGGGTGCGGAGCGGCCCGGAGAAGAAAATGAAGAAGAGAAGAAGAGAAGAAGAGAAGAGCGGGAGCCTCCTCCCATGCGGCCCGAGGAGAAGAAGATAGAAGACACCGCGGAGGACATGCTGGACGAGAACGCCGGAGGAAGAACCAGAAGAACCAGAAGATGAAGGAAGATAGAAGAAAGAAGACGCATTTAAATAAAGGAATTGTCAAAAACTGTCTCTTGTCATTTTTAACATTTTTGACAGTTTTTTAGTGAAATGGTAGGGGTAAGTACCCCCTTACCATTTCACACAGGGGGGGGGCGGGATCTGGGGGTCCCCTTGTTAAAGGGGGCTTCCAGATTCCGATAAGCCCCCCGCCCGCAGACCCCCACAACCAGCGGCCAGGGTTGTGGGGATGAGGCCCTTGTCCTCATCAACATGGGGACAAGGTGTTTTGGGGGGCTACCACAAAGCACCCTACCAATGTTGAGGGCATGTGGCCTGGTACGGTTCAGGAGGGGGGGCGCACTCTCGTCCCCCCCTCTTTTCCTGTGGCCTGCCAGGTTGCGTGCTCGGATAAGGGTCTGGTATGGATTTTTGGGGGGACCCCACGCCGTTTTTTTTTTTTTTTTTGCGCTGGGTTCCCCTTTAAATCCATACCAGACCTGAAGGGTCTGGTATGGAATTTAGGGGGAACCCCACGTCATTTTTAAAAAAAATTTTGTCCGGGTTCCCCTTAATATCCATACCAGACCTGAAGGGCCTGGTATGGAATTTAGGGGGACTCCCACGTCATTTTTTTTTAAAATTTTCATTCGGGGTTCTCCTTTGGGGAATTCCCATGCCGTTTTTATCAATGAACTTCTATGTGTATTGTCGGCAATGCAATAGCCGTGGGTCGTTTTAAATGGGTTTTTTCCTTCAAAATGTCATTTTGCTGTCAGACTGTTCTAAACACAGGAAACATGCGCCCCTTTACAGGCATACTATAGACACCCCCCAGGTATGAAATTTAAAGGGATATTACACTTTTATTGTTTGACTTTAAGCATTATTAAAATCACTGCTCCTGAAAAAATGTCCGTTTTTAAAACTTTTTTTTGCATTGATCCATGTCCCCTGGGGCAGGACCCAGGTCCCCAAACACTTTTTATGACAATAACTTGCATATTAGCCTTTAAAATTAGCACTTTTGATTTCTCCCATAGACTTTTAAAGGGTGTTCCGCGGCATTCGAATTTGCCGCGAACACCCCGAATTGTTCGCTGTTCGGCGAACTTGTGAACAGCCAATGTTCGAGTCGAACATGAGTTCGACTCGAACTCGAAGCTCATCCCTAATTCTGAGCATGCGTGGCACTTTGTGCGTCGGATTTGTGTACACACGATCGGAAATTCCAACAACGGATTTTGTTGTCGGAAAATTTTATAGCCTGCTCACAAACTTTGTGTGTCGGAAAATCCGATGGAAAATGTGTGATGGAGCCTACACACGGTCGGAATTTCCGACAACAAGGTCCTATCACACATTTTCCGTCGGAAAATCCGACCGTGTGTACGGGGCATAACAGTTTTCTTGGTAGCGTTTTGGTGAACTGGCAAGCACCAGCGGCCTAGTACACCCCGGTTGTAGTCAAACCAGCACTGCAGTAACACTTGGTGACGTGGCGAGTCCCATAAGTGCAGTTCAAGCTGGTGAGGTGGCAAGCACAAGTAGTGTCCCGCTGCCACCAAGAAGACAAACACAGGCCGTCGTGCCCATAATGCCCTTCCTGCTGCATTCGCCAATCCTAATTGGGAACCCACCACTTCTGCAGCGCCTGTACTTCCCCCATTCACATCCCCAACCAAATGCTGTCGGCTGCATGAGAGGCATTTTCTTTATGTCCTCCCGAGTACCCCTACCCAACGAACCCCCCCCAAAAAAGATGTTGTGTCTGCAGCAAGCGCGGATATAGGCGTGACACCCGCTATTATTGTCCTGACAATCCTGGTCTTTGCATTGGTGAATGTTTTGAACGCTACCATTCACTAGTTGAGTATTAGCGTAGGGTACAGCATTGCACAGACTAGGACACACTTTCACAGGGTCTGCCAAGATGCCATCGCATTTTGAGAGACCCGAACCTGGAACCGGTTACCGTTATAAAAGTTACAGTTACAAAAACAGTGTAAAAAAAAAAAAAAAAAACACAAAAAAATATATAAAATAAAAAAAAATAGTTGTCGATTTATTGTTCTCTCTCTATTCTCTCTCTATTGTTCTGCTCTTTTTTACTGTATTCTATTCTGCATTGTTTTATTGTTATTATGTTTTATCATTTTTGCTTTTCAGGTATGCAATTTTTTATACTTTACCGTTTACTGTGTTTTATTGTTAACCATTTTTTTGTCTTCAGGTACGCCATTCACGACTTTGAGTGGTTATACCAGAATGATGCCTGCAGGTTTAGGTATCATCTTGGTATCATTCTTTTCAGCCAGCGGTCGGCTTTCATGTAAAAGCAATCCTAGCAGCTAATTAGCCACTAGACTGCTTTTACAAGCAGTGGGAGGGAATGACCCCCCCCCCACCATCTTCCATGTTTTTCTCTGGCTCTCCTGTCCCAACAGGGAACCTGAGAATGCAGCCGGTGATTCAGCCAGCTGACCATAGAGCTGATCAGAGACCAGAGTGGCTCCAAACATCTCTATGGCCTAAGAAACCGGAAGCTACGAGCATTTCATGACTTAGATTTCAACGGATGTAAACAGCGCCATTGGGAAAGCATTTTATCACACCAATCTTGGTGTGGTCAGATGCTTTGAGGGCAGAGGAGAGATCTAGGGTCTAGTAGACCCCAATTTTTTCAAAAAAGAGTACCTGTCACTACCTATTGCTATCATAGGGGATATTTAAATTCCCTGAGATAACAATAAAAATGATTAAAAAAAATGAAAGGAACAGTTTAAAAATAAGATAAAAAAGCAAAAAAATAATAAAGGAAAAAAAAAAAAAAAAAAGCACCCCTGTCCCCCCCTGCTCTCGCGCATAGGCGAACACAAGCGTCGGTCTGGCGTCAAATGTAAACAGCAATTGCACCATGCATGTGAGGTGTCACCGCGAACGTCAGATCGAGGGCAGTAATTTTAGCAGTAGACCTCCTCTGTAAATCTAAAGTGGTAACCTGTAAAGGCTTTTAAAAGCTTTTAAAAATGTATTTAGTTTGTCGCCACTGCACGTTTGTGCGCAATTTTAAAGCATGTCATGTTTGGTATCCATGTACTCAGCCTAAGATCATCTTTTTTATTTCATCAAACATTTGGGCAATATAGTGTGTTTTAGTGCATTAAAATTTTAAAAAGTGTGTTTTTTCCCCAAAAAATGCGTTTGAAAAATTGCTGCGCAAATACTGTGTGAAAAAAAAAATGAAACACCCACCATTTTAATCTGTAGGGCATTTGCTTTAAAAAAATATATAATGTTTGGGGGTTCAAAGTAATTTTCTTGAAAAAAAAATAAAAAATTTTTCATGTAAACAAAAAGTGTTAGAAAGGGCTTTGTCTTCAAGTGGTTAGAAGAGTGGGTTATAGGTGACATAAGCTTCTAAATGTTGTGCATAAAATGCCAGGACAGGTCAAACCCCCCCCCAAATTACCCCATTTTGGGAAGTAGACACCTCAAGCTATTTGCTGAGAGTCATATCGAGTCCATGGAATATTTTATATTGTGACACAAGTTGCGGGAAAGAGACACATTTTTTTTTTTTTTTGCACAAAGTTGTCACTAAATGATATATTGCTCAAACATGCCATGGGAATATGTGAAATTACAACCCAAAATACATTCTGTTGCTTCTCCTGAGTACGGGGCTACCACATGTGTGAGACTTTTTGGGAGCCTATCCGCGTACGGGACCCCGAAAACCAATCACCGCCTTCAGGATTTCTAAGGGCGTAAATTTTTGATTTCACTCTTCACTGCCTATCACAGTTTTCGGAGGCCATGGAATGCCCAGGTGGCACAACCCCCCCCCCCAAATTACCCCATTTTGGAAATAGACACCCCAAGCTATTTGCTGAGAGGTATAGTGAGTATTTTGCAGGCCTCACTTTTTGTCACAAAGTTTTGAAAATTGAAAAAAGAAAAAAAAGATGTTTTTTCTTGTCTTTCTTCATTTTCAAAAACAAATGAGAGCTGCAAAATACTCACCATGCCTCTCAGCAAATTGTGCCATCTGGGCATTTTATGGCCTTCAAAACTGTCATAGGTAGTGAGGAGTGAAATCAAAAATTTATGCCCTTAGAAATCCTGAAGGCGGTGATTGGTTTTCGGGGCTCCGTACGCGGCTAGGCTCCCAAAAAGTCCCACACATGTGGTAGCTCCGTACTCAGGAGAAGCAGCTGAATGTATTTAGGGGTGCAATCCCACTTAGGCCCATGGCCTGTGTGAGCAATATATCATTTAGTGACAACTTTTTGTAAATATTTTTTTTTTGTCATTATTCAATCACTTGGAACAAAAAAAAAAATATTCAATGGGTTCAACATGCCTCACAGCAATTTCCTTGGGGTGTCTACTTTCCAAAATGGGGTCATTTGGGGGGTTTTGTACTGCCCTGCCATTTTAGCACCTCAAGAAATGACATAGGCAGCCATAAACTAAAAGCTGTGTAAATTCCAGAAAATGTACCCTAGTTTGTAGACGCTATAACTTTTGCTCAAACCAATAAATATACGCTTATTGACATTTTTTTTACCAAAGACATGTGACCGAATACATTTTGGCCTAAATGTATGACTAAAATTTAGTTTATTGGATTTTTTTATAACAAACAGTAGAAAATATCATTTTTTTTCAAAATTTTCGGTCTTTTTCCGTTTATAGCGCAGAAAATAAAAACGGCAGAGGTGATCAAATACCATCAAAAGAAAGCTCTATTTGTGGGAAGAAAAGGACGCAAATTTCGTTTGGGTACAGCATTGCATGACCGCGCAATTAGCAGTTAAAGCGACGCAGTGCCAAATTGGAAAAAGTCCTCTGGTCCTTAAGCAGCATAATGGTCTGGTCCTTAAGTGGTTAAGTTTTCTGTCTTGATGCTTTGATGTCTTCCTTGGTCTAGCAGTATGCTTGCCTTTAACCACCTTCCCATGTTGTTTGTATTTAGCACGTGTTTTAGACACAGCCGACTGTGAACAACCAACATCTTGTGCAACACTGCGTGATGATTTACCCTCTTTAAGGAGTTTGATAATCCTCTCCTTTTTTTCAATTGACATCTCTGGTGTTGGAGCCATGCTTCATGTCTACCTACATACTAACAAGCAGATTTAATCTGATTGTGTTTGTAATGAAAATTTACAGGGTGATTTCATAATTTTTTCCTCAGAATTGAGTGATTCCCTAATTTATTCCCTGTGCTTCTTCTATAAATCTAATGCCCCATACACGCGGTTGGATTTTCCGATGGAAAATGTCCGATCGGAGCGTGTTGTCGGAAATTCCGACCGTATGTGGGCTCCATCGGACATTTTCCATCGGATTTTCCGACACACAAAGTTGGACAGCAGGAGATAAAATTTTCCGACAACAAAATCCGTTGTCGGAAATTCCGATTGTGTGTACACAAATCCGACGGACAAAGTGCCACGCATGCTCAGAATAAATAAAGAGATGAAAGCTATTGGCCACTGCCCCGTTTATAGTCTCGACGTACGTGTTTTACGTCACCGCGTTCAGAACGATCGGATTTTCCGACAACTTTGTGTGACTGTGTGTATGCAAGACAAGTTTGAGCCAACATCCGTCGGAAAAAATCCATGGATTTTGTTGTCGGAATGTCCGAACGAAGTCCGACCGTGTGTACGCCCTATAACTGTTACTGGCCACCACAAATATTTTTCTTGATTTCTTTTAGTGTTTCTTAAAGCCAGAAAGTTGCCATTTGAAATGCCTTTAGTTTTTGGCCATGTTTGTGATCTGCTTTTTTTCTACAACAATAAACAACTGAAGGAACATCCTCAGGGACTGGTGATTCCATAATTTTTGCCAGGGGTTGTAGTGCATGAATAAAAGATAGAGGAAAAGGAAAAAGGTAGGGAGGCTTCAAGAAGCAAAGAAAGATGTAGGAAGTACAAGAAATCAGGTATATTAGATATGTAGGGAAAGGAAGGGGTGTAGGGGGTGGGGGGGATTTAGTGATGGAGTGGGGGGTACGGCAGCAATAGGACTGCATTCACCAGTGATGTGCATGAATCAGGTGGTGGTTGGTTTCTCACTGTCTGAGGAGTGTCACTCCCTCGTCAGATAATAGGAACATGCTCCATAGCCTCCACGTCTTAGAGTGCTTCTCTTGTTTTTTTTGGCTCGTGAGGATTAAGTCTTCTAATTTCTTAATGTCCTCTACTCTACTATTCCAGGTCCCAATAGAGGATGGCATGGGGATACAGGAGGATACAGGATTTAGCCGCATTCAGTAAGTGTCTTATAATTGATTTATGGTATTGTTTTGCTGGAATCTCGGTAACGTGGAGAAGAAAGAAAGCCAGATCCTCAGGAATTTTATGAACTGTGAATTTCTGAGTGATAAGTCTTATAGTTGTCCAAAAATGTTTCAACCGGGGGCAAGACCAAAAGATGTAAAGGAGTGTCCCACATTCCACTCGGCATCTCCAGCATCTATCTGGGGTAGAATTTGTGTAGAAGCTGATGTGTATAATACCACCTAGTTAGAATTTTATAGTTGGATTCCTGGGTTTTCGTATAGATTGACGATTTCAAGGAGAATCTGAGTATGTTTTGTATTTGGTTTGTTGTGAAGGATCATTGTAGGTCAAACTTCCATTTCTGTAGAAACGAGAGGTGTGGTTGGTCCGGGGGGGGGGGGAGTTAAGTAACGTATACATCTTGGATAACACTTCTGGCAGTGGCCCCTCATCCAGGCAGTATTCCTCGAAAGTTGTCAGCGTACGGTTAAAGCGGTCTGGGTTTGCTAGAGAATCTAGAAAATGGTGTAGGCGAATAGCACTCCAGAAAGGCTTCTGGAAGGGACCTGCTTGCGCCGTCAATGCCTGTAGGGGAGGTCACTCGTCTCCATCCAGGAAGTGGGATGCGCGATCATGTCCCGTTTGGGCGAGTGTCTTATGTTCAGATTTTCCAAGTCCTGGAGGGAATGCTGGGTTACCCAGAATGGGGAATAATGAAGATTCTTGGAGAGGGAAGATGAGATGATTGTTTTGGAACACGCATGGCCTTTTAGTTTTGGAGATATATTCTCAAAGCACCACAGTGCTCCTTTCAGGAGGGTCTCAGTCTGGGCCTGTTCCAATTGCGCCCAAAGTTTATTCTTGTAGTGCCTGTTCCAATCTATAGTTCTTCCCAGGTGGACAGCTAGGTAATAGTTACGCAGATCAGGTAGAGCTAATCCTCCATAATGTTTTGGTAGGGTGAGGTAGCGCCTGGGTAGCCGCGGTTTCCTATTAGTCCATATGAATTTGATAAAGAGTGAGTGGGCTTGTTTAAAGTATTGTGATGGTATTTTTATCGTAAGGGCTTGGAATAGATATAGAAATTTGGGTAGTATGCATATCTTGAGTAGGTTACATCTACCAAACCAAGAGTGCATCCCCTTGATCTGTCTAGTGATGGAAAACATAAGATCGTATGCTGAGAGTCCCTGATTGTAATTCCCTCAGTATCTGGGTTTCGGCGAACTGTACAGAGGAAAGGTTCAAGAGAAATGGCAAACAGGAGGGGGATAACGGGCATCCCTGTCTAGTGCCATTTGTGATATGGAAGGGAGTGGATAGCAGTCCAGCCTTGACTTGGGCTGTGGGCATAGAGTATATTTTCTCAATCCATGTGAGCATATTGGCCCCTAGTCCTATGTGTTTGAGTCCCAAGGACATAAACGTCCAATTAACTCTGTTGAATGCTGAAATATACAGGGTGTTCGGGTGTCTGATACTACGTGAACCAGGTTTACTACCTTTAGTGGTGTTGTCTTTAGCATCCCTATTCGGTATAAACCCCACCTGGTCTAGATGTATTATTTGTTGTATGTGTTGCGCCAGTCAGGAGGACAGTATCTTCGTAAATAGCTTAAGATCTATGTTTATCAGGGAGATAGGTTTATGGCTACCACAGGAGGTCAGGTCTTTACCTTCTTTAGGGATGACAGATATGTGGGCCCTCAGGGTATCGTTGGGGAGGTTTGTGTCTGAATTAAGGGCATTGAACAACTTTACCATGTATGGTCCTATTTTCGGAAGAAAAGTTTCGTAGTATTGCAGGGTAAAGCCATCAGGTCCTGGTGCTTTCCCTGGTTTCATCTCTCCCACTGCCTTCTACAATTCTTCCATTGTGATGGGGGTGTCCAATTCCTCTCTTATCTCACTAGAGAGCTGGGGAAGTTGCGAAGCCGCAACATACTCGTCCATTGTCAATCTTGAGGTTGAACTATTTTTTAAGTTATATAGGGAGGCATAGTAGTCTCTGAACTCTTGTGCTATTTTAGAGGGTAGAACTATCTTTTGACCCGAGGGCGATATGATTTAAGGTATATATGTGGTTGCCTTGTCTTCTCTGACCGTCTTTGCTAATAGCTTCCCACATTTATTACCTGATTCGTAGCTAATTATGCGGCAGTGTTGAAGTGCCGCTTTGGCTTTGTAATGCAGTAGGTCTACCATCTGTCTTCTGAGCGACAGTAGGTCGTTTTCTAGAAAGGAGGCGGGGGTTTTTTTTGTGTTGGGATTCTACCTCCTGTATTTTGTGAAGAAGTGTGAGAAGTTGTTTTTCTCTTTCTCTTTTGATACATGACCCGTACCTAATCAAGGTTCCCCTTATAACTGTCTTGTGGGCTTCCCAAAGGCTACCCGGGTCACAGTCTGATTGGTCGTTCTTATGAAAGTAACGTGTCAGTTCATTGGACACATCCGCCAAAACTTCTGCATTTTGTAAAAGACTTTCAATTAGTCTCCAGAATTGTGTTCTGGTGGCTGCTACCATTGAGAGCGTGTAACAGTGTAAATCTGCTGTTCCCTTAAAATAACTCAACACACAGCCATTAATGTCTAAACCGCTGGTAACAAAAGTAAGTACACTAATAAGTGAAAATTTCCAAATTGGGCCCAATTAGCCATTTTCCCTCCCCGGTGTCATGTGCCTCGTAAGTGTTACAAGGTCTCAGATGTGAATGGGGAGCAGGTGTGTTAAATTTGGTTTTATCGCTCTCACTCTTTTATACTGGTCACTTAAAGTTTAACATGGCACCTCATTGCAAAGAAATCTGAGGATCTGAAAAAAAGAATTGTTGCTCTAAATAAAGATGGCCTAGGCTATAAAAAGATTGCCAAGACCCTAAAACTATGCTGCAGTACGGTGGCCAAGACCATATAGCGGTTTAACAGGACAGGTTCCACTCAGAACAGGCCTCGCCATGGTTGACCAAAGAAGTTGGGTGCGCGTGCTCAGCGGCCTATTTAGAGGTTTTCTTTGAGAAATAGATGTATGAGTGCTGCCAGCATTGCTGCAGAGGTTGCAGGGGTTGGGGGGGGGGGGGGGTCAGCCTGTCAGTGCTCAGATCATATTTGGACATTTTTTACTTAGGGGTGTACTCACTATTGTTGCCAGAGGTTTAGACACAGCTTTTTGTTTATTTATTTTGAGGGAGCAGCAAATTTACACTGTTATACAAGTTGTACACTCACTACTTTATATTGTAGCAAAGTGTCATTTCTTCAGTGTTGTCACATAAAAAGATATAATAAAATATTTACAAAAATGTGAGGGGTGCACTCAGTTTTGTGAGATACTGTATATGAAATACGCTGCCTGCACTAAATAACCTGCCTAATTTAGCTCAATCTCTCTTTCTCTCTCTCTCTCTCTCTCTCTCTCTCTCTCTCTCTCTCCCTCTCTCTCTCTCTCTCTCTCTCTCTCTCTCTCTCTCTCTCTCTCTGTCCATGCCAACACTACACACGGCTGCTGTTGGAAGCAGCCTTATATAGTGTGGGGCGTGGACTTAGTCCCCCTGAGCCATGATTGGCCAAAGGCACCCTGTCTTTGGCCAATTATGGCTCTCGCAGCTGTGATTGGCCAAAGCATGCAGGTCAGATGCATGCTTTGGCCAATCATCGGACGTCTATGCACTGCGATCTCGCAGTGCATTATGGAGCATTCCGCGGTGCTTGAATTTCCAATGAATGACCCATAATGTTCGGTATTCGCCGAACAGGCAAACACCTGATGTTCAAGTCAAACTTCGACTCGAACATCAGGCTCATCCCTACACAGGATTCACAGGGAAAGGTACCCCAGCTTTACAGGGATCCCTCCTTGATTCTCCTTTATATTCACTTTGTACAAATGATTCTCCAGTGGATGCAGCTTTTTTATATGTGATTTGTGGATTTTTAGTTAATAATGCCATGTACACACGGGCGGACTTTTCGGCATCAAAGGTCCGACGGTCTTTCCAACGGATTTTCGACGAACTTTTGATGGACTTTCAACGGACTTTCGAACGAACGGACTTGCACACACACGATCACGCCAAAGTCCAATGGATTTCTACGTGATGACGTACGAACGGACTAAAATAAGGAAGCTGATAGCCAGTAGCCAATAGCTGCCCTAGCGTCGGTTTTCGTCCGTCAGACTAGCATACACACGATTTATTGACCGGACTCGAGTCCGTCGGAAAGATTTGAAACATGTTCCAAATCTAAAGTCTGTCTGATTTTCGACCGAAAAAGTCTGCTGCAGGTCCGATGAAGCCCACACATGGTCGGATTGTCTGACAGATTCGTCCCGTCGGACCAGTCCAGTCGAAAAGTCCGCCCGTGTGTACACGGCATTAGTTGCCAATGACCGTATCCTCTATGAGGATAGGCCAATATTTGGTTAAAATTCTCCTCACTTTGTCGTATTCATTTAGGTATTGTAATATTACTCCTGTGATGTTGTCTTGCATCTTCTTTTTTTGGGGGTTTGAAGATAAGATCCTGACTCCTGTTATCTTTTACACAATTAAAGGCTTTTTTTAAAGTTGATTTGGTATATCCCCTCATTAATAGCCTCTTAGTCAATTTGTCTGCCTCCTGTTGAAAGTCTTCATTTGTAGTACAGTTGTGTTTAATATGCAGATATTGACTAAAAGGTATTGGTTTTTTTAAAGACTATCAACATGCAACGAAGTGTTGCCAGCAGCTTCTTTCCTAAAAAACCCTGCTGGTTAGTTTACCATTTTCATCCTTAACCGGTTCCAGACTTGCCACCGCAGTTATACTGCGGCAGGTAGTCCCAGATAGGTCTAGGGACCCCCCCTAACCCCGCCAATAAAGGTTCAACCCCTTGATCACCCTCTGTCACCAGTGATCACTGTATTAGTGTCACGGGTGACGCTGGTTAGCTAGTTTATTTTTTATAGCGTCAGGGCACCTGCCGTATATTACCTAAATAAAGGTTTAACCTCCTGATCACCCGACAGGTAATATCAGTTAGGTTTTAGTGTCAGATAGGGTCTGCGTTGCCCCAGGCAGCGTCAGATTAGTACCAGTAGCGCTAACACCCACGCATGCACCATACATCTCCCTTAGTAGTATAGTGTCTGAATGGATCGATATCTGATCTGATCTATACTAGTGTCCCCAGCAGTTTAGGGTTCCCAAAAACACAGTGTTAGCGGAATCAGCCCAGATACCTGCTAGCACCTGCGTTTAGCCCCTCCGCCCAGCCCAGCCCACCCAAGTGCAGTATCAATCGATCACTGTCACTTACAAAACACAACGCATATAACGGCAGCATTCGCAGAGTCAGGCCTGATCCCTGCAAATGCTAATAGTTTTTTTTGTAGCGTTTGGAGCAGTTGCTAACAGTCAGGAGCTCATTTTCCTGTGAGTCTCACTACTGTACCAGTAAATTTAGAGACCAAAATGTCAAATAAAAGGTACAGTAGTGAAGAGGACTACATGTTTCTGAGCATGACAGATAGTGAAGTGGAAGTCACTCATCTGTCAGATTCAGGCTCAGAATACGAACCGGTAGACGGCAGCAGCACCCTGACAGATAGCTCTGACGATGGAGTTACTTTCCCTGCCAAGGTCAGGCATACCCAACCCCATTCTTCTGCTGTCATTGAGGTTCAAGAACCGCAGGGCTCTCGTATGGATCAGAGAGTCAGTACTAGTGCCGCTTATCCTTCTGGTGAATTGACAAGCACCAGCGGCCTAGTACATCCTGGTCGTGCATCCAGCACTGCAGTAACACTTGGTGACGTGGCGAGTCCCATAAGTGCAGTTCAAGCTGGTGAGGTGGCTAGCACGAGTAGTGTCCCGCTGCCACCATGAAGAAGACAAACACAGGCCCACCGAGCCCATAGTGCCCTTCCTGCTGCATTTGCCAATCCTAATTGAGAGCCCACCACTTCTGCAGCACCCGTACTTCCCACATTCACTGGCCAGCCCGAAATTCAGGTGGAAACAGTTGATTTTACGTCACTTGATTTTTATTCACTGTTTTTCATGGAAGATCTCTATAGATCTTTTGTGGACCAAAGCAATTTGTATGCTGGTCTATTCATTGCCGCTAATCCCCACCCTTGCCAGAGATTGGAGACCTATTACGGTCTCCGAATTTAAGACCTTCCTGGGCCTATCCCTCCTCATGAGCATAACTAAAAAGAGTGAGTTGCAGTCATATTGGTCCACTGACCCAATTCACCATATGCCCATGTTCTCTGCCTCCGTGACCAGGACACAATACGAGCAGATCTTGCGGTTCATGCACTTCAATGATAATGAACTCTGTTGTCCTTGGGGTGACCCTGGATTTGATTGGCTCTACAAAATTCGGGCCCTCGTAAACCACGTTAACCAACAGTTTGCAGCCTTGTTTACTCCCGATCAAGTTGTCTGCGTTGATGAGTCCCTGATTAAGTTTTATGGCCGCTTGTCTATCAAACGGTATCTTCCCAGCAAGCGTGCCAGATATGGGGTCAAGATGTGTAAGCTCTGTGACAGGGCAACAGGCTACACATATAGTTTTATTGTTTACAAGGGAAAAGATAGTCACGTAGAGCCAGAGAACTGCCCAGACTACATAGGGAGCACTGGATGGATTGTGTGGGACTTGGTGTCACCCTTATTTGTAAAGGGGTACCACTTGTACGTGGACAATTATTACATGAGCGTGCCACTTTGTAGTCACCTTTTTATTTTGGGTCTAATCGCCAGGGCTTCCCCCAACGGCTTGTAGAATCCCGACTTAGACGGGGGAGAGAGCCTGCTTGAAGTGTAATAATTTGTTAGCAGTGAAGTGGAGGGATTCACGGAATGTTTTCGTTCTTTCCTCCCGTCTCACACATATGACAGTCCAAATTTCTATGGCGGCTGGTGTTGTGGAGAAACCCCTCTGTGTCCACGAATACAACCTTAATATGGGAGGGGTGGATCTCAACGACCAGTTGTTGGCGCCGTACCTAATTGCACGTAAGGCCAGACACTGGTACAAAAAAATGTCTGTATACTTATTTCAAATGGCACTGCTGAACGCTTTTGTGCTATACAAAGCTTCAGGACGGACTAGATCCTTCCTCAATTTCCGGGAAGAGATCGTCACAGCCTTCTGTTTCCAGACGGTGCTATCGCCCACCTTCCCAACGCAAATGCAGTGAGCCGGCTGCATGAGAGGCATTTTCCTTATGTCCTCTCTGGTACCCCTACCAAAAGAACACCCCAAAGAAGATGTCGTGGCTGCAGAAAACGCAAATTTAAGCGTGACACCCGCTTTTATTGTCCCTCCTGTCCTGACCAACCTGGTCTCTGCATTGGTGACTGTTTCAAATGCTACCACACACTAGTGGAGTATTAGCGTAGGGTACAGGGCACACTAACACAGGGTCTCGAAAGATGTGATGGCCATCAAATTTTAAGAGACCCTAATTTGCAACGTTCAGTTTACAGTTTTTATAAAAGTAAAAAAAAAAAAAAAAACCACACAAAAACACAAAAAAATATAAAAAAGCCAGAAATAGTTGTGGTTTTATTTTTCTTCTCTCTCTATTGTTCTCTCTCTTATGTTCGCTTTCTACCGTCCACTCTATTGTTCGCTCACTATTGTTCTATATCTATTCTCTCTCTGTTTTATTTTTACTTTTATTGTATTTGCTTTGCAGGTATGGTATGTTATACTGTAATGTTACTTTGCTCCCATGATACGTAAAGCCATGACTCCAGTACTGTCGGAGGTGATTTCACCACCACAGTTAAAAAAAAAGAGCATATATGCCGAAGCATGGGGGCAGGGGTGGAGGAGCGATTTGCTCCTAACATTAGGGGCGGATTGCCCCCATGCTTCAGCATATATTTTTTGGGCAAAGATTGCAATGTTTTATTTTTAATATGTTTTATTGTATTTGCTTTGCAGGTATGGTAAGTCTTATGCCCCGTACACACGGTCGGACTTTGTTCGGACATTCCGACAACAAAATCCTAGGATTTTTTCAGACGGATGTTGGCTCAAACTTGTTTTGCCTACACACGGTCGCACAAAGTTGTCGGAATTTCCAATCGACAACCACGCGGTCACGTACACCACGTACGACGAGACTAGAAAAGGCCGGTTCAGAACCAAGCGCGGCACCCTTTGGGCTCCTTTTGCTAATCTCGTGTTAGTAAAAGTTTGGTGAGAGACGATTCGTGCTTTTTCAGACTCGTGGCTTTCAGATCGTTTTCTGCGGTTCAGTTTGTGCTTGTGGGTTTGTATCTGCTCTTCAGTGCGTGCAGTCAGTTCGTATCAGAGTTTTCTGTGTGATCTTGCCTGCTCGTTGCTGATTTTCAGGTCGCTCTTCACAGGCCTTGCTGTTCTTCAGTGCGTTCTGTTACTTCGTTCTGAGCAGCCGACCGTTTTCTAGCCATGTTTCGTATGCGTACTCCTCGTAGAGTTCGTGCTGTGCGGGGGCTTGGTGTTGGGGTCCTGACCTTGACACAAGTCCAGTCCATGAACAGGGTGGGGAGGAGTTCATGGACCAAGAATTGTTTGCTTCAGCGTGACCAGTTCTCTCATATGCCTTTGCTCCGTGAGATCCGTGAGAATAATCCTGATGATTTCAGGAACTTTCTCAGGATGACGGACCCCGTGTTTCACCATTTGTTGGCTTCGCTGACCCCGTATATTAGCAGGCAGGATACCTGCATGAGGCAAGCCATCACTCCGGAGCAGAGGTTGGTCGCTACTTTGCGGTATTTGGCCACAGGGAGAAGCCTGCAGGACCTCAAGTTCTCGACAGGCATCTCCCCCCAGGCTCTGGGTATCATCATCCCAGAGACCTGTTCTGCCATCATCCAGGTCCTGCAGAAGGAGTATATGAAGGTAAGAGACAAACTTGTGCCTATACTGCTTCTAGATTGAGGCCTATATTGTAACAAGATTAGGAGAGTTTTGTCTGACATTAGGCTTTGTCTTGTGTTGTGTCTTGCAGTGAACATGGATATGGTACTCAAAGATAATGACTTCATGTCAGTATTCATAGATATGTTACGGGAGCTGCCCTGTCTGTGGGAGATTAACCACCCCCATTTAAAGAACCAAGCAAAGAGGAAGGCAGCACTGAAGCAATTGTGTGAAATTGTGAAGCAGGTGATCCCCACGGCAGACATCACCTATTTAAAGATATTAATTGGTGGCCTGAGGAGCACATATCTAAGGGAGCGCAAGAAAGTCCTGGATTCACAGAGATCCGGAGCAGCAGATGACATCTATGTCCCCAGGATGTTGTACTACGACAGGCTGCATTTTCTGGCAGGCCAGACTGAACCCAGGCCATCCCTCTCCAGTCTTCCTTTCACGCTTCCTTCCCACCCCGGCTGAGGCTTCTGACGGCCAACCTGGGCCTTCCAGGCCGCATGTGGAGGAGCCCAGATTGAGCCAGGTATAGCATTCCTCTAAATATTTCTGCTTGTACAATCAATGATGTTAACTAGATGTTAGTTGGGAGTATTAATTTAGGATTGTGATTGATGAAGCAAAAACTAAAACCATGTCCCTTTTTCATACACAGGGAAGTCTCAGCCAGGAGGTGGCCGGGCCGAGCCGGCTGGCTGATCTGCAGGTCCCTCCACCCCCACTAAAAAAGAGAAAGTGGCACTAAGAGGAGTACCCTAGAGAAGGCTGCTATAGGATTCTTTTGGAGGGCTACAGAGGTCCTGGGAGCACCCCACACCATGGAGGAGAACATTGCTGCCTTCATAGCATATAAAATGCAGAGGATGGAGGAGGGCCAAAAAGTCATGTGTGAGGCCCTCATATCGGAGGCTCTGGAGAAAGGTATGAGGGGCCAAATTACACCTCAGACACACCTTTGCGTTGGTCCTCCTCCTCCTCCCTCTCCTCCAGGTCCTCCCAGTCCTCCTCCAGGTCCTCCCAGCCCTCCTCCAGGTCCCCCCAGTCCTCCTCCAGGTCCCCCCAGTCCTCCTCCAGGTCCCCCCAGTCCTCCTCCTCCTCCAGGTCCTACTCCTCCTCCTGCCACATCTCCAACTGCACAGCCACAGCCAGGAAGGAAGCGTGGAAGGAAGACCAGACAGTGATTGCCCTGGATTCAGTCTGGTCAGCCAAAAAATGCAGCCTCTTGTGGTACCACAGCCTGGGAACATAGATGTCATCTGCTGCTATCCGGATCTCTGCGAATTCTGGACCAGACTGCCCTCCCTTACATATGGACTCCTCAGGCCACCAATTTTGATGTTGAAGAATTGATGTCTGCCGTGGGGGTCCCAGGCTTCGCTAATTTCTCATGTTGATCCAGTGTTGCCTTCCTCTTTGTTTGGTTCTGATCCCTTAATAAAGGATTTTTGTTTTGAATTATACTCTCCTATGTGTTTTACTTCAAAAATGACAGTTGGTTTGTGAGGATTCAGGTACATTTCAAATATACAATGTGAAATGAACAAGGGACACCAACACCAAACAATCTCCTGGAGATTAAATAATAAAAGATATCAATGGTGTTGGGGTAACTTGACACACAAAACACACACAAAAATATTCTGGAGTAAAAATAAAAATAACATTGAACAAAGATCAGCCTTGGAAAAAATGCAAACATTAAAGAAAATAAAAAGGCTGAAAATACCAAAAAAAAAAAAAAATAAGTCAGATGTGACAACTAATAACAATATATTCAGGGAATCCCACTAAAAAAACACAAATAAAAGTTTGTGAGAAGTGTGTGTGAATATGAGCAGCAAAACTACTTAATTCTTGTCACATTATAAAGAAGAAGAGAGTGCGCTGTATTAAACCATTTTGAACATTGCGGCGTGACGAAAGTGCTGTATCCATTGCGAACGCTAAGTTTAACAGAACGAGCTGTCCCGTCTCAGAATTTCTTCTGAGCATGCGTGGCACTTTGTGTGCCGGAACAGGCCACACACGGTCGGAATTGACGCGATCGGATTTTGTTGTCGGAAAATTTTATCTTCTGCTGTCCAACTTTGTGTGTCGGAAAATCCGATGAAAAATGTCCGATGGCGCCCACACACGGTCGGAATTTCCGACAACATGCTCCGATCGGACATTGTCCATCGGAAAATCCGACCGTGTGTACGGGGCATTACTGTTATACTGCAATGTTCCTTTGTTTTATTGTTAACCATCATTTGCTTAGCAGGTACGCCATTCAGCTGCAGCACTGATTTACAGAAAAGAACATTACAATGTATGCACAACAAGGACCAGCGATGTACTGGTATATTGCTGGACTTTGAGTGCTTATACCACAATGATGTCTGCAGGTTTAGATATCATCTTGGTATCATTCTTTTTAGCCAGCAGTCGGCTTTCATGTAAAAGCAATCCTAGTGGCTAATTAGCCTCTAAACTGCTCTTACAAGCAGTGGGAGGGAACTCCCCCCTCCCACTGTCTTCCATGTTTTTTTCTGGCTCTCTTGTCCCAACAGCTGACCATAGACCTGATCAGGGACCAGAATGGCTCCAATCATCTCTATGGCCTAAGAAACCGGAAGCTACGAGCATTTGATGACTTAGGTTTCACCGGATATAAACAGCCAAAGTATTTTATCACACCGATCTTGGTGTGGTCAGATGCTTTGAGGGCAGAGGAGAGATCTAGGGTCTAATAGACCCCAATTTTTTTTTTAAAAAGTACCTGTCACTAATTGTTAATAAAGTAAGTGGTGATTGCGCTGTGATAAGTGGGGAAGAAAGGAGGAGGGAGGGGAAGGGGCTAGCTCAAATGTATAGAGAGGTGAATGAAAAAATGAAAAAAATATACAAAATATAAAGGTATAATGAGCATGAGGGCTGGTATCATACTAGCACATAAAAAATATCATGTAAATACTGAAACAGAAGAAAAGAAAAATCTCAGTGCAAAAGGGCTAGTACCATACTAGCACATATGTGGTAACTCAGCAAATACTTATCAAAAGAAAAATCTCAGTGCAAAAGGGCTAGTACCATACTAGCACATATGTGGTAACTCAGTAAATACTTATCAAAAGATAAAACTCAGTGCAAAAGGGCTAGTATCATACTAGCACATATGTAGTAACTCAGCAAATACTTAATGGTGACTCCAAGTAAATAACTAAATGGTGAACAGTCCCACCGCCTTGTAGTACAAAGTGCTCAAACAATGAGTCATCAGTTCCAAAAGGCAAAATGGAAAAATTATACAAAATATAAAAGTGTGATGAAATGTAATAAAGTGCAGTCTAATGAGCACTAAATCCGAATAAACTGAAGAAACAAAATAGTCTAAAGCGTATAAAAAGCTATGAAATGAGTGACAAATACAGTGTGGGTACAAAAAAATTGAACAAAATAAAATATATAAATCAAACAAAGTCCATGTGCATGAGGGCTAGTATCATACTAGCACATAAAAATATTGTAAATACTGACACAAAAGAAAAGAAAAAATCTCAGAGCAAAGGGGCTAGTATCATACTAGCACATATGTGGTAACTCAGCAAAGACTTTTTAGTGACTCCAAGAAAAATAAATAAATGGTGAACAGTCCCACCACCTTGTAGTACAAAGTGCTCAAACAATGAGTCATCAGTTCCAAAAAGGCAAGTCCACAAGCCACAGGAAAGGGAAACAAAGTCTTCAGTGGGGACACCTCTGTGCTCGCAAGCAGCTCACCTTACTGCTGCAAGACAACAGCTTGTAATCCAGTAACAAATCACCAGCAAGCAAGGGTCCCATCCAGTAGTTCAGGCGATTCGGGTGGTGGGTGTGCAGGATGGTATATAAAAAACATAAGCAGACAGTATATAGTATAACTCCGTGGCGGCCAAAGTGGAAAAAAGGGACAGGACACAGAAGGGGGATGCACTCACTTTTGTAAAATGAGTGTGGGCGTCAATCCAACGAACGCCGAGTTCGTATACCTCAAAAAGGGTGTCTTCAAACCGTCCCCATTTCCTCAATGCTTATCACAATGGGATGCATATATGTAGAGTATTGGAAGAGAGTGCACATAGCGTGATCCCGTATATAAATCAATTTATTAGGTTAAAAACAACATGGTACACTTACATTTAGCAGAAGGCTATAGTAAAAAACATCCACGAGCACCAAGCTCATATCCTATCATCAGTCTGTGACAGTTCCCGTGCTCCAAACCTCACGCGTATCGTCACGTCATGTGACTTCATCAGTTACCCACCACCCGAATCGCCTGAACTTATGGGATTATGGTTGGGATTAGGGGTTTGGGACTACGGGGGGTGGGATTAGGGTTAGGGTTAGGGGTTTGGGACTATGGTAAGTGGGATTAGGGTTAGGGTTAGGGGTTTGGGACTATGGTAAGTGGGATTAGGGTTAGGGTTAGGGGTTTGGGACTATGGGGGGTGGGATTAGGGTTAGGGTTAGGGGTTTGGGACTATGGTAAGTGGGATTATGGTTGGGATTAGAGGTTTGGGACTAAGGGGGGTGGGATTAGGGTTAGGGTTAGGGGTTTGGGACTATGGTAAGTGGGATTAGGGTTAGGGTTAGGGGTTTGGGACTATGGTAAGTGGGATTAGGGTTGGGATTAGGGGTTTGGGACTATGGGGGGTGGGATTAGGGTTAGGGTTAGGGGTTTGGGACTATGGTAAGTGGGATTATGGTTAGGGTTAGGGGTTTGGGACTATGGGGGGTGGGATTAGGGTTAGGATTAGGGGTTTGGGACTAAGGGGGGTGGGATTAGGGTTAGGGTTAGGGGTTTGGGACTATGGTAAGTGGGATTAGGGTTAGGGTTAGGGGTTTGGGACTTTGGTAAGTGGGATTAGGGTTAGGGTTAGGGGTTTGGGACTATGGGGGGTGGGGTTAGGGTTAGGGGTTTGGGACTATGGTAAGTGGGATTAGGGTTAGGGTTAGGGGTTTGGGACTATGGTAAGTGGGATTATGGTTGGGATTAGGGGTTTGGGACTAAGGGGGGTGGGATTAGGGTTAGGGTTAGGGGTTTGGGACTATGGTAAGTGGGATTAGGGTTAGGGTTAGGGGTTTGGGACTATGGTAAGTGGGATTAGGGTTGGGATTAGGGGTTTGGGACTATGGGGGGTGGGATTAGGGTTAGGGTTAGGGGTTTGGGACTATGGTAAGTGGGATTATGGTTAGGGTTAGGGGTTTGGGACTATGGGGGGTGGGATTAGGGTTAGGATTAGGGGTTTGGGACTAAGGGGGGTGGGATTAGGGTTAGGGTTAGGGGTTTGGGACTATGGTAAGTGGGATTAGGGTTAGGGTTAGGGGTTTGGGACTATGGTAAGTGGGATTAGGGTTAGGGTTAGGGGTTTGGGACTATGGGGGGTGGGATTAGGGTTAGGGTTAGGGGTTTGGGACTATGGTAAGTGGGATTAGGGTTAGGGTTAGGGGTTTGGGACTATGGTAAGTGGGATTATGGTTGGGATTAGGGGTTTGGGACTACGGGGGGTGGGATTAGGGTTAGGGTTAGGGGTTTGGGACTATGGTAAGTGGGATTAGGGTTAGGGTTAGGGGTTTGGGACTATGGTAAGTGGGATTAGGGTTAGGGTTAGGGGTTTGGGACTATGGGGGGTGGGATTAGGGTTAGGGTTAGGGGTTTGGGACTATGGTAAGTGGGATTAGGGTTAGGGTTAGGGGTTTGGGACTATGGTAAGTGGGATTATGGTTGGGATTAGGGGTTTGGGACTAAGGGGGTGGGATTAGGGTTAGGGTTAGGGGTTTGGGACTATGGTAAGTGGGATTAGGGTTAGGGTTAGGGGTTTGGGACTATGGTAAGTGGGATTAGGGTTAGGGTTAGGGGTTTGGGACTATGGTAAGTGGGATTAGGGTTAGGGTTAGGGGTTTGGGACTATGGGGGGTGGGATTAGGGTTAGGGTTAGGGGTTTGGGACTATGGTAAGTGGGATTAGGGTTAGGGTTAGGGGTTTGGGACTATGGTAAGTGGGATTATGGTTGGGATTAGGGGTTTGGGACTAAGGGGGGTGGGATTAGGGTTAGGGTTAGGGGTTTGGGACTATGGTAAGTGGGATTAGGGTTAGGGTTAGGGGTTTGGGACTATGGTAAGTGGGATTAGGGTTGGGATTAGGGGTTTGGGACTATGGGGGGTGGGATTAGGGTTAGGGTTAGGGGTTTGGGACTATGGTAAGTGGGATTATGGTTAGGGTTAGGGGTTTGGGACTATGGGGGGTGGGATTAGGGTTAGGATTAGGGGTTTGGGACTAAGGGGGGTGGGATTAGGGTTAGGGTTAGGGGTTTGGGACTATGGTAAGTGGGATTAGGGTTAGGGGTTTGGGACTATGGTAAGTGGGATTAGGGTTAGGGTTAGGGGTTTGGGACTATGGGGGGTGGGATTAGGGTTAGGGTTAGGGGTTTGGGACTATGGTAAGTGGGATTAGGGTTAGGGTTAGGGGTTTGGGACTATGGTAAGTGGGATTATGGTTGGGATTAGGGGTTTGGGACTACGGGGGGTGGGATTAGGGTTAGGGTTAGAGGTTTGGGACTATGGTAAGTGGGATTAGGGTTAGGGTTAGGGGTTTGGGACTATGGTAAGTGGGATTAGGGTTAGGGTTAGGGGTTTGGGACTATGGGGGGTGGGATTAGGGTTAGGGTTAGGGGTTTGGGACTATGGTAAGTGGGATTAGGGTTAGGGTTAGGGGTTTGGGACTATGGTAAGTGGGATTATGGTTGGGGTTAGGGGTTTGGGACTAAGGGGGGTGGGATTAGGGTTAGGGTTAGGGGTTTGGGACTATGGTAAGTGGGATTAGGGTTAGGGTTAGGGGTTTGGGACTATGGTAAGTGGGATTAGGGTTAGGGTTAGGGGTTTGGGACTATGGGGGGTGGGATTAGGGTTAGGGTTAGGGGTTTGGGACTATGATAAGTGGGATTAGGGTTAGGGTTAGGGGTTTGGGACTATGGTAAGTGGGATTATGGTTGGGATTAGGGGTTTGGGACTAAGGGGGGTGGGATTAGGGTTAGGGTTAGGGGTTTGGGACTATGGGGGGTGGGATTAGGGTTAGGGTTAGGGGTTTGGGACTACGGGGGGTGGGATTAGGGTTAGGGGTTTGGGACTATGGTAAGTGGGATTAGGGTTAGGGTTTTGGGACTATGGTAAGTGGGATTAGGGTTAGGGGTTTGGGACTATGGGGGGTGGGATTAGGGTTAGGGTTAGGGGTTTGGGACTATGGGGGGTGGGATTAGGGTTAGGGTTAGGGGTTTGGGACTATGGGGGGTGGGATTAGGGTTAGGGTTAGGGGTTTGGGACTATGGGGGGTGGGATTAGGGTTAGGGTTAGGGGTTTGGGACTATGGGGGGTGGGATTAGGGTTAGGGTTAGGGGTTTGGGACTATGGGGGTGCTTTATGGGAATATTGGGTCCGAGATTGGTACTGGTACAAGGGATTTGTATTTGAACTTACTTTTATTGTTTTGCTGCTTCTTGTTGAGAGACGTCCAGTTTGGAATGTGCAGGGTGGCTACTGTTTCCCATCCTGCTCTCTTCTTGTTTCTGTTGGCATACCAGGGATTTTGTTTGTCCCACAGCTCTGGGTGATCCCTCATTGTTTGGATGAACTCCTGAGGTTCAACTGCTGATGAGGCTCTTTCTGATCTATTTACATATTCAGCTCTTGGCTGCATGTCCTGGTGTGCTTCAGCATCCATGCTTCTGTCTCTGTCTCCTGTACTCCTCTCCACAGGATATCCTGGTTTCCCAGCATCCTCCACTGCACTGCGGTCATGTGACCTTCACACAGGCTGTGGGCGGTATTGCAGCGCTAATAGGGCGCATTTAAGGCGGTTTACATTCATTTCAATGGGGATGGGCGTTATTACAGCGCTATTTAAACCGCCCAAAATATGCTCCAAAGATGCTGCTTGCAGGAGTTTTGTCAGCGCACAGCCAGCGCAACGCCTCAGTGTACAAGGTTCCATTGACATGCATGGGCAGTGTTTTGCAGACGTTTTTTAGGCGCTATTTTTAGCGCTAAAACGCCTGTAAAACTCCTCAGTGTGCAAGGGCTCTTAGACTATTTTGTTTCTTCAGTTTATTCGGATTTAGTGCTCATTAGACTGCACTTTATTACATTTCATCACACTTTTATATTTTGTATAATTTTTCCATTTTGCCTTTTGGAACTGATGACTCATTGTTTGAGCACTTTGTACTACAAGACGGTGGGACTGTTCACCATTTAGTTATTTACTTGGAGTCACCATTAAGTATTTGCTGAGTTACTACATATGTGCTAGTATGATACTAGCCCTTTTGCACTGAGTTTTATCTTTTGATAAGTATTTGCTGAGTTACCACATATGTGCTAGTATGGTACTAGCCCTTTTGCACTGAGATTTTTCTTTTGATATGTATTTGCTGAGTTACCACATATGTGCTAGTATGGTACTAGCCCTTTTGCACTGAGATTTTTCTTTTCTTCTGTTTCAGTATTTACATGATATTTTTTATGTGCTAGTATGATACTAGCCCTCATGCTCATTATACCTTTATATTTTGTATATTTTTTTCATTTTTTCATTCACCTCTCTATACATTTGAGCTAGCCCCTTCCCCTCCCTCCTCCTTCCTTCCCCACTTATCACAGAGCAATCACCACTTACTTTATTCACACCACTTTTGTCTGTTTGGATCAGCCATTTAGGTGTTGCAGCAGTGCCCCTTAGCATAGGTATTTCTGACAGCGCAGGAGTTTCTTCATTATTTACCTGTCACTAATTATTGCTGTCATAGGGGATATTTACATTCCCCGAGATAACAATAAAAATGATTAAAAACAAATAATATAAACAGTTTAAAAATAAAATAAAAAAATAAATTATTTAATAGAAGTGCACCCCTGTCCCCTCGTGCTTACGCGCAAAGGTGAACGCAAGCGTCAGTCTGGTGTCATATGTAAACAGCGATTGCACCATGCATGTGAGTTATCACCGCAAAGGTCAGATCGAGGGCAGTAATTTTAGTAGTAGACCTCGTCTGTAAATCTAAAGTGGTAACCTGTAAAGGCTTTTAAAGGCTTTTAAAAATGTATGTAGTTTGTCGCTGCTGCACGTTTGTGCGCAATTTTAAAGCATGTCTTGTTTGGTATCCATGTACTTGGCATAAGATCATCTTTTTTATTTCATCAAACATTTGGGCAATATAGTGTGTTTTAGTGCATTCAAATTGTAAAAAGTGTGTTTTTTCCAAAAAATTGAGTTTGAAAAATCGCTGCGCAAATACTGTGTGAAAAAAAAAGCAACACCCACCATTTTAATCTGTAGGGCCTTTGCTTTAAAAAAATATATATAATGTTTGGGGTTCAAAGTAATTTTCTTGGAAAAAAAAAATATTTTTCTTCCTTCGCCTTTCAAGACAGCACCTTGGAGAGAGCGCAGCTCCACCTCTTCACAGGAAACACTGCGTGACAACGCCCCTTTTAAAAACAGCTGCTTCCACCATGCCTTCAGTTTTTAGTGTTTCCTCCTCCATGGAAGCACTGCTTAGCGAACCGGAGGGGCTGCACTCTCTTTGAGGGGGGTTTTGAGCAGTACCTTCTTTGCTTTATTCTCTGACCAACCCAGCTTCTTCCCGCACGATAGGGGGGGGTGCTCCGGTGTTCCTTCCTTCGCTGGCTCACAGGGGTAATAGTCCGCAGGAGGCCATCCGCCCAGTTTGCTCGGGGGGCTGCGGGTGTGCTCATTTTGAGCGTACATGCCTGGTTTCAGCATGTCGGCGCCGAGTCCCGGAGGGTGGGTGATGTCATTTTCAGGGGCAGAGACTTCCCGCGGGGCGTAGCAGCAATTGGTTACGGCTGCTGGAATGCAGGAGGAAGGGGCGGGTCTTCTGGCCGGTACTTCCTTCCGCTTTTCACATGGAGGAGATTATTTAAAAAGCATACAGGTGGCAGCTGCGGGGGTCACAACGGAGGAGGCTGAATCGTCAGCAGCGATGGCGGATGCAAGCGCCCATGTTTCCGGCCAGACCCAGGTAGGAGAGGTGCAGTGGCACCTCTTTCCTTCTCTCACTGGGTGTGTTTTTTCTGTGTGTCTATGCTAGGACCTGCAGCTGTCTGCTATAGTGGGAATGTTCTATTAGCAGTTCAGCATGGAGAGAGACTCTGGGGCACTTAAGGGTGTTTGCTCTGGGCTCTGTGTGTTCTCTCTATTGGCTACTATATGTTGCCCTAATAGAGGGTGGGGTTATGTCTTGCTATCTTTCAGAAAGCCACCGCCAAGTCAGAGAGAGCAACAGGGAGAAAATGCCCTTCATGCAAGAATCCATTAAGGGATTCCTGGCCCAAACCAGTGGCGGCTTCTTGGGCAGAAAGGGCCGGGGCATCACCTGAGCAAATATGTAAAGCTGCCACGTGGTCCAGTTTTTTGACCTTTATAAGGCATTACCGTTTTGGATCTACTGTCAGCCTCAGACTAATCCTTGGGTAGGAAGGTTTTAAAGGCAGTAGTCCCACCCTGAAGTAATTGCTCAGTTATGATCTCCATGTTGCTGTCCTGAAAGGCAAAGGGAGAAAACTATAGTTAGACTTAACGGTGATGGTATTTCTACAAAAATTCAGGACAGCAGCCTACAAACTTTTTTTTTTGCACAAAGTTGTCACTAAATGATATATTGCTCAAACATGCCATGGGCATATGTGAAATTACCCCCCCAAAAAAAATTTGGGGCATTTTCCCGCAACTTGTGGAAAAATATAAAATATTCCATGGACTCAACATGTCTCTCAGCAAATAGTTTCTGATGTCTACTTTCCAAAACGGGGTCATTTGGGGAGGTTTTGTGCTATCTGGGCATTTTATGGCCTTCGAAACTGTGATAGGTAGTGAGGAGTGAAAGTTTACGCCCTTAGAAATCCTTGTTTTTTTGGGTCCTATACGCGGCTAGGCTCCCAAAAAGTCTCACACATGTGGTAGCCCCATTCAATGGGCTCAACAAGCCTCTGAGCAATTTCCTTGGGGTGTCTACTTTCCAAAATGGGGTCATTTGGGGGGTTTGTACTACCCTGCCATTTTAGCACCTCAAGAAATGAGATAGGCAGTCATAAACTAAAAGCTGCGTTAATTCCAGAAAATGTACCATAGTTTGTAGACGCTATAACTTTTGCGCAAAACAATAAATATACGCTTATTGACATTTATTTTTTACCAAAGACATGTGGCTGAATACGTCTTGGCCTAAATTTATGACTAAAATTGAGCTTATTGAATTTTTCTTCTAACAAAAAGTAGATAATATCATTTTTTTTCAAAATTTTTGTTTTTTTCCATTTATATCACAAAAAATAAAAATTGCGGAGGCAATCAATACCATCAAAAGAAAGCTTTATTTGTGGGGAAAAAAGGACGCAAATTTTGTTTGGGTACAACTTTGCATGACCGTGCAATTACCAGTTAAAACAGCGCAGTGCCAATTTGTAAAAAGTTCTTTGGTCATTGAGCAGCGCACTTTTTTTTGAAAAAATACACTTTTTAAATTAAAAAATAGGACAAATGGTAGCCCAATTTTTTTTTTATATTGTGAAAGATAATGTTACGCCGAGTAAATTATTACCCAACATGTCACGCTTCAAAATTCCACCCGCTCGTGGAATGGTGACAAACTTTTACTCTTAAAAATCTCCTTAGGCGATTAAAAAATTCTACAGGTTGCATGTTTTGAGTTACAGAGGAGGTCTAGGGCTCTAATGATTGCGGTGGTACCTCACATGTGTGGTTTGAACACCGTTTTTATATGCAGGTGCTGCTCACGTATGCGTTCGCTTCTGCCCGCGAGCTCGGCGGGACGGGGCGCGTTTCATTTTTTATTTTTACCTTTTAAGCATCCTTAAGGATGCTAATGGTAAACTAACCAGCAGGCTTTTTAGGAAAGAAACAGCTGGCAACACTTTGTTGCATGTTGATAGTTTTCACCCAGAATCTTTAAAAAAATCTATGTACAGTGTATAAGGGCGCTCTGAGCATAAGGACCAAGCAGGGGCGTCGGGAGGGGGTGGCTAGGGGGGGCTGAAGCCCCGAATGTGACCCCCAAAAGCCCCGAGTATACGGAATGCTGAATTCCGTTGTTAGCCCCGAGCGCCGGCCGCGAGGACAGTTCTGGTTGTGAGTGCGGCCGAAAGTGGCCGAGCGCGGCCGAAAGTGGCCGAGCGCGGCCGAAAGAATCCGACTGCCAGAGCGGCCGAGTGCGGCCGAAAGAATCCGACTGCCAGAGTGGCCGAGTGCGGCCGAAAGAATCCGACTGCCAGAGCGGCCGAAAGAATCCGACTGCCAGAGCGGCCGAGTGCGGCCGAAAGAATCCGACTGCCAGAGCGGCCGAGTGCGGCCGAAAGAATCCGACTGCCAGAGTGGTCGAAAGTGGCCGAGTGCCGCAGGTCCCGCCTTCTGGAGCCTGCAGCGCCAATGTCAGGACAGCGCGGGACGTGTGACGTGATGTCCATCTTAGCCTGCAGGCTCCAGAAGGCGGAAACGCTACATCCCTGCTCAGGCGGGCGGCTCTCGTCTCCTCCTCGGCTCCTCTCTGATGGTGACGAGTGACTGACTGCCTGCTGTGACCACACAGTGCACACACCACGGCTGAGCTGAGGTAGGTCAGACACACAGTGTATGTAGGTCAGGCAGGTCACTGGTCACTGTTAGTGTATGTAGGTCAGGCTGGTCACTGTTAGTGTATGTAGGTCAGGCTGGTCACTGTTAGTGTGTGTAGGTCAGGCTGGTCACTGTTAGTGTATGTAGGTCAGGCTGGTCACTGTTAGTGTGTGTAGGTCAGGCAGGTCACTGTTAGTGTATGTAGGTCAAGCTGGTCAGTGTATGTAGGTCAGGCAGGTCACTGGTCACTGTTAGTGTATGTAGGTCAGGCTGGTCACTGTTAGTGTATGTAGGTCAGGCTGGTCAGTGTATGCAGGTCAGGCAGGTCACTGTTAGTGTATGTAGGTCAGGCTGGTCAGTGTATGCAGGTCAGGCAGGTCACTGTTAGTGTATGTAGGTCAGGCTGGTCAGTGTATGCAGGTCAGGCAGGTCACTGTTAGTGTATGTAGGTCAGGCTGGTCAGTGTATGCAGGTCAGGCAGGTCACTGTTAGTGTATGTAGGTCAGGCTGGTCAGTGTATGCAGGTCAGGCAGGTCACTGTTAGTGTATGTAGGTCAGGCTGGTCAGTGTATGCAGGTCAGGCAGGTCACTGTTAGTGTATGTAGGTCAGGCTGGTCAGTGTATGTAGGTCAGTGTATAATATAGGTTATGTAGGTCAGTGTATAATATAGGTCAGTGTATGTACGTCAGTGTAATGGTGTAACCCCACCATCCCGCCCAAAAAAAACACCGCGACCCCCCCCCCCCCCCCCGGTTGTTGGACTTCGGGCTGAAGCCCCTGGTCTTTTTGCCACCTAGCAACGCCCCTGGAACCAAGCAAACAGTACATATAAAAGAGCAGAGGTCCGATGGTGTATCTTCTCACACGCTTCTAAGTGCAGGATTAAGAGCTATTTTTTTTCCCAGAAAGAATTAAAAACACCTACAAGATCTGGCGAATGTAAAAGCATATAATCATGGGTAATGCAGATTGTCCGGCAGGCATGAAGACATGTCAAGGACCTTCATGCCTGCCAGACAACCTCTATTACCCATGATTATATGCTTTTACATTCGCCAGACCCTGTAAGTGTTTTTAATTCTTTCTGGGGAAAATAAATAGCCTTTAATCCTGCACTTACAGCCCTTTCACACCGGGCCGCCCATAGCGGCGTTTTACCGTCGGATCAGCGGCGCATTTCGGCCGCTAGCGGGGCGCTTTTACCCCCCGCTAGCGGCTGAGAAAGGGTTAAAACCACCCGCAATGCGCCGCAAAAGCAGCGGTTTGCCGGCAGTATCCCAGCGCTGCCCCATTGATTTCAATGGGGAGCAGCGGTGGAGGAGCGGTAAACACACCGCTCCTTCACCGCTCCAAAAAAGCTGCTGGCAGGACTTCCTGTCCTGCCAGCGCTGCGCTCGGGTGTGAAAGCCCTTGGGCTTTCACATTGGAGACAATGCTGCAGCTGTTTGAGGGCGGATTGCAGGCGCTATTTTTAACGCTATAGCGCCTGCAAAACGCCCTTGATGTGAAAGGGGTCTTAGAGGCACCTCTTTTTTTTGTCTGTTTAAAAAAATCTTTTAGTCAATATCTGCGTATTAAGTGCAACTGTACTACAAATGAAGACTGACAGATTGACTAAGAGGCTATTAATGAGGGGGTATACCAAATCAACTTTAAAAAAAAAGCCTTTAATCGTGTAAAAGATAATAAGAATCAGGATCTTATCTTCAAACCCCAAAAAAAAGAAGCAAGACAGCATCACAAGAGTAATATTACGATACTCAAATGAACACGACAAAGTGAGGAGAATTTTAACCAAATATTGCCCTATCCTCACAGAGGATCCGGTCATTGGCAACTTAGTAACTAAAAATCCACAAATCGCATATAAAAAAAGCTGAATCCATTGGAGAATCACTTGTACAAAGTGAATATAGAGAAGAATCAAGGAGGGATCCCTGTAAAACCTGGGGTACCTTTCCCTGTGGATCTTGTGAAGGGATGAGCCTGATGTTCGCGTTGAACGTAAGTTTTACTTGAACATTGGGGCGTTTGAACATTATGGGGCATTCACAGGAAAGTCGACCGCGGAATGCTCCATAATGCACTGCGAGATCACAGTTCATGCTGACCTGCATGTTTTGGCCAATTACAGGGCGCTCTGCTGTGAGAGCCATAATTGGCCAATCGTGGCTCAGGGGGACTAAGTCCACGTCCCACACTATATAAGGCTGCTTCCAATGGCGGCCGTGTGTAGTGTTGGCATGGACAGAGAAAGAGAGAGATTGCGCTAAATTAGGCAGGTTACATAGTGCAGGCAGTGTATTTCATATATACATACAAAAATGTTATATATATATATATATATGTGTGTGTGTGTGTGTGTGTGTGTGTGTGTGTGTGTGTGTGTATGTATGTACCCTGTTTCCCCGAAAATAAGACCTAGCGTGATTGTCGGTGATGGCTGCAATATAAGCCCTACCCCCCAAATAAGCCCTACACTGAAAATAAGACCTACAAGGACTTTAACTAGGGCTTATTTGGGAGGTAGAGCTTATATTACAGCCATCACCGATAATCACGCTAGGTTTTATTTTCGGGGAAACAGGGTATGTATGTGTGTATATATATATATATATATATATATATATATATATATATATATATATATATATATATATATATATACACACACACACAGTGGGGACGGAAAGTATTCAGACCCCCTTAAATTTTTCACTCTTTGTTATATTGCAGCCATTTGCTAAAATCATTTAAGTTAATTTTTTTTCCTCATTAATGTACACACAGCACCCCATATTGACAGAAAAACACAGAATTGTTGACATTTTTGCAGATTTATTAAAAAAGAAAAACTGAAATATCACATGGTCCTAAGTAGTCAGACCCTTTGCTGTGACACTCATATATTTAACTCAGGTGTTGTCCATTTCTTCTGATTATCCTTAAGATGGTTCTACACCTTCATAAATACTGAGCAAAGGGTCTGAATACTTAGGACCATGTGATATTTCATTTTTCCTTTTTTAATAAATCTGTACAAATGTCAACAATTCTGTTATTCTATTATTTCTCACCATCTTGGAGTCCTTCAGGTGTTTTTTTTAGCAAACTCCATGCAGGCTTTCATGTGTCTTTCACTAAGGAGAGGCTTCCGTTGGACCACCCTGCCATAACCTCCCGACTGGTGGAGGGCTGCAGTGATGGTTGACTTTCTACAACTTTCTCCCATCTCCTGACTGCATCTCTGGAGCTCAGCCACAGTGATCTTTGGGTTCTCTTTTACCTCTCTCACCAAGGCTCTTCTCCCCCGATAGCTCAGTTTGTCCGAACTGCCAGCTCTAGGAAGGGTTCTGGTCATCCCAAACATCTTCCATTTAAGGATTATGGAGGCCACTGTGCTCTTAGGAACCTTAAGTGCAGCAGAAATGTTTTTGTAACCTTGGCCAGATCTGTGCCTTGCCACAATTCTGTCTCTGAGCTCTTCAGGCAGTTCCTTTGACCTCATGATTCTCATTTGCTCTGACATGCACTGTGAGCTGTAAGGTCTTATATAGACAGGTGTGTGGCTTTCCTAATCAAGTCCAATCACTATAATCAAACACAGCTGGATTCAAATGAAGGTGTAGAACCATCTCAGGGATAATCAGACAACACCCGAGTTAAATATATGAGTGTCACAGCAAAGGGTCTGAATACTTAGGACCATGTGATATTTCAGTTTTTCTTTTTTAATAAATCTGCAAAAATGTCAACAATTCTGTGTTTTTCTGTCAATATGGGGTGCTGTGTGTACATTCATGAGGAAAAAAATGAACTTAAATGATTTTAGCAAATGGCTGCAATATAACAAAGAGTGAAAAATTTAAGGGGGTCTGAATAATTTCTGTCCTCGCTGTATATATATATATAAAATGTGTGTGTATATATTCATTCAGTGTAGACTATATATATACAGTGCATTTGGCAGTGTACAGTATATAATACACTTCAGGCAGTGTACACAGTATATAATACAGTGTGTACAGTTTCTAATACACTTTAGGTGGTGTACACAGTATATAATACAGTGCAGCTGGTTGGAGATGAGCTTCGACTTTGAGTTTCGACAATTTGGGGTGTTTGCGGCAAATTCGAAATGCCCTTTAAAAGTCTATGGGAGAAATCAAAAGTGCTAATTTTAAAGGCTTATATTCATAGTATTGTCATAAAAAGTGTTTGGGGACCTGGGTCCTGCCCCAGGGGACATGGATCAATGCAAAAAAAGTTTTAAAAACTGCCATTTTTTCGGGAGCAGTGATTTAAATAATGCTTAAAGTGAAACAATAAAAGTGTAATATCCCTTAAAATTTTGTATCTGGGGGGTGTCTATAGTATGCCTGTAAAGGGGCGCATGTTTCCCGTGTTTAGAACAGTCTGACAGTCTGACTTCCCTGTGGCATTCCCTGTGACGTCAGAAAGGGGTGGGGTTACGTAACGGTGACCCTGCCCCCTCTGACGTCACGGGGAATGCCACAGGGAAGTCCCGTAAAGTCCCCATGCGTCAGAGGGGGGCGGGGTCACCGGGTGCCTCTGACGCATGGGGAGTGCAGTGTGTACAGTTTCTAATACACTTAAGGCGGTGTACTGTCAGGTCACCTGAGGCCAGGTGACAGATGCACACCGTTGGGGTCAGGAGTGCACCGCTAAGGTAGTGGACCCTATGGCTGACTGCTGCGGATTGAACTCTGGGTGGTTTAGGAAAGCAGGTCCACTGGAGCACCAACACGGATCTCATTGGGAGCTAGAGCATAAGATTCCCCAGGGCGCGGTCTAAGGGCCAGCAGGTGTTCACCAGAGCCTCTGGTGGTAAGGATGGACTGCGCTGCAACTGGCTCCAGGTCGTGGCCCCCAGGGTCTCCCAGCTCACGCTCATGCTCACGGTAGGCTACAGGAGGATAGAGAGGAAGCAGAAGCCCAGGATAACAAGCGATAGTCAGAAGATGAGCCAATGGTCGGGGTAACAAGCAGGCAGGAATAGTCAAAGTACAAGCCAAGATTGGTAACAGAGACAGATGTAGAGCACACAGCAAGCAGGAGACAGGAAACCAAACACACAATATTGCTCGGTCAAGGCAGGCTTGGGCAGCACAGTGTTAAATAGTGTATCCTGTAGAGGCTAGGGTGGGGCCACGCTGAGGAAAGATTACTTTAGCATGCAGGTGTGAGAGTGCAGGCCCAAGGCTGATTCACAGACCAGAGGTAAGCAGACAGAAAGGACATGAAGGTATTCCTGGCAATTTGTGACATGTTCACAGTATATAATACAGTGTATATAATACAGTGCAGCCGGTGTACAGTACATAATACAGTGCAGGTGGTGTACACAGTATATAATGCAGTGTGTACAGTTCTTAATACACTTCAGGCGGTGTACACAATATATATTACAGTGTAGTGTGGTGTGCAAAAAAAATCCCCATCATGTCCGGAAGGCCACCAAGGAGAGGCAGACGCTCACAGGCCACTAAAAGAGCCTCTGTGTCTACAAAGTGGTGGTGGCGGACATGGTGCATCCTCTGCAGGCAGGTCAAGCTTGCCCTTTTTATCTGCCGCTGGCTGTGTTATTGAGCCGCAACGTGCAGAAGGGTTGGTGGAGTGGATAACTAAGCCGTCCTCATCCTCTGTCACCCAGGCACATACTAGTTTGCCTTCCAACGCAGCTGCCAAAGTGGCCCATTCCACTGGCTCCTTGTCCGTGGTTACTCCTTCCATAGCCCCACCATCATGCATGGGGGGAGTCACTAGAATTATTTGACCATAGTATTGTTTACATGCTGATGGAGGATGCGCAGCCATTTGAAGGCTTCTTATGTTGGTTCCCAGGTTGAGGAAGGGAGCAACGTGTGCCTAGAGAGAGGGGGTGCCACAAAAGGACGAGAAACTAGCAGTCATGTTCCTCCAGCTGCAGCATACTGCCAAGTTTGCTCCAGTAACAAGGAGGGAGGGGATGATGAGGTTACTGACTGTACGTGGGTGCCTGAGAGAAGAGAGGAGGAAAGTGAGGAGGAGGAGTGTCACGTACCTTACAGCGGAGTCTGAAATGACGAGGGTGGCCTCTTGCACGGTTCCGGTCCCAACACCCCTGGAGGTTGAGACAGGGCTGCTAGGGCAACAGAAGGGTGCAGGTGCCTGTTGGCAGGATCGGGAACACCGTAGCCTAGAGATGCTGGTGGGACGTTGATCCTGGATAGGTTCAGGAAAGTCCAACAGGAGAACTTGCAAGGTCTGGAACAAGCAGGAGTCGGCAACGTGCTGGCAGGAAGGTACACAATCGATAGGCAGGTTCGTAGTCAGGGGCTAGCGGAGGTTGGCAATGGGCTGGCAGAGAGGTACAAGATCAGGAGACAAAGCCGTGGTCAGAAGTTCAAGCCGGGTTCGGTACAGGAAGCAGAAGTAAACAGAGTTGCAGGGATAATCCAAAAGAGAAGTCAGGAAGGCCAAGGTTTCAGGATCAAGGTTCAAACAAACAGCAATCAAGGATACAGGAACCAGCTGAGACAATCCAGCACTGATACTAGTATGCTGATCCTTTAAATAGGGCGCCCTGTGCTGTGATTCGTTGGCTTGCAGACATGCCCACGTCGACGTGCACTCATTCGTATGAGAGTACTAACGTGCGTGCCTGGTCCGGGGTTCACACGTTCGTGCCGCACGTCTGACTGGCGCCCGGGAACGAGCGTTTGTAATGGTTCTCTGACATTGCCCCCTCCTTACGGGCAGCCTCCGGATGCCCCTCTGGATCCTTCTTTCTGGATGAGAGCGATGAAAAGCTTGTATAAGCCTTGGGGCATGAAGGTTTGCTTCCGGTTCCCAGGAGTTTTCTTCTGGGCCAAAACCTTTCCATTTAATTAAATATTGATTATGTCCTTGCCTTTTTCTGCAGTCCACAATGGTCTCGATCTCGAACTCCTCCTCTCCATCCACCATTATGGCCTCTGGGGGCCCCATTTCGCGTCCTGGAAAGGGATTAACCACGTCAGGTTTCAACAAGGAAGTATGAAACACAGGATGTATCTTGAATGTGTCGGGAAGTTCAAGTTCATACGCCACTGAATTGATCTTTCTCTTGACTGGGAAAGGTCCCAGATATTTAGGTCCCAATTTCCTGGACGGGCAGGCCAGTTTCAGATTGACTGTTGAAAGCCACACACGGTCACCCACTTTCAAATCCAGTTCTCCTCTCTTCTTTCTGTCAAAGAATCTTTTATTAACCTCCTGTGTCCTGGCAATGGTCTCTCTCAGCACCTGGTTGTTAGTAGCAAGGAAATTTAGTCTGTCCTGAACAGCTGGTAAGGGAGAGTCTGGAATTAGCGTTGGCAAGAAAGAGGGATGGAACCCATAATTAGAGAAGAAGGGAGATTGGTTGGTAGCTGTATGGGTAGAGTTGTTAAATGCGAATTCCGCCAAGGGCAATAGTGAGGCCCAATCTTCCTGGGAAAAAGAGGTAAAGCATCGCAGGTATTGTTCTAGCGTTTGGTTGGTACGCTCAGTCTGTCCATTGGACTGGGGATGATACGCTGAGGAGAAATTTAGTTTGATGCCCAGTGCTTCGCACAGTGTTTTCCAAAATCTTGAAGTGAACTGCACTCCGCGATCTGAAACAATGTCACTAGGGATTCCATGCAATCTCACCACTTCTTTAATAAAAACTTCAGCAGTTTCTGTTGCTGATGGGGTCCCTTTCATGGGGACAAAATGTGACATCCTGGAGAGGCGGTCCACCACTACAAAGATGGATGAAAATCCTTCCGATGGAGGGAGCTCTACAATAAAATCCATCGCAATCTTATCCGAGGGTCTTTCAGGAATGGGTAGTGGTCTTAATAGTCCCCATGCTTTGCTTTTGCTGTTCTTGTTTCTGAGACAAATTGAGCACGAGCCGACATATTTCCTGCAGTCCCTTGCTAAGCTGGGCCACCAAAAATGTCTCTGGACCAAATCCATTGTCTTATGTCCCCCGAAATGGCCGGCCAGCGGGTAGTCATGGCACACTTGTAAAATAGTGGTACGCAGATTCTGTGGTACGAAAATTTTATTCCCCTGCCAATAGAGCCCATCGTCTTCTTGAAGGTTCCTATCTGGAGGCAGAGAGATTCCCCTGGATGCCTGACGTATCTGTGTCATTAGATCATTTTGTGTGAGCAGAAAGTTCCCAGCCTGTAATATGGTATCCGTTTGAGGTGGAACCTCGATTTCCGTGAACATACGCGACAACGCGTCTGGTTTCACATTCTTGGATCCGGGCCGGTAGGTTATGTGAAAACTGAAGCGAGAAAAAAAAAGAGCCCATCTTGCTTGTCTGGGTCTGAGACGTTTAGCAGTCCTGAGATACTCTAAATTCTTGTGATCTGTGAAGATCAGTATTGGGTGTGTTGCTCCTTCCAAGAGGTACCGCCACTCTTCCAGAGCCGATTTAATTGCCAACAGTTCCCGGTCCCCCACATCGTAGTTCCTTTCTGAAGGCCCTAATTTCTTCGAGAAAAAGGCCACAGGGTGCATTAAAGCTTTAGGTCCTTGGCGCTGAGACAGGATGGCCCCTACAGTGCTCTCTGAAGCATCTACTTCCAGTATGTAGGGAAGGGCAGGATCAGGGTGCTTCAATACCGGGGCAGAGGTGAATAGTCCCTTTAATTTGTCAAAAGCAGCTTGAGCTGCCTCTGTCCACTGAAATCGGTTCTGTTTTTTGGTGAGCTGAGTGATGGGCATGATGATACCCGAAAAGTTTTTAATAAATTTCCTGTAAAAATTGGAGAAACCAATAAACCGTTGTACCCCTTTCTTGTCAACGGGAGGCGGCCAGGACATTATGGCTGCGACCTTTTGAGGATCCATTGCCATCCCTCCTGTAGAGATTACTAGTCCGAGAAAGTGAATGGACTGCCGTTCGAATTCACATTTCTCGGCCTTGGCATAGAGTCCATTTTGTCTTAACCTAAGAAGGACCTGTTTCACATGGTCACGATGTAGTTCCAGGGAAACCGAGAAAATCAGAATGTCGTCTAGATAAACGATCATGAATAAGTCTAGGAAGTCTCTGAAAATATTATTTACAAAATGCTGGAAAGTTGCTGGTGCGTTACATAACCCAAAGGGCATAACGAGGTACTCGAAATGACCAAACCGCGTCCGGAAGGCCGTTTTCCACTCATCACCCTTTCTGATCCTGATCAAGTTGTAAGCACCTCGTAGATCCAACTTGGTGAAAATTGTTGCAGAGCGGAGTCTCTGGAGTAATTCTGGAATTAGCGGCAGGGGGTAGCGGTTTTTAACGGTAATCCGATTTAGTTCCCTGTAAACCACACACGGCCTGAGTGAGTGGTCCTTCTTTTCAACAAAGAATATTCCTGCTCCGGCTGGAGAAGTAGAGTGTCGGATGAACCCCTTTTTGAGGTTTTCGTTGACGTAGTCTTTCAGGACCAAGAGTTCAGGTTCAGAGAGGGGGAAAATTCGGCCAAAGGGGATTTCTGCCCCTGGTAAAAGTTCAATTGGGCAATCGTAGGCCCGGTGGGGAGGAAGGGTGTCTGCTTTCTGTTTATCAAAGACATCCAGGAAATCGTGGTATACGGGTGGAACAAGATCTTGGGATTCGGATGTGGGTTTGAGACAGCCAACAACTGGTACTGAGTGGTGGAGGGTTTGGAGGCAGTTATGGAGGCAATAGGCAGACTGAAAGATCACCTTGCCGGTTGTCCAATCGATCTGTGGGTTGTGTGCTTGCAACCATGGCATTCCCAGGATGATTGGGAAGAGTGGTGAGGATATCACGTCTAAGCACAGCAGTTCTTGGTGGTTGGGTGAGATATCAGCGGGCAGAGGTCGAGTTTCTTGAATGATGGGCCCAGATTTGATGTTGGACCCATCAGCTAGTCGTATGGACAATTTGTGTTGCTTGGGACGTAGAGGAATCTTGTGTTGCAGGGCGAAGGCATGGTCGAAGAAGCAACTACAGGCGCCTGAGTCAACGATGGCCTGGACCTGGAGTGCCCCTTCCGGAAGCTGTAGGGAGACAGGAACAGCAATATGAGTTGATCTTGATAGAGTCAAAGCACAAGGATCAAAAGAAGGAGAGACACACTTACGAGTCTTGTTAGGACACATGTTGGCGTAATGACCGGCTCCTCCACAGTACAGGCATAGATTATTCATACGGCGGCGCTGCTTCTCTTCTGGTGTCAATGGGGCACGAAGCAGGCCTAATTGCATTGGCTCAGGAGCTTCCGTGACTGGAGCAGATAGTGGGGTTGCAGGAATAGGTGGGTGGTTGGGTACCCTAGGTAACATCCACATGGGCCGGTATTGGCTGGTTCAGATCTTCGCTCCCTCAGCCGGCGATCGATCTGAATAGATAGCTGAATCAGTTCTTCAAGAGAATTGGGGACCCCCACCCGAGCTAGTTCATCTTTCAATGCCTCTGACAGTCCTGAGCGGAACTGAAAACGAAAAGCGGCGTCGTTCCACTGTGTGTCAGAACTCCACCATCGAAAGTCTGTGACATAGTCCTCCACAGGCCTGCGGCCTTGCTGGAGGGAGTGGAGACTAGCCTCAGCTGTAGTGGTGCGCTGAGGGTCATCATAAAGCTTAGCCATTTCATCAAAAAAAGAGTCCATGGTGCCTAGCAAGGGACTAGCTTGTTCTAATAGATGGTGAGCCCAGGTCTGGGGTTCTCCCTGTAGCAACGAGATGATGAATCCCACCTTGGTACTTTCCAAGGAGAAGGTGCGAGGCTGAAGTAGGAAATACAGATGGCAAGCGTTTCTGAAAGAGCGGAATTTACTGCGGTCTCCCATGAATCTTTCTGGAGCAGGAACTCGTGGCTCTGGGGGTGGCACCACTACTGTGGGAGTAGAAGTTGAGCTCGACGGTGCAGGTGCTGCGGCTGTCTGGCGTGCCGAGGTGCTTGGAGAGAGAGACTCCACTCGTTGCTCAAGTCGCTGATAGCCATCCTGCAGGCCCTGGACTGCTTGAGTGAGGTTTGCAATCTGCTGGCACAGAGCATCCATAGCTGAGGCCCCCCTTTCAGACTCCATTTTTGGCTGGATTGTACTGTCACGTACCTTACAGCGGAGTCTGAAATGACGAGGGTGGCCTCTTGCACGGTTCCGGTCCCAACACCCCTGGAGGTTGAGACAGGGCTGCTAGGGCAACAGAAGGGTGCAGGTGCCTGTTGGCAGGATCGGGAACACCGTAGCCTAGAGATGCTGGTGGGACGTTGATCCTGGATAGGTTCAGGAAAGTCCAACAGGAGAACTTGCAAGGTCTGGAACAAGCAGGAGTCGGCAACGTGCTGGCAGGAAGGTACACAATCGATAGGCAGGTTCGTAGTCAGGGGCTAGCGGAGGTTGGCAATGGGCTGGCAGAGAGGTACAAGATCAGGAGACAAAGCCGTGGTCAGAAGTTCAAGCCGGGTTCGGTACAGGAAGCAGAAGTAAACAGAGTTGCAGGGATAATCCAAAAGAGAAGTCAGGAAGGCCAAGGTTTCAGGATCAAGGTTCAAACAAACAGCAATCAAGGATACAGGAACCAGCTGAGACAATCCAGCACTGATACTAGTATGCTGATCCTTTAAATAGGGCGCCCTGTGCTGTGATTCGTTGGCTTGCAGACATGCCCACGTCGACGTGCACTCATTCGTATGAGAGTACTAACGTGCGTGCCTGGTCCGGGGTTCACACGTTCGTGCCGCACGTCTGACTGGCACCCGGGAACGAGCGTTTGTAATGGTTCTCTGACAAGGAGGCACAACTCCAATGAGGCAGGATGTCCTCCAGGGGCCAGCTTAAGGGCAGCCACCCTGTTGCATCACACCACAGAGCTCAACAGGTGCAGGGCGCTGCTGACTCCCCGCTGACTTCTAAAATTTCATTGGTGTAGGCTTTTTTGACACATGCAGTAGATCGCACCATTGCTGTTTGCAACCTGTCTGAAGCGGATCAAGCGTGGCCAGAACAGCACCCGCTTGGGCACCAAATGCTTGACAAGGCATATGACGACCTTCCATGCAGTCCGTTGGCAACAGCACCTGAAAGACCCACATAATGAAAAAAGGCGGACCTCTCTTTGCTCCTCCTCTCAACCCCTACTATAACTCCAGTCTCAAAAACCTGCACTGAGAGGAATGAAGGTATAGCAATAGGTGCCACAAGTACTTTCAGCCAATCTGCTAGCAGTTGATGTCAGCAGGCAAATTTTGCTTCCCCAGTTGCTGAACCGTAAAAAAAAAATATTGTCCCAGCAATCCACATGCTCAGCGTCTAAATGCTAGCTTGGCCAAATTTTCTAGCGCTGCAACTGCTGCCTTTTCAGCTGGTAGACTCTGCTCTATTCGTGAATTTGTGGAATGTGCTGTACCACAGTAGCAGGTTCTAAAACAATTTTTTTTCACGTAAGGCCATTCTAGCTCTCTACCGTCATGTGGAAGGCAATGTTTTGGCCTTGTTGGACAGGGCAGTCAGCAGCAAGGTTCATTTTACTATTGACTCATGGTCCAGCAGGCATGGTCAGGGACGTTCCCCAGTGCGCCGTGAAGGAAAGGTAACTCTGCTGGCAGCTGGGAAGGATGCAGGACAGGGTTCAGTGTTGGAGCTTGTTCCACCACCACGCCTCCAAAAAGCTGGTGGTGATTCTGCTACATCTCTCTGCTCCACCCCCTCCTCTTCTTCCTCTATGGCCTCTTCTGCAGAATTGTCCTCTGAACCTGCAGTGCTCCCTAAGCGTTCAAGGGGCTACGCAAGCAGTCAGGCTAAAAGATGCCATGCGGTGCTTCAGTTGGTCTGCCTAGGGCAAAGGAGTCACACTGGGGCAGAGATTTTGTCAGCTCTACAGGGGCAGACTCAGAGGTGGTTGATGCCACGGCAGCTTGAGCCAGGAATGGTTGTATGCGACAATGGCACCAACCTTCTCTCTGCCCTCCGACAGGGACACTTGACCCATGTTCAATGCTTGGCACACATCCTGGGTTTGGTGGTGCAGCGTTTCTTGACCAGGTACCCAGGCTTACAGGAACTTCTGAGGTGGGCCAGAAAAGTCTGTGGCCATTTCCGGCGGTCATACAATACCAGTGCTTGGCTGCCTGACATTCAATGGGAATTCAACCTGCCCACCAACCGCCTCATTTGTGGCATGCCCACCGGGTGGAACTCAACATTATAAATACTGCTGCGGCTGTACACACAGCAGAGGGTCATAAATGAGTACCTGTGTGAGTATGGCACCAGGACAGGCTCAGGGGAGCTTGGCTTCTTTTCGCCACGCCAGTGGCTACTGATTAAGGATGCATGCACTGTCCTGTCACAATTTGAGGAGGCCTCAAGGATGGTGAGCAGTGACAATGCATGCATCAGTGACACTGTCCCTCTAGTCTTCCTGCTGGAGCACACACTTCATGGAATCGTGGACAGGTCATATCAGGCAGAACAGTGGGAGGAAGAGGAAGACTTCCTTTCCCCACAAGGCCCCCTTTATGCAGATAGCATTCCTGCGGGGCCGCCAAACACACAGGAAGAAGAGGAGGAGGATTGTGTCAGCATGGATGTTGAGGATAACATGCAGCAGTCTTTAAGGAATGGTTTTCAGTAGACAGAAACCTAAGGAGTTTTACAAGGCTGGGAGGAGGTAGTGCCTGACAATGTCATCCTTAGTGACCCAGAGGACTCAGAATCTCATGCCTCTGCAAACTTATGCTGCATGGCCTCCCTGATTCTGCAAAAAGCCTGCGAAAGGACCCTAGGATTTGTGGTATCAAGGAGAGGGATCATTACTGGCTGGCAACCTTTCTTGATCCACGTTACAAGGGTAAAGTTGCAGAACTCATTCTGCTTTCGCAGAGGGAGCAGAGGATGAAACATCTTTAGGGAGGCCTTGAAGAAAAGTTTGTGTAATGCCTTTCCAGACCCTGGGAGGTTACCATTTCCTGGTGCTGGACATCGTGTTTCTGAGGCTTTGTTCGATCAGAGGAAGAGCAGTGGAGAAGGTGGCTGGCTGACCGATGCCTTTTAAACAATTTTTCAGTCCTCAGTGCCAAGGGCTAATAGGTTCAAGCAACCATAGCCATCATTATATGGTGCAAGAATATCTAGGGGCAAGAGCAGACTTGGAGACCTTTCCAACAGAACATCTACTGGGTCTTGAGGATGGACCACTGGCCAGAACTTGCTCAATATGCAATTGAGCTACTGGCCTGTCCTGCATCCAACGTGCTTTCTGAACAGACATTTAGTGCTGCTGGAGGATTTGTAATGGATCAAAGAGTGTGCCTGTCCACAGACTCCGTTGATAGGCTCACATTTATAAAAATGAATCAGTCCTGGATCAGCAGCTATCTGATGTAACTGACTGAATTTGCTAGGGATCTGGGATCCCTTGAAGACTGCCAATGCTATCCTATTCCTCTTGCATCTTGAAGATGCTAGCTTCCAACAATATTTTTCATTTAGGGCACCACCAACATCCAAGGCCTAATTTTTCTGCCCCTGTTTAACGGGCATGTCATTTCAATTTTTGAACTAATTTTTAACAGCAGGGCCCATTTCTGCACCTAACAAGAGTAATTGTGAGGAGGAGTTACAGTGTTCAGGCACCAGCAACACCCAGGACCCAATTTTTCTGTACCTGTTTGACTGGGGCATGCAATTATAATTTTTGAAATATTTAACAGCAGGGCCCATTCCTGCACCCAACAAGAGTAACTGTGAAGGGTTACAGTGTTCTGGAACCACTAACACCTAAGGCCCAATTTTTCTTCAGTATATAGTGCAGTCCGTATAGTATATAAACTGCAGTTCAGAGTATATAGTGCAGTCAGTGTAGCATAAATAATACAGTGCAGGGTATATAGTACAGTGTACAGTATATAATATAGTGTATTAAAGTGGTTAAGGGGAATCCTATGACAGAATTAAGAAAAAAACAGCATGGGTTCCCCCCAGTCCATACCAGGCCCTTTGGGTCTGGTATAGATTTTAAGGGGAACTCCACGCCAAAATGTAAAAAAAAACATCTTGGGATCCCCCCCAATATCCATACCAGACCCTTATCTGAGCAAGCAGCATGGCAGGCCATGATAGGGAGGACGAGCTAGACCCCCCCTCCTGAACCATACCAGGCTGCTTGCCCTCAACACGGGGAGGGTGCTTTGGGGTCCCCCCCAAAGCACCTTGTCACCATGTTGATGGGGTCTGGGGCCTCATCCCCACAACCCTGGCCTAGTGGTTGTGGGGGTTTGCGGGTGGGGGGCTTATAGGAATCTGGAAGCCCCATGTGAATGGGTAGGGGTACAGTGTATCAAAAAAAGTGTCAAAAAGTAAAAACCACAATACACCATTTTTGACAATTCCTTTATTAAAAAAAGAAAAAGTCTCCCGCGATGTCCATCCATCTTTAATCATGCCTCCTGAAGGACCCGAAAAATAGAAGAAAAAAAAACCTCCACCTCGACTGGAGACGTCCCGCCGACTGCTGCCTTTTGGTTGTGGCAGCTGTTATATAGGAAAGGGTGGGGCCACCCAGTGACGTAACCGAGTTACCCTGCCCCTTCTGACATCATGTGCTGTCAGAGGTGAGTGGGGTCATCTGGTTATGTCAGCAGGTGGCCCCGCCCTTGCCTATATAACAGCTGTCACAGCGAAAAGACAGCAGTCGGCGGTATGCCTTCCATGCAGGCGAGGTACTTTTGTTTTTTGTTTTTTTTTAATAGTTTTTGGGTCCGTCCGGCGGCGTGATTGAAGATGGATGTACATCGCTGGCCACTTTATTAAAAAAAGAATTGGCAAAAACTGTGTATTGTGGTCTTTACTTTTTGACATTTTTTGGGGGGAATGGGTAGGGGTACAATGTACCCCTGCCCATTCACATAGGGGGCCGGGATCTGGGAGCCTCCTTGTTAAAGCCCCCCATCCGCAGACCCCCACAACCAATGGTCAGGGTTGTGGGGATGAGGCCCTTGTCCCCATCAACATAGGAACAAAGTGCTTTGGGGGGGACCCCAAAGCACCCTCTCCATGTTGAGGGCATGTGGCCTGGTATGGTTCAGGAGGGGGGGCGCTCACTCATCCCCCCCTTTCCTGGCCTGCCAGGCTGCTTGCTCGGATAAGTGTGGATTTTGGGGGGGGACCCCACGACAATTTTTTTTTTGGGCATTAATTTGCCCTTAAAATCCATACCAGACCCGAAGGGCCTGGTACAGATTTTGGGGGGACCCCACGCTGTTTTTAAAAAACAAATTGGTGTGGAGTTCCCCTTAATATCCATACCAGACCCAAAGGGCCTGGTATGGACTGGGGGGAACCAACACCGATTTTTCATAGATTTTTATCTATATTGCCAGAACCTGGCAATACATATCAGCCACGAGCAAGTTTAACCACTTGACCACTGGGCACTTAAACCCTCTTAATAACCAGACCAATTTTCAGCTTTCAGTGCTCTCACATTTTGAATGACAATTACTCAGTCATGCAACACTGTACCTATATGAAATTTTTGTCCTTTTTTTCACATAAATAGAGCTTTCTTTTGGTGGTATTTAATCACCACTGGGTTCTTTATTTTTTGCGCTATAAAAGAAAAAATACCGAAAATTCTGTAAAAAAATTCATTTTTCTTCATTTCTGTTATAAAATTTTGCTAATTAGTAATTTTTCTTATATTTTGGCCAAAATTTATACCGCTACAAAATAACCCAAATCGGTGTATATTATTTGGCCTTTGTGAAAGTTATAGAGTCCGAAAGCTATGGTGCCAATATCTGAAAATTGATCAAACCTGAAGTATTGATGGCCTATCTAATTTCTTGAGACCCTAACATGCCAGAAAAGTACCCCCCAAATGACTCCCAGCGGCGGTCACGGCGGTCACGGATGTTCTCGGGTGCGTGCCCCAGGGGGCACGCAAGAGCAAGATTCTTGGAGGACGTCACTGACCGCCCTCCCAGAGTTATCCAACCGTCCTGCAGCCGTCATTTGGCTATGGGCCAGTTGGTAACTGGTTAAATGACATTTCTTACTTTAGAAATGTAATTTTGCTGTGGCACAGTAAAACACATCAGACAGATGTGCCTCTTTACAGGCAGACTAAGGGGACCCCCCAGGCACGATATTTAAAGGAACATTTAATTTTTATTGTTTCACTTTAGGCATTATTAAAATCACTGCTCCTGAAAAAACGGTTTTAAAAACTTTTTTTGCATTGATACATGTCCCCTGGGGCAGTACCTGGGTCCCCATACACTTTTTATGGCAATAAAGTGCACATAAGCCTTTAAAATGAGCACTTTGTTTTTTCATGTTCAGGTCCCATAGACTTTAATAGGGTTTGCACTAATGTTTTTCCTGTTCGCATGTTCTGGTGCGAACCTAAACAGGGGTGTTCGACCCATCCCTAGTTGACACTGGCACTGGTGTGGGAGTGAACGGGACACTGTTGTTGGCTTAAATGGCTCTGCTGACACTGGCTTGACTATTGATCAGAACAGTATTGCTAGCTTCACTGACTCTGTCGACACTGGCACTGGTGTGGTGGTTATCAGGACACTGGTCCTGATGTATACTGGTCTGGTATCACTGCAATCAGGGATACTGACTCTGTTGACACTGGCATATACTGGTCTGGCATCACTGCAGTCAGGGACAGTGGCTGGCAGCACTGGTCTGGTGACACTTTATTGTGTTGCTAGCTTTAAGGTACACTGTTCCTGGTTGCATAGTGACACTGGGATAAGAGTGACAGGTGGCTGGCTGCACTGTTTATGCACAGTACATTGGTGGGCTAGTGATCGGGGACACTATAAGCTGGCTGGCATTGGTGTGTGTGTTCAAAACTGTGTGACAGCCACTGAAGGCACTCACTGTATATCTGTGGGGAGAGAGAAACGATGCTTTCTTTCTCTTTTCTTTGTTTACATATATGATTGGGCACAGCGATCACATGGTATAGGACTAATTTAATTGGTCAGATGTGATATAGAGTGGGTGAACCCAATGTAAATTTTTCAACTATTGTGGATGGGTTGACTGTAATGGCGTTGTAATACGTTTGATATAGAGGATTTGGGTTTTAAGTAGATTAGCTAACGTAGAGCCTAGTTTATTGGTGCATGCATGAAGTTTTCCCCAGGACCAAAAGGCTCGGTTCACTCTGCATGCTGATGTGGCTTACAGCAGGGGTTCTGTGCGTCCTGGTTCACCATTTCGGATCCGATTTCAGCCTGAATTTTGGGCTGAATTCGGACCTGAAATGGACCAAAGGACGCACAGGACTCCTGTGCAAATTTGCACCGGAGCCGCATCGGAGATATGTGAACTGGCTCCATATAGAGACGGTCACAATCTCCTGCTATTGCAAATTGGATGCGGGAACCTCGCATCCAATTCTCAATAGTGTGAACCCAGCCTCATAGTTTTTCTGCTTTGTCGTTGAGAAGATTAAGTTTCACTGTGGCTGAGTCAATTTGTTTCCTCAATGTTGTCTGCTATGATTTAAATTGCACCTCAAGTTATGTGAGTCGAGAGTAGGGTGAATCGATTTTAAAGTCTCGCTCCCTTTTCCTGTGTGCCGCAAATCGAATAAACATCCCTTTGATGGTAGCCTTGTGGGCTTCCCAGAGGATCATTAGGAAAGAGGCTGAGCCTGTGTTTTTGTAAGTAGATAGAGAAGTGTGGATGGAGCTAACTGTACTGCTAAAAGATTGCAAGGTGAGTTTTTAAGCACCAAGTATTGTGTCTAGGCAAATGTATATAATTCCTTTTATCACTGTTATGTATATATTTATAAATAATATTCATATTTATTTTAGTATTGATAAATGCTAATGTAGTGATGTGATAATTTCTTTGCCAATTGTATACTCCTATTATGCAATGTTTGTTTTGCCCTTTTCCAATATGGCTGCTATTCTCTCTCTCTCTCTCTCTTATGTTGGGTGTTCACTGAATGTTATTTCTTCAATACATGGACTTTCAAATGCAATGCTGTGTGGATTACTGTCTATGTGGATGATACATTTTTAAATTGGAATTTCATTTACTATTCACAGGCCCCAATTGAGTGGAGGCACTAGCGCTTGTTAGAGATCCTGTCCTGATCACACAGATTCTAAAGACTCTGCTCCTAAATACTATACAGGTGATGCCATCATACCTCATTAGTCGCAGAGAGAGAACAGAATACCACTATATTTGGAGGCACTGCTGAGATAAATATCGTGGATCAGGACATTAATGAATGACCCTGTCACTGTTATCAACAGAAGCTGTAAGGCAGTGGGCCCTGGCAGAGGGACTGCCACCTAAAAGGACATTTCCTATTTTGTGTGTACCTATCACTGTGAGCGTTTATAGACTGCAGGAGGCGCTGAAAGTGAATTAAACCTTGCAGTCTGACGCTCTTTTGGATAAAAGAGAGAAAGATGAGTTATGAACTGTATACCCATAATTAAAGCGTTGCGTAAACTGTTGGCACTATTTAAATCCTGTATAATAATAATCTCTGTCTCATTGAGATGGATTTAAATGCAGTTAAAGTGCCCTTTTACATATATCCAAAAGGGGCTAAAGTAATTGGTTGTGCTGTAGTATTTCCAGTAATTTCACCTCCAGTAAGGTGGAAGTTACCAGCCCTGCCTGTTAGGTGTGAACCATTGAATACAACTGCTTCATCAGGAGAAACTGTAATGTTGACTGCTACAGCTGCTAAGCAGGAAACAAATATTGAGCATTTGCTGCTAAAAGTCACTGAAGTCATTGCTCAGAATTTACATGCTGATTCCTATCGCAAATGAAAGGCTTTTTCAGGAGTGCTACCTGTCCCCGCTGGTGAAGAAAGCTTTGAGGTGTGGAAAGATTTTGCACAACAAGTGATAGAGGAATGGACCTACTCGGAGAAAAAGAAAAAACAGTGCATCATGGAAAGTTTAAGACCACCAGCATCCATTATCATTAGAGCTTATAAGAACACTCATGCATTGATGTTTTGACAGATGCTTATGGACTGCACCGTGACCCTGATCAGATGCTTGCTTTGAAACAGACAAAGCATAAAGAGGGAGAGGATGTTTCTGTGTTTGTGAGGAGGCTAAAAGTGCTTCTAGGAAGATTAAAAAGGTAAAATCTTTAAATAAAATAAAGGGGTTACTGCCACATCACCCAATATCACCAGTCCTAAGAGTTGTTTTGAGAGAGAGAAACTTTACTTTCACTGAAACTGTGACTGAAGTAAAGAAACAGGAGTCTGATTTCCTTTTTTTAGTACCCCTTCTAAGAGCAAAGTTAAACAGAGTTCTTTGGTTGAGCACAAAAATGAGACTGTTGCTAAACCAACAACAAAGTGGGTTGACTCCCACAATCTAGAGCTCGATCTGCTGATAAAACCTACAGTGATAAGCCTTTCTTCCACATTAAATGTTTCCGCTGTGGACAAGGAGGCCACGCAGTTTGTCAGTGTCCACTGCTGGCTGAAATTCACAGTAAAGCTGGACATATATAGAAAAGAAAACAGAGAAAATCAAGAAAACAAATGTTTACCAAGCTATCTGGGGTAGGCTTTATGTGTACTTTCAATTTGTTAATGATATACCCAGTACTGCTCTGTTTGATACTGGTTCTCAGCTGACTATCATATACAGGCCCTTCTATCAGCAACACTTAAAACACCTACGTGGGGGGGGCGTGGCCGGACGTGATACAGGGAGGACGTGTGTATGCTGAGCTCCGTCCAGGCATCTTCCATCCATTGCCATCCCTGCTCTATTTCCCTTGGGAAGAAACCCATCTATTGCTGGGAACGTCCCCAACCCTCTCCGCTGCAGATCCGGCTGGATCTTGCCTCAAATCAGGCAAATCTGAGCTTTTTTAGGCCTCCTGCCTGCCCTGGACTGTGAACCACCGCCGCCATATTGAGGCCTGCGGCCTGTCCGGAGCCTGGCACTCGCCTACGCCGCAGACCGGAGGACGAACGGATCCTTCCCTGGGACCCTCCCGACCGGGACATCCGAGCTACCACTGAGGGGAGACAGACACCCACAGCGTGGGGGAGGGCCGAGCGGGATCCTCTCCTTCCATCCCGGACCCCCCCGCGGCCTGCCGCCACTCCTGGGCTTCTCCACCGGCCATCCTGGACTCTGTGAGTACAAGGGCTGTCGCCCGAGCCTTCTTCTCTGCTGTACCTAACCTCAGAATCCCTGTACCTTAGGCCCGGGGGACCCGGTCCGGGCCCGGAGGGGGACCCCCCCCCGACCGGCCTCAGCCTTCAGGATAGGCCGCGGCTTCGGCCTAGTCCTGGAAGTCGGCGGCCATCTTGGTACTCCAAGTACCCCCACAACCTATTCCCTGCAGTTTAACCAACTACAGATTGCTTGCAGACACCAAATTCTTTCATATACCTGCTAATCTCATAGCTGCCACCTCAGCACTCCCTGATCCTTAATGTGACCACCCCCAGACCGGCGTGCAGGGAAGCAGACATGTAAGAGGAGTCCTTTGATCCCCGTCTCTTTAAGAGATGCTCCTACAAAGCTAACAGTCCCCTATTAATCGCAGGAGCGATATCATAACAAGACATCAGACCCTTCCTAACACTGCATGGGGAAGATTGGCTTCCAGAAAGCAATATATAGAGGTTTTATCCCACCGCCAAAGTCGCAGACCCCTGACACCATGGAGCGATTCCTATATAAACAAAGATCCCCGACCCCCAGTGAACAACCGAGAACCTCGGACATTGCTGACCCACATACTCGGCCGGAAGACATGACCCAAGATGATAACAGGTCTCAATACTCCCAACACTCTCTTCCACCCGATCACCCCGTGGATGTAGTAACAGTAGCTGTCCTAGACACAAAGTTGAACTCATTACTACACGAATTAACCCGCAGTATTGCTAAAGAAGTGAGCAAAATAGCACATGAGTTACGGGGTGAAATTGACCAACTAGGTGAACGCACCAACACATTGGAGAACAAATTCGATGAACTGACCCAATATGTACATGTTCTCGAAGAGGACAACTCCAACCTGAAACATACAGTCTCCCTACTTCAACTTCAACAGGAAGACCTGGAAAACCGTGAAAGACGCCAGAATCTGAGGATTAGGGGAATCCCTGAGACGGTAAACAACAAGGAACTACGTCCCTACCTTTTAGGCCTATTCGTCACTTTAGCCCCACACATTCCGGACATAGACTGGCGTATGGACAGGGCGCATAGATCTCTGGCCCCAAAGCCTCCTCCTACTGCCAACCCCAGAGATATTATTGTCCGCTTCCACTTCTACGAAAGCAAAGAAGCCCTCACACTTGCAACGCGGAACAAGTCACGTATTGACTATAAACAACACAAAATCCAGATATTCAACGATCTCTCCCCAATCACTTTGGCCAAAAGGCGCAGTTTCCGTCCGGTTACTACCCATCTACAAAACCATCAAATTCCATACCGCTGGGGATTCCCCTTCCGCCTAACCGTTTCCAAAGATGGTGTTCAACATTCCTTGAGAGACCTTTATGAAAGTGAAGCCTTTATCCGTAATCTAGGTCTTCCCCCCCTGCCTGAGGAAGATTCTATACCCCAAGCTCCGAACCCCAAACCACTTACCACACCAGCCAAAATTTGGACCCCAGTTCAACGAAGATCCCAGAAGAACTTCTCTACCCCACAACGAGCCAACCGTCACAGACATCCAACCTGATGTGACTTATTATTTTTTATTTTTTATTTTCTCAATTTTTCTGGCCATTTTTTCATGACCAGATAATATTTACCATGGTTATCCTAGTGACCTCACAGTGGTCGGGTCACTTTGTTGAGAGGTCACACCTCTCACCGATGTCTTTGTTAGATGCCTTCTTGGGGGTTTCCCCCCCCTTTTCCTTTTTTTTTTTTTTTATATACTTCTTTGACATACACCAGCTTGTCTTAAGATTTATCTACCTGTTCATAATTACATGCCAAATACCTATGCTCCTCCTGTCTGTTTGTTTTCCTTTTTTTTTTTTTGGTTTACAAAAAACAGAGACGAGGATCTCCCCACCTCCCCCCCTCCTCTATCAAACCCTGCAGGCTAACATGCCCCCCCTCATGACCCAAGGCTTATGCCTGGGCAGCCTGAAATTTTTTCTCAGGCTTTTCAAAAATTATTTTTTCTTTTTTCCTTTTTTAACATTTTTCACCTTCTTATGCAATATAGTTCCTAATTTTTTTACTCCCTTTGGAGTTTACATATGCAGGTCTTTTTTCTTTTTTTCTCTTTTTGACCTATATATGTTTTTTCAATGTTGTACTTACATCAATGTAACAATTGTAAGCAATGTTTGTCTTCAAATGTTTTTCTTTCTTAAGGATGCTCATATATATGCTCTCAGTCTTTATATTACATTAGCTCTCTCTGGTTTAGCCAAATATGGCCCTCAAAGTTTACTCTTGTAATGTTAAAGGATTGAATTCTATAGGCAAAAGGTGGCAGGCCTTAAAAGAATTTAAATCATCCAAAGCAGAGGTGATTATGGTTCAGGAAACCCATTTTAAGCCCAGTGGCTCATTTAAGTTTGCCTCTAGACACTTCCCCGTAGCATATACTGCCTCTGATCCCTCTGGAAAAGCGGGAGTAGCAATTCTTATTAAACGCACAAGCCCAATAAAAATACTCTCCTCCTACCTAGATCCTCACGGTAGGTTCATATTCCTGAAGTGTAGTCACTTATCTACCTCTTTTTCCTTAATTAACATTTATGCACCAAATGTAGGACAAATCAGTTTCCTTGAAAAAGTTTTTGAGAAACTACAACCCTTTTCCCAGCCTTTCATGATCATGGGAGGCGACTTCAATGTGTGCATGTCCCCGACCAGGGACAGGAAAACTCTATTCCAAACCACCCCACAATCTTCCTCTAAGAAACTATCAACATCCTTTCGCAAACTAGTTAGATCCCATAATCTATTTGACTCTTGGAGGATAAAACACCCGACCCAAAAACACTATACATTTTATTCTCACCCCCACAAGTCTTATTCTAGACTAGATTACTTCCTTGTTACAGGCCCTCTATTGCCCTATGTAGTATCTTCAGAAATAAATCCTATTACCTGGTCGGATCATGCACCCATTGAACTCAATGTATTATTGACAAAGTCTTTTACTAAAACCTGCCACTGGCGCCTCAATGAATCCTTGCTTAAAAACCCTTTATCTCAAACCCAACTACAGCAGAAACTAACTGAGTTTTTCCAGCTTAATGATGGTTCTGTCCCGGAAATTTCCACCCTGTGGGAGGCCCATAAGGCCTTTTTTAGGGGTGAATGCATAGCTATAGGCTCACGCCTAAAGAAAGATTCTGTAAAACTCAAAAAGGATCTTATCACCCAACTGCAGACAGCGGAAGGAACTTTGTTGGCCTCCCCCACGGTGGAAAAACTGAGAAATGTCATCTCAATCCGAGATCGGATTAAGTCTTTCGATACGAATCAAATTTCTAAATCCATGTTGTGGGCCAAGCAAAAATTTTACGATTATGCAAATAAACCACATAGGATGCTAGTGAACAAATTAAAACCACGGCCCTTTCTTTCTATACCCGACCACCTGATACAATCTGACGGCACCCCCACATACTGTCCGAAAGCTATGTCAAAGGTCTTTGGAGATTTTTATAAGCGGCTTTATAACTGTTTAGGTCCTGATTCACATCCTCAATTCTCACAATCAGAGTTTGATAAATTTATAAATTCCCTCCCGCTACCAAGGATCTCTGCTGACCATCTATCCTCCCTTAACTCTCCGATTACTGGGGAGGAAATAGGAGAGGTGATTAAAAATCTTCCAACCCACAAATCTCCGGGCCCTGATGGTCTCCCTTACATCTATTATAAAACACATATTTTAACCCCCTATCTACAATCCCTATTCTCCTCCTTTTTTAAGGGATCCATCCCACATTCACAATTCTTACATGCCAATATAACGGTAATCCCTAAACCAGGGAAGGATCCTGCGCTACCCGACAACTACCGCCCAATTGCTTTATTAAACTCAGATTACAAGATTTTCACTAAGATATTAGCCAATAGACTATCCCCACTTTTAACGCTCCTGATTCACAGAGACCAGGTAGGATTTGTACCCTCGAGACATGCTGGAGATAATACAAGAAGAACCATAGATCTGATAGACCTAATAAACAGAACTAAACGTCCCGCCTTAGTCTTGAGCTTAGATGCTCAAAAAGCTTTCGACCGTTTAAGTTGGCCCTTCATGTTCGCAGTCCTATCCCGATTTGGATTCTCAGGCCCCTTTATAAGAGCCCTACATACCTTATACTCCCTCCCTACGTCTCAGGTCCAACTGTCCTCCTATATTTCGCAACGATTTACTCTCAGTAATGGTACGAGACAAGGCTGCCCTCTGTCGCCCCTATTATTTATATTAAGTCTAGAACCTTTAGCAGCAGCTATTAGATCCCATCCTAATATTAGAGGAATCCCACTACGACATCAGGACTATAAACTCTCTCTTTTCGCAGACGACATTCTGCTCACCATCACACACCCCGAGATCTCATTACCCTTCTTACACGAAACCCTATCCACATTCGGATCCTTATCAGGATTTTGTATTAATCAGACTAAAACAGAAGCTCTCCCCATCAATATACCCTCAGATATACTCAGCTCCTTACAAAACAGATTTAAATACAGATGGTGCCAGACTTCACTAAAATATTTAGGAATTCATCTTACCCCTTCATACCACTCTCTTTATCAAGCCAATTTCCCTCCTATGTTCGCAGAAATTGCTAAACTCCTACAACATTGGTCTTCTGTCCCAATCTCCCTCCTAGGTAGGATTAACGTTCTTAAAATGTCGGTTTTGCCCAAATTATTGTACCTTTTTGAAACACTTCCGGTCCCAGTCCCTATGTCGCAGTTGAGAAATCTCCAGAGAAAGTGCCTTAACTTTGTTTGGAAAAATGCATCCCATAGAATTGCTCAATCGGTAGTCCTCTCTCCTAGAGCTAAAGGTGGATTAGCCTCCCCCGATTTTATTAAATATTACTATGCTTCTCATCTTAGAGTATTGACAACATGGACCTCAAGGAAGGCTGCAAGTAGCTGGGCCGAAATTGAAATGGGGATTACTGCCCCAGTACATCCATGCTATCTATTATGGCCTTCCTCAAAGAAATTCATACCCCAACTAAGGTCTCTGTGTCTCTCCCCGATGCTTTTTACGCTATCAATCTGGAAAAGATGTAGAGACAAATTTCACCTCTCCTTACCCTGCTCCCCTCTCCAGAATTTCCTTTTTAACCCAGAAATTCCGGACGGATTATCATATCTGCGAACAATTGCATGGACACACGCGGGGATGTTTCAGCTGCGACATTTAGTTCATCCAGTAACACATAAGCTTTTACCTTTCTCAGTCCTTAAGGAAAAACACACCCTACCGAAATCTACAGAGTACTTCTACTTACAAATTAAACATTTTTTCCAATCCTGCTTTCCCTCCTTATCTTTAGAAAATCCCACTGCCTTTGAATTATTGTGTACAAATGGCCCATACGAACCAAACTTAATCTCATCCATATATAAAATACTCCAGACAACACCCCCTCTAAATGACTCCATACATAGATACATGACAAAATGGTCCAATATGCTAAACAGATCAATTTCATTAATTGATTGGGGTAAAATCTGGGAGTCAGCTTTTAAAGTTTCTAGATGTGTGGCACAAAAGGAGACCGCTATTAAGATAATATTTCTTTGGTACAAAACTCCTGAGTTGCTACATGCCCAAAATGCATCTCTTTCTAGTTTGTGCTGGAGATGTGGACGGTCCGTAGGTACGCACCTTCACATTTTCTGGGACTGTCATGTCTTGGGTACGTATTGGATTGAGATACAAAATCTATTACAGTCACTTTTCGCCACATCTATTCCATTAAAACCCATACATTTCCTGTTAGGTCTACCTTTTCCGGGTATTCCTAAACCACTACAGAGATTAGGGTCCTTTGTACTTTTGGCAGCAAAAAGAGCCATCCCTAGACTTTGGCTCTCCACCAACGCTCCCACTTTACACCATGTTCTCTCTATTATTACAGATATGCGTAAAATGGAACATTTAACAGCAAAAATTGAAGGTAAAACTCCCCAATTTGAAAAAATTTGGAAATCTTGGGATGATTCGAAATTTTCAAAATTTTCTTCTGTACCTTCCATTTCTGCTTCCTTTTGATTCCAACTTACATGTCCTCTTGAGCATCCTTGTGTTTTTGAATATGTAATTGAGATAAAAGCATAGATACTGTGTGGAATTATTTCTTTCTTAATATATGTCCCAATTCGGGAAGAAGCTGATTTCTATCTATACAGATATCCTCACTATGCTTCTATACAATGTTTGCACTAATTTTATTTTGATTGTTTATATGTAAATTGTCATGACTTTTCCTTATACTTTTTGTTATGATGATTTATATTTGTTGAAAAATTATTGAAAATAAAAAATTTATAAAAAAAAAACACCTACGTTTGCAACCTGTGGACACTATGCCTGTTTATGGTGTGGGAGAAAATCCTGTTTTTATGGATGGTTGTCTAGAAGTTGAGCTTCATATTCCTGGTGTGATAGCTGATGAAGATCCCCCACTTAAACTCATTGCTGATGTGAGCCCTCCGCCTGGGGGTAATAAATATGCTCCTATGATTGTGGGTTCCAATGTTGAAGCCGTTGAGGCGGCTTTCATTCGGTTTCTTTTACAGGGAACTCCCCTACCTTCACTGCCTGCTGCTCTGAAGCTTCAAAATATCTGCCAAACCTTTGCTCCTGATCTTCCAGAAGGGCGTGTGGGAAATTCATGGCATCCCATAGAGCTTCCAGCCGGGGGAGTGAGTGTTGCGGATTTATGTGGAAATTTCACCAAGTGCAAACAATAGCTTTTTCCTGCTAGAGACTAGGGATGAGCCCACGATTCAAATCTAACATAAGTCGGGTGTTCGTTTGTTCTAAAACGAACCGAACATATGGGGCATTGGTGGAAAATTTGAGCACCGCAGAACGCCCCCATAATGCACTGCGAGATTGCAGTGCAGTGCATTGCTGTATGATGATTGGCCAAAGCATGCACCTGACCTGCATGCTTTAGCCAATCACAATGCACTCTCCTGAGAGAGAGCATTTGATTTTATATATATATATATATATATATATTCACTCTGCATCCAGTGTAGCCTATGTCTACAGTGCATTCCGTGGTGTACTGTTTCTAATACACTTCAGGCAGTGTACACAGTATCTAATACTGTGTGTACAGTTTCTACTACACTTCTGGTGGTGTACACAGTATACAATACAGTGCAGCCATTGTACACTTTCTAATACATTTCAATCGGTGTACACAGTATCTAATACAGTGTAGTGTGGTGTTGTAAAGCGAAAAAATACATCATGTCCGGAAGGCCACCAAGGAGAGGCAGATGCTCACAGGCCACTAAAAGAGGGCAAGCAGCCTCTGTGTCTACAGTCAACAGTGGTGGTCGTGGACATGGTGCATCCTCTGCAGGTGGCTGTGGTGCACGCTTGTCCTTTTTTGCTGCTGCTGGCCGTGTTATTGAGCCACAACATGCAGAAGAGTTGGTGGAATGGATAACAAAGCTGTCCTCATCGTCTGTCACCCAGGCTCAGAGTAGTTTGCCTTCCAACGCAACTGCCAAAGCGGCCTATTCCACCGGATCCTTGTCCACAGTCACTCCTACCCTAGCCCCACCATCATGCACGGAGGAGTCCCTAGAATTATTCTACCACAGATGTTGGTTCCTAGGTTAAAGAAGGGAGTAACGTGAGCCTAGAGAGAGGGGGTGCCACAGAAGGACAAGAAGCTGTCAGAAATGTTTCACAGCAGGGCCCGTTTGAGCGCCCAACACTAGTATCTGTGAGGGGTTACAGTGTTGTGGCACCACCACCCAAGGCCCAATTTTTCTGCCCTTGTTTAACAGGGGCATGTAATTACTATTCTTGATATAATATTTCACAGCAGGGCCGTTCCTGCGCCCAACAAGAGTAACTGTGAGGGCTTACAGTGTTCTGGTACTACCAACACCTAAGGTGCAATTTTCTGCAGAGTATATATACTGCTGTTTATTTATTATTTATTTCAGGTACTTATGTAGCGCCGTACATTTACACAGCGCTTTACATATACATTGTACGTTCCAGAAGGAACGAATATGCTGATTGACTGACAGGAAGTTGACCTGGAATCTGGAATCGGTGTGATGCAGTCCAGGGCTTCAACAAGCTTGAGCAGGTCGTATGCCAGCCATACTGGGGCTCTGTCACTCTGGACTCTTCTATCGGAGGTTTATGTATGCTGTTTGCTTGGACATCTTTGGCTATTCATGTATGGTCCTTTTTTAATTACTGTTTCCTGCTGGTGTTTACCACCTGTTCAAGTTTGTTGAAGCCCTGGACTGTATCACATTGATTCCAGGTCAACTTCCTGTCAGTCAATCAGCATATTCGTTCCTTATGGACTAATTACACAACTTTGGTCTTAACCACTTGACGACCGCCTCACGCCGATGTACGTCGGCAAGGTGGCACGGACAGGCAAAATCACGTACATGTACGTGATTTGCCTTCCGCGGGTGGGAGGTCCGATCGGACTCCCCCCCCCGGTGCCCGAGGCGGTCGTTTTTTGTCCCACGGCGATCGGAGGTGAGGGGAAGGCCATCCGTTCGTGGCCCCCCCTCGCGATCGCCGCCGGCCAATCGAATCATTCCTTTGTTGCTGTATGCTAAACAGCAGCAAAGGAAATGATGTCATCTCTCCTCGGCTCGGTAATTTCCGTTCCGGCCCAAGGAGAGAAGACAGGTATGTGAGTGCACAACACTACACACACACAGTAGAACATGCCAGGCACACAAAACACCCCGATCCCCCCCAATCACCCCCCCCCCCCCATCACAAACTGACACCAGCAGTTTTTTTTATTTTTTTTTTCTGATTACTGCATTGGTGTCAGTTTGTGACAGTTACAGTGTTGGGACAGTTAGTATTATCCCCCTGTAGGTCTAGGATACCCCCCTAACCCCCCCTAATAAAGTTTTAACCCCTTGATCACCCCCTGTCACCAGTGTCGCTAAGCGATCATTTTTCTGATCGCTGTATTAGTGTCGCTGGTGACGCTAGTTAGGGACGTAAATATTGAGGTTCGCCGTCAGCGTTTTATAGCGTCAGGGACCCCCATATACTACCTAATAAATGTTTTAACCCCTTGATGGCCCCCTAGTTAACCCTTTCACCACTGATCAACGTATAAGTGTTACGGGTGACGCTGGTTAGTTCGTTTATTTTGTGTCAGGGCACCCGCCGTTTATTACCGAATAAAGGTTTAGCCCCCTGATCGCCCGGTGGTGATATGCGTCGCCACAGGCAGCGTCAGATTAGCGCCAGTACCGCTAACACCCACGCACGCAGCATACGCCTCCCTTAGTGGTATAGTATCTGAACGGATCAATATCTGATCCGATCAGATCGATACTAGAGTCCCCAGCAGTTTAGGGTTCCCAAAAGTGCAGTGTTAGCGGGATCAGCCCAGATACCTGCTAGCACCTGCGTTTTGCCCCTCCGCCCAGCCCACCCAAGTGCAGTATCGATCGATCACTGTCACTTACAAAACACTAAACGCATAACTGCAGCGTTCGCAGAGTCAGGCCTGATCCCTGCGATCGCTAACAGTTTTTTTGGTAGTATTTTGGTGAACTGGCAAGCACCAGCCCCAGGCAGCGTCAGGTTAGCGCCAGTACCGCTAACAACCACGCACGCACCGTACACCTCCCTTAGTGGTATAGTATCTGAACGGATCAATATCTGATCCGATCAGATCTATACTAGCGTCCCCAGCAGTTTAGGGTTCCCAAAAACGCAGTGTTAGCGGGATCAGCCCAGATACCTGCTAGCACCTGCGTTTTGCCCCTCCGCCCGGCCCATCCCATCCAAGTGCAGTATCGATCGATCACTGTCACTTACAAAAGACTAAACGCATAACTGCAGCGTTCGCAGAGTCAGGCCTGATCCCTGCGATCGCTAACAGTTTTTTTGGTAGCGTTTTGGTGAACTGGCAAGCACCAGTGGCCTAGTACACCCCGGTCGTAGTCAAACCAGCAGTGCAGTAACACGTGGTGACGTGGCGAGTCCCATAAGTGCAGTTCAAGCTGGTGAGGTGGCAAGCACAAGTAGTATCCCGCTGCCACCAAAAAGACAATCACAGGCCCGTCGTGCCCATAATGCCCTTCCTGCTGCATTCGCCAATCCTAATTGGGAACCCACCACTTCTGCAGCGCCCGTACTTTCCCCATTCACATCCCCAACCAAATGCAGTCGGCTGCATGAGAGGCATTTTCTTTATGTCCTCCCGAGTACCCCTACCCAACAAACCCCCCCAAAAAAGATGTTGTGTCTGCAGCAAGCGCGGATATAGGCGTGACACTCGCTATTATTGTCCCTCCTGTCCTGACAATCCTGGTCTTTGCATTGGTGAATGTTTTGAACGCTACCATGCACTAGTTGAGTATTAGCATAGGGTACAGCATTCCACAGACTAGGCACACTTTCACAGGGTCTCCCAAGATGCCATCGCATTATGAGAGACCCGAACCTGGAACCGGTTACAGTTATAAAAGTTAGTTACAAAAAAAGTGTAAAAAAAAAAAATAATATATAAAATAAAAAAAAATAGTTGTCGTTTTATTGTTCCCTCTCTCTCTATTCTCTCTTCTGCAATGTTTTATTGTTATTATGTTTTATCATGTTTGCTTTTCAGGTATGCAATTTTTTATACTTTACCGTTTACTGTGCTTTATTGTTAACCATTTTTTTGTCTTCAGGTACACCATTCACAAATTTGAGTGGTTATACCAGAATGATGCCTGCAGGTTTAGGTATCATCTTGGTATCATTCTTTTCAGCCAGTGGTCGGCTTTCATGTAAAAGCAATCCTAGTGGCTAATTAGCCTCTAGACTGCTTTTACAAGCCGTGGGAGGGAATGCCCCCCCCCCACCGTCTTCTGTGTTTTTCTCTGGCTCTCCTGTCTCAACAGGGAACCTGAAAATGCAGCCGGTGATTCAGCCAGCTGACCATAGAGCTGATCAGAGACCAGAGTGGCTCCAAACATCTCTATGGCCTAAGAAACCGGAAGCTACGAGCATTTTATGACTTAGATTTCGCCGGATGTAAATAGCGCCATTGGGAAATTGGGGAAGCATTTTATCACACCGATCTTGGTGTGGTCAGATGCTTTGAGGGCAGAGGAAAGATCTAGGGTCTAATAGACTCCAATTTTTTCAAAAAAGAGTACCTGTCACTACCTATTGCTATCATAGTGGATATTTACATTCCCCGAGATAACAATAAAAATGATTAAAAAAAAAAAAAATGAAAGGAACAGTTTAAAAATAAGATAAAAAAGCAAAAAAAAAAAATAAAGAAAAAAAAAAAAGCACCCCTGTCGCCCCCTGCTCTCGCGCTAAGGCGAAAGCAAGCGGCGGTCTGTCGTCAAACGTAAACAGCAATTGCACCATGCATGTGAGGTATCACCGCGAAGGTCAGATCGAGGGCAGTAATTTTTGCAGTAGACCTCCTCTGTAAATCTAAAGTGGTAACCTGTAAAGGCTTTTAAAGGCTTTTAAAAATGTATTTATTTTGTTGCCACTGCACGTTTGTGTGCAATTGTAAAGCATTTCATGTTTGGTATCCATGTACTCGGCCTAAGATCATCTTTTTTATTTCATCAAACATTTGGGCAATATAGTGTGTTTTAGTGCATTAAAATTTAAAAAAGTGTGTTTTTTCCCCAAAAAATGCGTTTGAAAAATCGCTGCGCAAATACTGTGTGAAAAAAAAAATGAAACACCCACCATTTTAATCTGTAGGGCATTTGCTTTAAAAAAATATATAATGTTTGGGGGTTCAAAGTAATTTTCTTGCAAAAAAAAAACTTTTTCATGTAAACAATAAGTGTCAGAAAGGGCTTTGTCTTCAAGTGGTTAGAAGAGTGGGTGATGTGTGACATAAGCTTCTAAATGTTGTGCATAAAATGCCAGAACAGTTCAAACCCCCACCAAATGACCCCATTTTGGAAAGTAGACACCCCAAGCTATTTGCTGAGAGGCATGTCGAGTCCATGGAATATTTTATATTGCGACACAAGTTGCGGGAAAGAGACTAATTTTTTTTTTTTTTTTGCACAAAATTGTCACTAAATGATATATTGCTCAAACATGCCATGGGAATATGTGAAATTACACCCCAAAATACATTCTGCTGCTTCTCCTGAGTACGGGGATACCACATGTGTGAGACTTTTTGGGAGCCTAGCCGCGCACGGGACCCCGAAAACCAAGCACCGCCTTCAGGCTTTCTAAGGGCGTGAATTTTTGATTTCACTCTTCACTGCCTATCACAGTTTCGGAGACCATGGAATGCCCAGGTGGCACAAAACCCCCCCAAATGACCCCATTTTGGAAAGTAGACACCCCAAGCTATTTTCTGAGCGGTATAGTGAGTATTTTGCAGACCTCACTTTTTGTCACAAAGTTTTGAAAATTGAAAAAAGAAAAAAAAAATGTTTTTTCTTGTCTTTCTTCATTTTCAAAAACAAATGAGAGCTGCAAAATACTCACCATGCCTCTCAGCAAATAGCTTGGGGTGTCTACTTTCCAAAATGGGGTCATTTGGGGGGGGGGTTTGTGCCACCTGGGCATTCCATGGCCTCCGAAACTGTGATAGGCAGTGAAGAGTGAAATCAAAAATTTTCACCCTTAGAAATCCTGAAGGCGGTGATTGGTTTTCGGGGTCCCGTGCACGGCTAGGCTCCCAAAAAGTCCCACACATGTGGTATCCCCATACTCAGGAGAAGCAGCTAAATGTATTTTGGGGTGCAATTCCACATATGCCCATGGCCTGTGTGAGCAATATATCATTTAGTGACAACTTTGTGCAAAAAAAAAAAAAAAAAATGTGTCACTTTCCCGCAACTTGTGTCAAAATATAAAATATTCCATGGACTCAACATGCCTCTCAGCAAATAGCTTGGGGTGTCTACTTTCCAAAATTGGGTCATTTGGGGGGGTTTTGGGCCACCTGGGCATTCCATGGCCTCCGAAACTGATAGGCAGTGAAGAGTGAAATCATAAATTTACACCCTTAGAAATCCTGAAGGCGGTGATTGGTTTTCGGGGCCCCGTACGCGGCTAGGCTCCCTAAAAGTCCCACACATGTGGTATCCCCATACTCAGGAGAAGCAGCAGAATGTATTTTGGGGTGCAATTCCACATAGGCCCATGGCCTGTGTGAACAATATATCGTTTAGTGACAACTTTTTGTAAATAGTTTTTTTTTTTTGTCATTATTCAATCACTTGGGACAAAAAAATAAATATTCAATGGGTTCAACATGCCTCTCAGCAATTTCCTTGGGGTGTCTACTTTCCAAAATGGGGTCATTTGGGGGGTTTTGTACTGCCCTGCCATTTTAGCACCTCAAGAAATGACATAGGCAGTCATAAACTAAAAGCTGTGTAAATTACAGAAAATGTACCCTAGTTTGTAGACGCTATAACTTTTGCGCAAACCAATAAATATACGCTTATTGACATTTTTTTTACCAAAGACATGTGGCCGAATACATTTTGGCCTAAATGTATGACTAAAATTGAGTTTATTGGATTTTTTTTATAACAAAAAGTAGAAAATATCATTTTTTTTCAAAATTTTCGGTCTTTTTCCGTTTATAGCGCAAAAAATAAAAACCGCAGAGGTGATCAAATACCATCAAAAGAAAGCTCTATTTGTGGGAAGAAAAGGACGCAAATTTCGTTTGGGTACAGCAATTGCACCATGCATGTGAGGTATCACCGCGAAGGTCAGATCGAGGGCAGTAATTTTTGCAGTAGACCTCCTCTGTAAATCTAAAGTGGTAACCTGTAAAGGCTTTTAAAGGCTTTTAAAAATGTATTTATTTTGTTGCCACTGCACGTTTGTGCGCAATTGTAAAGCATGTCATGTTTGGTATCCATGTACTCGGCCTAAGATCATCTTTTTTATTTCATCAAACATTTGGGCAATATAGTGTGTTTTAGTGCATTAAAATTTAAAAAAGTGTGTTTTTTCCCCCAAAAATGCGTTTGAAAAATCGCTGCGCAAATACTGTGTGAAAAAAAAAAATGAAACACCCACCATTTTAATCTGTAGGGCATTTGCTTTAAAAAAATATATAATGTTTGGGGGTTCAAAGTAATTTTCTTGCAAAAAAAACCAAAACTTTTTTATGTAAACAATAAGTGTCAGAAAGGGCTTTGTCTTCAAGTGGTTAGAAGAGTGGGTGATGTGTGACATAAGCTTCTAAATGTTGTGCATAAAATGCCAGGACAGTTCAAACCCCCCCCAAATGACCCCATTTTGGAAAGTAGACACCCCAAGCTATTTGCTGAGAGGCATGTCGAGTCCATGGAATATTTTATATTGCGACACAAGTTGCGGGAAAGAGACAAATTTTTTTTTTTTTGCACAAAATTGTCACTAAATGATATATTGCTCAAACATGCCATGGGAATATGTGAAATTACACCCCAAAATACATTCTGCTGCTTCTCCTGAGTACGGGGATACCACATGTGTGAGACTTTTTGGGAGCCTAGCCGCGCACGGGACCCCGAAAACCAAGCACCGCCTTCAGGCTTTCTAAGGGCGTGAATTTTTGATTTCACTCTTCACTGCCTATCACAGTTTCGGAGACCATGGAATGCCCAGGTGGCACAAAACCCCCCCAAATGACCCCATTTTGGAAAGTAGACACCCCAAGCTATTTTCTGAGCGGTATAGTGAGTATTTTGCAGACCTCACTTTTTGTCACGAAGTTTTGAAAATTGAAAAAAGAAAAAAAATGTTTTTTCTTGTCTTTCTTCATTTTCAAAAACAAATGAGAGCTGCAAAATACTCACCATGCCTCTCAGCAAATAGCTTGGGGTGTCTACTTTCCAAAATGGGGTCATTTGGGGGGGGTTTGTGCCACCTGGGCATTCCATGGCCTCCGAAACTGTGATAGGCAGTGAACAGTGAAATCAAAAATTTTCACCCTTAGAAATCCTGAAGGCGGTGATTGGTTTTCGGGGTCCCGTGCACGGCTAGGCTCCCAAAAAGTCCCACACATGTGGTATCCCCATACTCAGGAGAAGCAGCTAAATGTATTTTGGGGTGCAATTCCACATATGCCCATGGCTTGTGTGAGCAATATATCATTTAGTGACAACTTTTTGTAAATTTTTTTTTTTTTTTTGTCATTATTCAATCACTTGGGACAAAAAAAATAAATATTCAATGGGTTCAACATGCCTCTCAGCAATTTCCTTGGGGTGTCTACTTTCCAAAATAGAGTCATTTGGGGGGGGTTTGTACTGCCCTGCCATTTTAGCACCTCAAGAAATGACATAGGCAGTCATAAACTAAAAGCTGTGTAAATTACAGAAAATGTACCCTAGTTTGTAGACGCTATAACTTTTGCGCAAACCAATAAATATACGCTTATTGACATTTTTTTTACCAAAGACATGTGGCCGAATACATTTTGGCCTAAATGTATGACTAAAAATGAGTTTATTGGATTTTTTTTATAACAAAAAGTAGAAAATATAATTTTTTTTCAAAATTTTCGGTCTTTTTCTGTTTATAGCACAAAAAATAAAAACCGCAGAGGTGATCAAATACCATCAAAAGAAAGCTCTATTTGTGGGAAGAAAAGGACGCAAATTTCGTTTGGGTACAGCATTGCATGACCGCGCAATTAGCAGTTAAAGCGACGCAGTGCCAAATTGGAAAAAGACCTCTGGTCCTTAGGCAGCATAATGGTCCGGGGCTCAAGTGGTTAAAGCGGGAGTCCGGCGACAAATCTTTTTTTTTTTTTTTTAGGTCATTGAGACACTTTGCTAACCCCAAAATAATACTCACAGTTTGGGTGTAATATTTCCGCCTCTGTCTGTTTTCGTACTGAAGAATAACTTAAAAAAGGTGATGCTGGCTGTTTCCATCTGCTTGTGGGCATGTGAAGCCAGCAGTGCAGACACCCCCCCTTAGTACAGACACCCCCTAGTGCAGACCCCCCAAGCATTACAGACCCCCCAGCAGTGCAGACACCCCCCTAGTGCAGACCCCCCCTCAGTAGTGCAGACCCCACCTCTGTGCAGACGCCCCCCTTACATACCTCAGAACCGCGCTGACAGTTTCCACTCTCCAGATACACACAGCGGTGTGTGACCCTCAAGCGCCGGCTCCTCCTCCTCTGTGGATGTAAACAGAAAGGAGGGGAGGTGGCTTTGGTGCGCTCCGCTGAGGGATACAGCAGGGCGAGGCACAGCTAATCAGGGCAGCGGGTGGTGTTAGTGGTGCGGCTGCCGCTACCCAAGGGTGTCACCCCTCTGGCTGGCCACGGGTGTCATCCGCTGCGGCCCGCACAGCCTTGCAACGCCACTCACCAGGCCCCACTCGGCTGCGGGCCCCATAGCGCCTGCATGGGTCGCTATGGCGGTAGTTCCGCCACTGCCACTGTATATATCTATATACACACATTCACATATTAGGCAACCGGGGGAAAGTGGGGGGGAAGAGAGGACAGATCAATTGTTTGAGGGGAAGAACAGAGGATGGGGAGGGGGTAGAAAGGGAGGGGGGAAGAGAGAGAAAGGGCAGATCAATCAGAAGGGGGAGGAACACAGGGTGGGAAGGGGAAGAGAGAAAGGGGGAGGGCAAAGGAGAGCGAGGGGGGGGAGGGGAAGAGGAAAAAAAAAGTGGGGTCATGGGTCAATGGCCATAGTAACTGTGCTACCTCCAGAGTTACCAATACTTACTGAAAACATGAGGAGCGAACCTGCCACCTCCATATATTAAAAAGAGAGATAAAAATAAAGAAACCTGCGATAAAATGACAGATATGTATGTAAATATAAATGGGTAAAGATTAATGATATCATCAAAATATAATATTAGCAATAATGAAAGATATAGTGCAGAGCATAAGAAACTATAGTACTGTGGCTATTTGTATCCCTTCATTGAGGCCGCCAGGCGAGAGAACATCAAAACAATATATCCAAAATGTCTCTCTAGCTCACAATTTTTTAAAACGTTCGGCCTCGGTCATTCATTTTGGGATTTGCTCAATGACCCAGACTTCAAGACCAATGGTAGATTTTTTGTGGTGCTCAGCAGTGGCGAGGGACACTATGCATATCTTTGCCACTCCCTTCTGATCAAACCATTCCAACCCTACCACCCTCATACCCCTGGTGGGCATGTACCAATGCAAAAAGACTCCTTGAAAAACCTGTTCGTTTGTCCAACATGGCAAAAAGTCCTTTCATTCCAAGGGTAAAACATACTCGCTAGATCACTTCTACAATTGCTCATCTGAGTTTGTTGTATATGGCCTCACGTGCCCTTGTGGGTTGATTTACGCTGGACAAACCATTTGCCCTCTTAGGCAACGATTGGGCCAACATCGACGACTCATTGAGGGTGGCAAAGATATGCATAGTGTCCCTCGCCACTTTGCTGAGCACCACAAAAAATCTACCATTGGTGTTGAAGTCTGGGTCATTGAGCAAATCCCAAAATCAATGACCAAGGCCGAACATTTAAAAAAAATTGTGCGCTAGAGAGATATTTTGGATATATTGTCTTGAAGTTCTCTCGCCTGGCGGCCTCAATGAAGGGATAGAAATAGCCACAGTACTATAGTTTCTTATGCTCTACACTATATCTTTCATTATTGCTAATATTATGTATTTTGATGATATCATTACTCTTTACCCATTTATATTTACATACATATCTTTGTCATTTTATCGCAGGTTTCTTTATTTTTATCTCTCTTTTTAATATATGGGGGTGGCGGGTTCGCTTCTTGTGTTTTCAGTAAGTATTGGTAACTCTGGAGGTAGCGTGACGTCACGTCCAGTTTCTATGACCATTGACCCGTGACCCCACTTTTTTCCCCTTCCCCTATTTCCCCCCCTCGCTCTCCTTTCCCCTCCTCCCCCTCCCCTCCTTCCCCTCCCCCCTCCCCCCCTCCCCCCTTCTCTCTTCCCCTTCCCACCCTGTGTTCCTCCCCCTTATGATTGATCTGCCCTTTCTCTCTCTTCCCCCTTCCCCTCCTCCCTTTTTTCCCCCTTCCCCCTCTTCTCCTTTCCCCACCCTCTGTTCTTCCCCTCTAACGATTATTCTGTCCTCTCCCCCCCCCCACTTCTTTCCCCTGGTTGCCTAATATGTGTGTATATAGACATATACACATATCGTTCCACCAAACCTCATCACCCATTCATGGTCACAATTAATTTATCCCATGTTTATGTATTTAACATTGGTCTCTAGTCCCCTCCCCTCTCCCTCTCTTAACCTACAATGGTTTCATTTATCATTTAGATATTTAGATTTATCCCTACACATAAAGTCTTATCACATTATATTGATTGTTTTTTTACTAGGTTTACTTACTAATGTGCCATTTTTTTATTTATATACATATTTTTTTATTTATTTTTGATTGTCAAATCTAACTGATTAATTAACTAATTATTTATTTTCCATGATAATGATTCATACTCCTCTTTTTAATTGTATTAGGTGCACAGTGGCTTATATCTGATAAATTAATTTGCACTGCTTTTATTGATCCATTATAGTATTTTTATATGTATTCCTTTTCCATATGTTTTCCATATGTACCATGTATCAATCTCCCTAGTATTGTGCCTGCATATTACTGTCTTTATCCATATCCTCACTGGCCCTTTTTCTCCCCCCCCCCCCGGTTTCTCCAAGTATGCTCTGGCCCTGCCCCCTGTTCTGCCTATAATAGTCTCCCCTGTGCTTGAATTCCCTATGCTTGAGAAAAGAATGTGGCTATTTCCTCCACCTATAATCAGCCAGTTCTGAAATGCGTTGCATGTGTATGACGTCACGGCTCCGCGCCGTCCTGTGTTTGCTCTCCAAGCCTCGTTTTCGATCCAGATACACGGCCGTGTCTCCCTCCACACCATAGAGGCAGTACGAACACTGTGGAGGCACAGTGCGGCTCGGCCATCCATCCTGATGTCCATCCTCCCCCCACTGGAACCCCTATCAGCATTAGATGGATTTTTCTTCAACCGGACTGTGATAGGCATTTGCTGGGAGCACTGTAGGAGACTGCATTGTGTTGTGCTCAGCCATCTCCACCCCTTCCTGCCTGGATTTGATGGACTACCAAACATACAGGATCTGCTGTGACCTTTAGTCCTACACCATCTCCTCAGCCCAGACTACGGACCCGAATGCAACTCCTCTTTCTTTCATGTGAGTGGATACTGTTGTTTAAATAAATTGTTTTATGATATATACTCAGAGGCACCCTTTTCCTTGTTTTTATCTCAGCTTATTGGAACCCGCTTTTGGTTTCTTGGTGGCTGCCCTGACTGACCAATTGTTATATACACACACCAGGACCTCTGAATTTTACCCATGAGCACGCCAGCCATCTGATAAAGTGAGCTCTGCACTAGATTGATGAATTTATCTTCATCCTATGAGCCCCTTAGGCTACTCTGACCCGAGATAATGCCATTGTCCTATTGGACAGTGAAAAGTCGTCTTCTGATAATGCCAGGTCGGAAGAGGCCACTGTCTGACCTTCTAGAGAAGGGCCACTTCCATGTATTTCTTCCACACAGTCCATTACTCCAGTTTGTGGTGACGCAGGCATCTCAGTTTGGACATGCCGGAAGGGTGATGTCTTGACGCAGAAGCAAGGATGCAGACCCTTGTCTGGTGGTGGACAGAAAGAAACCAGAGCTATTTTGTTTGATTATGGTGGTAATGAGATAGTTTACAGCTTGACGCTTGGATCGCTGAAATAATTAAGAAATCCTTAAGAAATACTGCTTTAGTGTCACTGAACCTATTGAGGTAGTCTTGTTTAGAAGAATGGAGGAGTGGGACAACCTTCCCAACGCTAGTTGCACTGCAAGTTCTAAGGGGAAAGAACGATCTGTACCGGCCTTTTGGAATTGATTCCCCCAGATGTGCGGCGGTCACTGGATCTCAGAAATTGAGGACCTGACCAAGACTGCTCAATCCCTTATCTTATATTACTTGCAGACATCCTAATCTTTGCAGCTGGGAGCAGAGGATTCTATCCTTAAATTCTGTGAGATTTCCCCATGTTCTAGTATACCTAGAGTTTGCCGCAGGTTCCCCTGGTTTCCACAAGGTTTCAAATAATAGTGGTGGGACCTCTTGATGAGCCTTCCTAACTCGGTCTCCCAGTTGCTAGATCCAACGTGGCTGAATTTGGATACACTTGGCCCTGCTGTGTAAGGTCTGAGATCTCAGGAAGAATAGAATAGGAGGATCTTGGGCCAAAGACTGTACCTTTAAGGACACCATGGCCTGTAAGTCCACCGGATCATTATTGCCCTTATCCCAGCTGTATGACTACAGATCCTGGTTGAACTAGATGGACTTGTGTCTTTTCTCAACCTGCCTAACTATGTACTATGATCCTGATGAGGAGCTTGGAGATCACAGAGTCTGGTGGCTATATAGGCTAACCTGCCGACCCAGCTGGATGTTAGTAGATCCACTGCTTCCACTTCTGGAAAGCTCCACTTGCAGGAATAACTGCCCTTCCTGACCATTAAGTTTACTGCCAAGTTGAGATTCATTGAACCGCTTGTTGGTCTAGGGACTCACCCTTGACATCCAATGCTTCGTATTTTACCGTATCTGACACAAAGGTCTGGGAAGCCAGAACACAGAGTAATGAGATGAGACAGGTTTTACTGTTGGCAAACCTAAATGGGAGATACCACTTGCCATGATGATAGGACATTACCTATTGCCGTCTGTTTAGAGCATAACTGAGGCCTCCTAGGGTGTGTTGCCAAAACGACTTCCCCATTTGGGAATCACTGTACCCCTGATGTTAGACACTTCCTCCTCCATTGGCCTATGTCATTGACCTTGAGCTAGGTCACTGAGGTGAATACTAAGAAAATGAATAGACCTTGACGATTGGTATGCCTGGAAGTTGATAAGATTAACTATCCTTCACCACCATAAACAGGACTAGCCCCATATGTGGGGTAATCTTCCCTGGAATAGGAAGCAAATTTTTCATTACCTTAGAAGGCTAGTTTATGATGTTCTCAATCTTCCAAAGTGTCCAACTGAATGCATGGATTACTGCAGACTACGTCTCGACCATTTGAGACCATGGGATACAAACCGATGGAATAGAGCTAGGACTTGCCTCTACATAAAACCCAATACTGTCACCCTCCATGAGGGCAACTCTACAGTATTCTCCTGAACGTCTAAAATGTCATTATTATAATGAGATTAGATGGCCTTCCCTCTGAATCAGGGTTTACCAGGACCTGGAGGATGTTGAGCCACCTGTTGTTCGCATAAGGAATCCGCAGCCCTTGCCTCTGCAAGATGGTCACTACTGGAAGCAACGTTCTGGAAAAGTGTCTTGAGTATGTGGAAAGGTCAAAAGGTTGTTGAATGAACCCAAAGTGAAACTCTCAGAAGCCTGGGCGTACCGAAGTGCGTATGTACACATAGGCTAGATCTAGAGAAACTGTAGCTGCTTTATCTGATGGTTTGAGCGATTTGTTCTCAATGGACTCCGTATGACTTTTTTTTTTTTGAATCTTGATCCTTCGTTCCATATCTTGCCTAAATATGCTTTGTGACTAAGAACAATGGACAAATGGTTCCTGTTGGACACAATTTGGTAACATTTGCTTAAAGCCTTGATATCTCTAAAGAATCATAATGGTAATTAGAGGGGTTGGAAGAGTGGAAAGAAATTCTATTGACTTTTTTACTGCACAAAGTACAACTCGCCAGCACACCAGGAATCTTTCGTTGTTGTCCGAAGGTTTTGTTGCAGACAGATCACATCACAAAGACAAATGCTGCACAGGCCCCACTGATTCTAAGCCTCCTGCCTAAATTTGCATTCATTTCTGCAATATACCACCTACTGGGCACATTTGAGTGAAAAGGAACTTTGCTGCTCCTCGAGAGGAGCAAACTTGGGCTTAGGCGATTATGGATTTTACAATCTCTTTTCTAGCTCTTCTCATGCCCTGTCACCACTCTTTGTTCTGGGCCTAGGTGACTAGCCTAAGGGATTAGTCCCTGATCTGGACATCACTGATTCAATCCTAAATCACATTCCATTCGACTTAGAAAAGGTATACGCAGTCAGTGGGTTAAGCCATAGGGCTTGACTACCCTCACAGAATAGGAGGAGGAACAGCCTGCTGCCTCCATAGTGGTTGTACTCCCTCGCTGGTCACTCCAATTTCTCGTCTGCTGAGAACGAAATAGCTTTGGCTACTAAAGTGAACCCCAACGAAGGCCACACCATATTCCCTAATGGTAGTATAAACCTTCATTTCCAAATCCATATTGCTGTTCCCATGCCTCTGTGAAGGCTATTGCATCATCCGCTGGCACTTCTGGGTATTCTGATGAAGATTAGTTGGCTTGACTAACTGCCTCTGCAGTAAAAGTTGGGCTTTACAGAGGGGATCTTGCATCCTCTGTTAGCATGAAGACACATCTGGCCAATCTGATGAATGCTCATCGGCCTGATGTTTCTGAAGCAGGAGGTACCCTTTAAACAAACTCAGATGTTTGATTAGCTTTGTACCTGAGCGTTAGCAACTAGAGATCTACCCAGTCAGTTTGCACTTGAGTGAACACATCTGCCTTTGTGTTTACTGCCGCTTGATATGTAACTTGGCATAGTATATTGGCGGGCACATCAGGTAACCGTCAGTAGGTCTGCGAGAGGTCTGCGAGTGAATGTAGCATGTAGGTCTGCGAGTGCACGTTGGTCTGCGAGTGCACGTAGGTCTGCGAGTGGTCTGTAAGTGGACGTAGGTCTGCGAGTGGACGTAGGTCTGCTAATACCTGTCTATTGTCTTGAGTATTAGTGTCAGGAAGCTAGTTGTTAGGTAATTTGGACAAGATATAATCCCCAATCCTCATTAAATTTAATAGGTACGATACCCGGCGGGTGTGGAGAGGCGACTCTTTGTACATTCTGCGGCATGTATGCGTTCCTTGATCATCCGATCGACGGTCAATAATGCTGTGCAAAATGTAAGTGCATTGTTTCCCTGGAAGCCCAGGTTCTGAATCTGGAGAAGCAACTGTCAGCACTGAGAAGTCCCTCCATACTAAAGGAGAGCCAGGAATGTACACGGCAGGTGCCGGCAGGGGCCAGCACAGAGGTGGGTGGAGACAAAGAGGTGCAGGCACTAGCAAAGAATAGATGGGTGACAGTCAGGAAGGGAAGAGGGGGAAGGCCGATCCAGGGCTGGAGCATCCCAATAAGTACGCTCCATTGAGTGACATTAGTGTAACCAGTCAGGGACCAGCACTGCTGGAGCTGAGGGACTTCAAGCTGCCAGGGGAAGAACTCCTCCAATGAGAGTGGGGGGGAAGTGGAGGGAAAGGAAAGACAGATTCTCGTGGTAGGGGACTCAATTCTTAGAAGGACAGAGAGGGCAATCTGTAACAAAGACCTGAAGCGCCGAACAGTATGTTGTCTACCGGGCGCTCGGGTTCAGCACGTCACAAATCTGGTGGACAGATTACTGGGAGGGGCTGGGGAAGACCCAGCTGTCATGGTGCACGTTGGCACCAATGACAAAGTCAGAGGCAGATGGAGTGTTCTAAAGAACGATTTTAGGGAGTTAGCTGAATTGAGGAAAAGGACCTCCAAGGTAGTATTCTCAGAAATACTACCGGTACATCGAGCCACACCAGAAAGGCAGAGGGAGATTAGGGAAGTAAACAAGTGGCTGAAGACCTGGTGTAGTAAGGAGGGGTTTGGGTTCCTGGAGGACTGGGCCGACTTCTCAGTCGATAAACGGTACTATAGAAGGGACAGACTGCACCTAAATGAGGAGGGTGCAGATGAGCTGGGAATGAAGATGGCCAAAAAGTTAGAGGGGTTTTTAAACTAGGTGATGGGGGGGGGTCCAGAGGTAGAGATAGTCAGCGTGGAACATATTCCAGAGGGCAGTATTGGGGGCATTAGTGGTAGGTTGACCAAAGCACAAAAACCCAAGGTAAGTATAGTAGCAAGTCCTAGTTGCAATCTTGGAACACCCAATACGAGGATAATATGTGACTGGTCTAAACTACGTGGCATGTTCACCAATGCCAGGAGCCTGGCGGACAAGATGTTTGAATTAGAGATACTGTTGTACGAGGAGGATTTGGATTTTGTGGGAATTTCAGAGACCTGGTTCATTAGCTCTCATGATTGGCTGGCAAACATTCAAGGGTATACCCTTTATCGCAAGGATAGAAAGGGTAAAAAAGGGGGAGGGGTGTGCCTATATATCAAGAATAATGTACAAGTGAATGTGAGAGATGACATTACTAAGGGAGCTAGGGAGGAGGTGGAATCCCTATGGGTAGAGCTCCAAAGGGATGAAGCTAAGGGGAAAATAATACTGGGAGTATGCTATAGGCCCCCTAACCTAAGGGAGGAAGTGGAGACAGATCTCTTATCACAATTTGGATTAGCAGCAAGGATGGGAAGTATTATCATAATGGGGGATTTTAATTATCTAGACATAGACTGGGCGGAGGGAACTGTGCATTCATCTAAGGCTCGCCAGTTCCTTACTGTCCTGCAGGACAATTTTATGGGTCAGATGGTAGACGCACCAACTAAAAATAAAGCATTACTGGATCTATTGATTACCAATAATACAGACCTGATCACAGATGTGGAAATACGGGGCAATTTAGGTAACAGCAATCACAGGTCAGTTAGTTTCAGTATAAATCACACAAATGGGAAACATAAAGGGAATACAAAGACTCTGAATTTCAAAAGAGCCAACTTCCCTAAACTACGAACCTTGCTATAAGGCATGAATTGGGATAAAATCTTAGGAACAAAGAACACGGAGGAGAGATGGGTTTGCTTTAAAAGCATATTAAATAAGGACATTAGCCAATGCATCCCATTGGGTAATAAATTTAAAAGAGCGAACAAAATTCCTGGATGGCTTAACTCCAATGTAAAAATGCATATAAAAGCAAAGGAGAAGGCCTTCAAAAAATACAAGGTTGAGGGATCATCATCAGCATTCAGACTTTATAAAGAATGCAACAAGAAATGTAAGGGTGCAATAAGGACGGCTACGATAGAACATGAAAGACACATAGCGGAGGAGAGCAAAAAAAATCCCAAGAAATTCTTTAAGTATGTAAACAGTAAAAAAGGGAGGACAGACCATATTGGCCCCATAAAGAATGAGGAAGGACATCTGGTTACAAATGATGGGGAGATGGCGAAGGTATTGAATTTATTCTTCTCCTTAGTCTTCAAGAGGGAATCGGGGGGCTTCAGTAACCAAATCTGAAGTGTTTATCCTCATGACACATCACAGGAAGCACCTCCATGGTTAACAGAGGACAGAATTAAAATTAGACCTGAGAAACTTAACATTAATAAATCACCGGGACCAAATGGCTTGTACCCGAGGGTACTTAGGGAACTCAGTCAAGTGATTGCCAGACCGTTGTTCCTAATTTTTACAGTCTACTGACTGGAATGGTACCAGCTGATTGGAGAAAAGCCAATGTAGCACCAATATTTAAAAAGGGCCCAAAATTCATCCCTGGGAATTACAGAACAGTTAGCCTAACATCAATAGTATGTAAACTCTTGGAGGGGATGATAAGGGACTATATACAAGATTTTAGTAATGAGAACGGTATAATTAGCAGTAATCAGCATGGATTCAAGAAGAATCATCTTGCCAAACCAATCTAATAACCTTTTATGAGGAGGTGAGTTGCCAGCTAGATAAAGGAAGGCCCGTAGACGTGGTGTATCTGGATTTTGCAAAAGCATTTGACACAGTTCCCCATAAACGTTCACTGTACAAAATAAGGTCCGTTGGCATGAACCATAGGGTGAGTACATGGATTAAATACTGGCTAAAAGGGCGAGTTCAGAGGGTGGTGATAAATGGGGAGTACTCGGAATGGTCAGGGGTGGGTAGTGGGGTCCCCCAGGGTTCTGTGCTGGGACCAATTAATTTGTTCATAAACGACCTGGAGGATGGGGTAAACAGTTCAATCTCTGTATTTGCAGACGATGCTAAGCTAAGCAGGGCAATAACTTCTCCGCAGGATGTGGAAACCTTACAAAAAGATCTGAACAAATTAATGGGGTGGGCAACTACATGACAAATGAGGTTCAATGTAGAAAAAAAAAAGTAAAATAATGCATTTGGGTGGGAAAAATATGAATGCAATCTATACACTGGGGAGGAGAACCTCTGGGGGAATCTAGGATGGAAAAGGACCTGGGGGTCCTAGTAGATGATAGGCTCAGCAATGGCATGCAATGCCAAGCTGCTGCTAACAAAGCAAACAGAATATGGGCATGCATTAAAAATGGGATCAACTCCAGAGATAAAACGATAATTCTCCCGCTCTACAAGACACTGGTCCGCCGCACCTAGAGTATGCTGTCCAGTTCTGGGCACCAGTCCTCAGGAAGGATGTACTGGAATTGGAGCGAGTACAAAGAAGGGTAACAAAGCTAATAAAGGGTCTGGAGGATATTAGTTATGAGGAAAGGTTGCGAGCACTGAACTTATTCTCTCTGGAGAAGAGACGCTTGGGAGGGGATATGATTTCAATATACAAATACCATACTGGTGACCCCACAATAGGAACAAAACTTTTTCGCAGAAGAGAGTTTAACAAGACCCATGGCCACTCATTAAAATTAGAAGAAAAGAGGCTTAACCTTAAACTACGTAGAGGGTTCTTTACTGTAAGGATGTGGAATTCCCTTCCACAGGCTGTGGTCTCAGCGGGGGGCATCAATAGTTTCAAGAAACTATTAGATAAGCACCTGAATGACCACAACATACAGGGATATTCAATGTAATACTTGCATATAATCACACACATAGGTTGGACTTGATGGACTTGTGCCTTTTTTCAACCTCACCTACTATGTAACTATGTAACCACACTCCCCATTCTGCCCAGAATAGTCCTTATTGTGATTTTCTTTAGTCTGCCCTTTCTGGCAGCACTTTGAATGTATGGCAGTTTTTAGAGCCAACAAGACCTGTCACTGTTGGAAGAACAAGTTTCCACTTTTCCTTTGGGAGTGGTGCAGGTATTTAAGGGCTGGGAGAGTTTTACAATCAATACTGCCCACGCACTCTTTTTATTTTTTTATGATAGCATACCTACCTGACCCTCACCTTATTGATCGTGGCTGGTCTCTGGGTAAGCTTATGGCTCAAGATATGAGCTGCAGGTTTGTGGTCATAATAAATACCTGGAAATACTGGCTAGGACATAGCCTTAATACAATTTCAGTGGCCATCCACACACCCATTTGCAGACATTGAAGCAGCAAATGGACTTGTATGCTGTGAGCAAGGGTTAAACCCTTAGATAGGAGCAATTACAGATAGTAGTGTAATAAACCGATTACTTAAAGCACTGTAACTTATGCAGAACACTGATTTTTTTTCATGCTAGCATTTAGACATAATAGGTTAATGCATAGCAATCATTAACCGGTTCCCGACCGGAGCACACCGATGTACGTCGGCAGAATGGCACGGCTGGGCAAATGGGCGTATTTGTACGTCCATTTGAATTCCCCTGCCGTGCCATTGCGTTACACGCCGCCCGGGAGCCCTGTGAGTCGGGTCACGGGTCCCGCGGACTCGATCGCCACGGGGATACCTGCGATCACCTCACGGAGAGGATGAACGGGGAGATGCTGATGTAAACAGCATCTCCCTGTTCTGCCTAGTGACAAGTGTCACTGGATCTCTGCTCCCTGTCATCGGAGCAGAGATCAGTGATGTCACACACACAGCCCATCCCCCTACAGTTAGTAATCACTCCCCTAGGACACACTTAACCCCTCCCCGCCCCCTAGTGGTTAACCCCTTCACTGCCAGTGTCGTTTACACAGGAATCAGTGCATTTTTAATCTCACTGATCACTGTATGAATGACAATGGTCCCAAAAATGTGTCAAAAATGTCCGACATGTCCGCCATAATGTCGCAGTCACGATAAAAATCGCTGATTGCCGCCATTACTAGTAAAATGTTTTTTTATATATTTTTGGGGGATATTTATTATAGCAAAATGTAAAAAATAATGCGTTTTTTTCAAAATTGTCACTATTATTTTGTTTATAGCGCAAAAAATAAAAATCGCAGAGGCGATCAAATACCACCAAAAGAAAGCTCTATTTGTGGGAAAAAAAGGATGTCAACTTTGTTTGGGAGCCATATCGCATGACCGCGCAATTGTCAGTTAAAGCGACGCAGTGCCGAATCGCAAAAAACGCTCTGGTCAGGAAGGGGGTAAAATCTTCCGGGGCTGAAGCGGTTAAGCACATTGCACCCAAAAGCAAACCTTAAACGCATAGCAGCAACATAAATGAATAGCAGTGGCATCCATACTGAAGCATCACTCTGTCATAAGCAGCGCAATGAAGGGTTAAAATACCTGGCAGTAGGGTTGCCACCTGTCCGGGATTCACCTAGACAGTTCGGGTTTGGAATCATGCGTCCGAGTTTTAGACTGTCTGAAACTCTGACACGTTATTCACACTGGACTTTGACTTCCCAGCAGGGTTGCTGGCTGCAGTTGTCTAAGCTGGAAGTGTCTGTTACACTCTCTCTCTCACAACACATACAGATCAGACAGGAGAGAGGGATCAATCTGCACCACTTCGACTCGAACATCGACCGTTCGTCGAATTGCGAACATTATGGGCCGTTCGCGCCAAATTCGAGTGCCGCGTCACGGTCCATAATTCACTGCAGCATCGCAGTGCATTGTTGGCTGATGATTGGCCAAGCATGTACTATGACCCGCATGCTTTGGCCAATCACAGCACGGTAAGAACGGAGAGCCATAATTGGCCACAGGCAGGGTGGCTTTGGCCAATTATGCCTCAGGGGATTTAGTACACGCCCCACACTATATAAGGCTGCCTGGAAGTGTTGGTGTTGTTTGTATATATATATATATATATATATATATATATATATATATATGCATCCCAAGTGTTGTGTGTATGAGTGTGTGTGTGTATATATATATATATATATATATATATCTATATATACATATATACACTGTATTCAGTTTAGCTAGATCCATTCCTGTTATTCTCTTCCTAATAAACTTACAGGCAGGCAGCTGCAGTATTTTCAGTCAGTGTACTGTATCCTGTGCACATTGTGCAACTAAAGCTAACTGCAGCCAATTGCTGGTGTTCTCTTCCTAATATACTTACAGGCAGGCAGTTGCAGTATTTTCAGTCAGTGTTCTGTATCCTGTGCAGTGTGCAACTAAAGCTAACTGCAGACAATTGCTGGTGTTCTCTTTCTAATAATACCTCAGGCAGGCAGCTGCTGTATTTTCAGTCAGTGTACTGTATCCTGTGCACAGTGTGCAACTAAAGCTAACTGCAGCCAATTGCTGGTGTTCTCTTCCTAATATACTTACAGGCAGGCAGCTGCAGTGTTTTCAGTCAGTGTACTGTATCCTGTGCACTGTGTGCAACTAAAGCTAACTGCAGACAATTGCTGGTGTTTGCTTTCTAATAATACCTCAGGCAGGCAGTTGATTCAGCTAGCTGCAGTATATTAGTATACTGTATACTGGGCACAGTGTGCAACTAAACTAACTGCAGACAATTGCTGGTGTTCTCTTTCTAATAATACTACAGGCAGGCAGGCGATTCAGCTAGCTGCAATATAATCAGTATATATTTATATATATATATATATATATATATATATATATATATATACACATCCCAGCTTTGTGCAGGTACATCTCACTGCAGGCCATTTCTTGTGTACCTATTCCAATACATCAAAGACAGTATGTCTGGAAGGCCAACAAGGAAACGCAGACAGTCACAGGCCAATAAAAGAGGGCAAGCAGGCTCTGTGTCTAGAGGCAACGGTGCTGGTCGTGGACACGGTGCGTCCTCATCAGCACATGGCCCTGGGGCATGCTTGTCCTTTTTCTCGGCAGCTGGCCGTGTTGAGCCTAGACATGTGCAGGATGAAAAAATTTGTTTAGTTTAGTTTTGTTTCGATTCGTTATTTAACTAAATTCGTTTAATTAAACTCGTTGCATTCGTTACATTCGTTTTCGGAATTCGTTTCGTTTCGTATTCGAATTAGAAAAAAATTCGACTGCATTCGAAAAAATTCGACCGCATTCGAAAAAATTTGACCGTATTCGAAAAAAACTATCAAATTCGAAAAAATTCTACCACATTCGAAAAAACTGTCAAATTCGAAAAAATTCTACCACATTCAAAAAAAACTATCAAACATTTGAAAAAAACTGTCAAATTCGAAAAAATTCTACCACATTCGAAAAAAACTATCAAATTCGAAAAAATTCTACCACGTTCGAAAAAAACTGTCAAATTCGAAAAAATTCTACCACATTCGAAAAAAACTATAAAATTCGAAAAAATTCTACTGCATTCGAAAAAAACATTAACTGAATTTGAAAAAGTAAACTATATATAACCATTTTGCGAAATTTGAAATTCGTATAGAATGAAATCAAATTCCAATAGAAAAGATTAGGATAGAATAGAAAATATAAAAGAAAAGCATGGAAAAACAATGAAAATAAAAATAAATCAGCGCGAAATGGTACAGAATACGTGCTTGAGCTGCTGAACACTAGGGTCAAAAAAACAAATCCCTAAAAACAATAAAATATCAGATAGTGCAGCGCTAAAATCCAAATAAGACATAAAAAAACATAAACTCAGTCCATAAAGGAGATTAATGTCTTCAAGTGCGAGCGGACACCCGTAGGAAGAGAAGTGGTTCAGGCAGCCCTCCACCATAGGATAAGATGGCCTCTCACCTGGGGGAATGGACCCTTTAAATTACAGAGGGTCAGAAATGGCTTTTGAATTGTGATCACACAAGGTGCAGCATCCGTCAGGGTACAGGTAACAAACACTCCAATGGGACCATAGGGCTCCGGAACCAAACACTCCAATAGGGCCGGGACATGAAACAGAATGGCAAAGAAATAGTGCTCTCTGTTTGCAAACACTTTATTTATAAAAAGCTAAAATATTACACTCACATAAGAAGCACTCAATGTGTGCATGTCAGCAGTCAGAAAGAGGAGATCCTCCGTGTAGCTGTGTAGACGAGTGGCGGCCGCGGGTGACGTCACGGCGTATCCTCGTTCTGGACGCGTTGCGTCCCAGTGGGCGGGGACTTCATCAGCAGATGAGGACACGTCATGGGCACCCGCGCTATATACAAGGTAAGTAACCATGACAACGAAAGGACATGGTAAAAACAACCTATCATTAAACCCGGAAGTCAATCCGGACGTGACACCTCTTAGTGATTGCAGAGAACGGAATTAAATAATCCCACACAGGTAACTGCTAAAAGAGGGGTAAATAAAACTAAAATGGAATATACATCAATCCTAAAAGGAGAAGTGCACGAAACTGGATATAAAACATCTGTAAATTCGAAATGCTAATAGTCATTTTCGAACACATAATAAAATGTATGACGGTCGTCCGCGGCCACCATTATCCACACTAATCCACACTAATACAATATGCCTCAAAATAATACATACAATCAAATGTAAACAATGATCAATCTAAAACCTTCTGATGTAAAAACATTTAACGATCCGATATAAAGCAGTTTGTGTCGAAATCCACGTTTAACCCTTCAGGGCAAAGAACCCTGGTTTCAAAAATCCAGTATGATTCTCTTTTACTCAATTGTCTTATAAAATTGCCACCCCTCCAATGCCTATCTGGTTTGTATGCGCCCGGGTCGGGCGGGACGGGAGTATTGCCATAACACCCCCCCCATGGTGACTGCAGCCCACCAACCTGCATCTCTCACCGTCTAAGTATTCTTGTTTACACCAGCTATAACACGTATACTTTCTGCCATACTCTGCCCTTCCTCCATGGCTCTTCTTGCTTTTAGAAAAAAAATTTTTACAAGCAAATAATTATATATTTTCAGCCTAGATGAACCCCTCTCTCTCAGATTATGCCCCTGAAGAAGGATTGTACAGATATAAAGTACCCCGAAACGCGTCGGGCTTGAGAAGAGCTTTTTCATCACAACTTGTTTTGTTTGTTTGCTTATCATGGCTATCATGTAGTTTTCACTATGTTAGTCTAGATATTTACTGCTTGTTTTTATCAAAGTGTACCTGTGAATACGAATAAAATTTATACCTTTTTTACAAATGCCCTCTATTCTCTACACACTTTATTATTCTTTACTTTTGCAAGTGCCAGGAAAGTCCACCCAGGGGAACCCCTTTGTTTTGTGTTCATAATTTTAAGATGGTGCTTGATTACAATGTGCAATATCGCACCTTTGAAAAAGTAGTTTCAAAAAACTGGCCCATCTTAAAACAGGATAAAATCTTAGGCCCTGTCCTACCGGACCGCCCCCAATTTATTTACAAGAAAGCTCCATCATTGAGGGACCGTTTGGCCCCCAGTGTACTCAACCCTCCTGTTCCTCGTTCTGACAGGCTTTTCTCTTTCCTGGGAGGTTTCTATGCTTGTGGCAAATGCGTCCCTTGCAAACATGCTAAGGGAAACATAAAGAAAAGAAAGAAGTTTTTGGCATCTGCTACAAATAAGGAATATGAGATAAAACAGTTAACAACCTGTGATACGGTAGGCGTCGTGTATATGCTGGAGTGCGGGTGCGGGCTCCAGTATATTGGTAGAACATCGAGACCCCTACACGTGAGGCTGGCTGAGCATATTAATAATATTAAAAAAGGCCTCAAAACCCACAATGTATCTCGACATTTCAAACTACATCACCATCAGAACCCAAAAAGTCTAAAATTTTGGGGCATAGAAAGGGTTACTAGGCATTGGAGGGGTGGCAATTTTATAAGACAATTGAGTAAAAGAGAATCATACTGGATTTTTGAAACCAGGGTTCTTTGCCCTGAAGGGTTAAACGTGGATTTCGACACAAACTGCTTTATATCGGATCGTTAATTGTTTTTACATCAGAAGGTTTTAGATTGATCATTGTTTACATTTGATTGTATGTATTATTTTGAGGCATATTGTATTAGTGTGGATTAGTGTGGATGATGGTGGCCGCGGATGACCGTCATACATTTTATTATGTGTTCGAAAATGACTATTAGCATTTCGAATTTACAGATGTTTTATATCCAGTTTCGTGCACTTCTCCTTTTAGGATTGATGTATATTCCATTTTAGTTTTATTTACCCCTCTTTTAGCAGTTACCTGTGTGGGATTATTTAATTCCGTTCTCTGCAATCACTAAGAGGTGTCACGTCCGGATTGACTTCCGGGTTTAACGATAGGTTGTTTTTACCATGTCCTTTCATTGTCATGGTTACTTACCTTGTATATAGCGCGGGTGCCCACGACGTGTCCTCATCTGCTGATGAAGTCCCCGCCCACTGGGACGCAACGCGTCCAGAACGAGGATACGCCGTGACGTCACCCGCGGCCGCTGCTCGTCCACACAGCTACACGGAGGATCTCCTCTTTCTGACTGCTGACATGCATTAGCTTTTTATAAATAAAGTGTTTGCAAACAGAGAGCACTATTTCTTTGCCATTCTGTTTCATGTCCCGGCCCTATTGGAGTGTTTGGTTCCGGAGCCCTATGGTCCCATTGGAGTGTTTGTTACCTGTACCCTGACGGATGCTGCACCTTGTGTGATCACAATTCAAAAGCCATTTCTGACCCTCTGTAATTTAAAGGGTCCATTCCCCCAGGTGAGAGGCCATCTTATCCTATGGTGGAGGGCTGGAAAAACAATAGAACAGAATAGAAAAAAATATAATATATTGTATTCTAATCTTTTCTATTCGAATTCGAATTTATTCTGTACCAAATTCCAATTTCAAAAGATGGTTATATATATATTATATTTTTTTTCTATTCTGTTGCATTGTTTTTCTATGCTATTCGTTTCTATTCTATTCTAAACTTTTCTATTCGAATTTGAATTAATTCTATGCGAAATTCGAATTTCGGAAGATGGCTTCTAAAATTAGAATTTCGTATAGAATGAATTCGAATTTGACTAGAAAATATTAGAATAGAAAATAATAGAAATAGAATAGACTAGAAAAACAATAGAACAGAAGAGAATAAAATATAATTTTTATATATTATATTTTTTTCTATTCTGTTTCATTGTTTTTCTATGCTATTCTTTTTTAGAATAGAGTAGAAAGAATAGACTAGAAAAACAATAGAACAGAATAGAATAAGATATAATATATATATTATATTTTATTCTGTTCTGTTCTATTGTTTTTCTAGTCTATTCTTTTCTATTATTTTCTATTCAAATTCGAATTCATTCTATACGAACTTCTACTTTCAGAAGCCATCTTCCGAAATTCGAATTTCGTATAGAATGAATTCAAATTCGAATAGAAAAGTTTAGAATAGAATAGAAAAGAATAGCATAGAAAAACAATGAAACAGAATAGAAAAAAACGATATATATATAAAACATCTTCCAAAATCCAATATATATATATAAAAAACATCTTCCAAAATTCGAATTTCATATAGACCAAAATCAAATTTGAATATAAAAGATTAGAATAGAATAGAAAATAATAGAAAAGAATAGACTAGAAAAACAATAGAAAAGAATAGAAGAAAATATAATATATATATTATATTTTCTTCTATTCTCTTCTATTGTTTTTCTAGTCTATTCTTTTCTATTATTTTCTGTACTAATCTTTTCTATTCAAATTCTAATTCATTCTATACGAAATTCAAACTTCAGAAGCCATGTTCCGAAATTCTAATTTCATATAGAATGAATTTGAATTTGAATTGAAAAGACTATTATAGAATATAAAATAATAGAAAAGAAAAGCATAAAAAACAATAGAAGAGAATAATAAAAAAAATATATATATATATTCTATTGCTTTATTATTTTATATTCTATCTTATAGTTTTTTTTAGAAAAACGTTTTCTATTTTTTCAAATTTGGTTCGAATTTGTCTTCGAATTCGATTCGAATATGTTTTTGAATTCGTTCGTTTTTTTTCGAATTTGTTTAAATTCTGTACTTTTGTAATTCGGATGCATCCGAATTTCCGAATAATGAAAAATTTGTCCGAATTTCGATTCGGAACGAAACGGAATGCACATACCTAGTTGAGCCACAACATGCCGAAGAGTTGGTAGAGTGGATGACCAAGCCGTCCTCATCCTCCTCATCCTCTGTCACCCAGGCTACCTTGGCTGCCAATGCAAGTGCCAAAGCGGCCTATTCCTTGGACTCAATGTCATCATCAGTTACTCCTTCCCTAGCCCCACCGGAGGAGTCCCCTGAACTGTTCAACCACAGTGTCGGGTACATGCTGCAGGAGGATGCGCAACATTTTGAAGGCTCCGATGATGGTACCCAGCTTGAGGAAGGCAGTAACGTGAGCCCAGAGAGAGGGGTTGCCCAAGAAGGTCAACAAACTGGCAGTCATGTTCCCCCAGCTGCAGCATACTGCCAGGTTGGTTCCAGTGACGAAGAGGGAGGGGATGATGAGCTCACTGTACATGGGTGCCTGATAGGAGAGAGGAGGAGGAGGCACATCTCCAATGAGGCAGGATGCCCTCCAGGGGCCAGCTTAAGGGCAGCCAACTGACTGCATCACACAGCAGAGCTCCGCAAGTTCAGGGTGCTGGTGACTCCACGCGTTATTCCAAATGTTCTTCGGTTTGGGCCTTTTTTGAGAGACGTGTGCAGTAGATCACACCGTTGCTATTTGCAACATATGTCTGAAGAGTATCAAGCGTGGACTAGACAGCAAGTTTTTTGGGCACCACATGCTTAATCAGACATATGTCAAGCTCCCATGCAGCCCGTTGGCAACATTACCTAAAAGACCCACACCAAAGAACAAGGCGGACCTCTCCTTGCTCCTCCTCATCAGCTGGGATCTCCAACCCCACTATACCTTCAGTCCTCTCAGAAACCTGCACTGAGAGGAATGAAGGTGTAGAATTAGGTGTGCCACTGCCAAGTACTTACGGGAAATCTGCTATCGGTACACCAACGTCCGATTCTAGCAGGCAGATTTCCCTACCCCAGTTGCTCCACCAGCTAAGGAAGTTCGCTCCCAGCCATCCACGTGCCCAGCGGTTGAATGTTAGGTTGGCTAAATTGCTAGCACTTCAACTGCTGCCCCCTTCCCTGAGTTTGTGGAATGTGCGGTACCTCAGTGGCGGGTTCCCAAACGCCACTTTTTTTCACGGAAGGCGACTCCGGCTCTCTACCGGCATGTAGAAGGCAATGTCCATACCTCACTGGACAGGGCTGTAAGCGGTAAGGTGCATATTACCGTTGACTCATGGTCCAGCAGGCATGGACAGGGACGTTACCTATCTTTCACTGTGCACTGGGTGATTCTTCTGGCAGCTGGGAAGGATGCAGGACAGGGTGCAGTAGTGTTGGAGGTTGTTACGCCACCATGCCTCCAAAATTCTACTAGTGGTAATTCTGCCACACCTCTCTCCTCCACCCCCTCATCTTCTTTTTCCTCCATGGTCTCTTCCTGTGCTGATTTGTCCTCGGAACCAGCAGTGCTTCGTAGGCGTGCAAGTACGCAGGCAAAAAGATGCCATGAGGTGCTTGAGCTGGTGTGCTTGGGGGACAGGAGCCACACCGGGGCAGAGATTCTGTCAGCTCTGCAGGGGCAGGTTAAGAGGTGATTGATGCCATGCCAGCTTAAGCCAGGAATGGTGGTTTACGACAATGGCACCAACCTCCTCCCCGCCCTTCGACAGAGACAACTGACCCATGTGCCCTGTTTGGCTCATGTCTTTAAGTTGGTGGTACAGCGGTTCTTGGGCAGGTACCCAGGCTTACAGGATGTCCTGAGGCAGGCCAGGAAAGTCTGTGTGCATTTCCACCGGTCATATAATGCCAGTGCTCGGCTGGCTGACCTCCAAAAGTAATTTCACCTGCCCAAGAACCGCCTCATCTTTGACATGCCCACCTGGTGGAACTCAACGTTAGCCATGCTGCAGCGGCTGCACACGCAGCAGAGGGTCATCAATGAGTACCTATGCGACTATGGCACCAGGACAGGGTATGGGGAGCTTGTTTTTTTTCCCCACGTCAGTGGGCCATGATCAGGGATGCATGCACTGTCCTGTCACCATTTGAGGACGCCATGAGGATTGAGGATGGTGACAGTGCATGCATCAGTGAGACTATCCCCCTTTATCCAGACAGTGTTCCTGCATGCCCACCAATCACAGAGGAAGAGGAGGAGGAGGATTGTGTCAGCATGGAGGTGGGGCCTAGCACTCAGCATCAGCAGCAGTCTTCAAGGGATCATTCACAGTCCGAAGAAACCCATGGACTTGTACGTGGCTGGGAGGAGGTGACTGCACATCATGTCGTCCTTAGTGACCCAGAGGACTCCAGACCAAATGCCTCAGCAAACCTACGCTGCATGGCCTGCATGGCCTGCATGATCCTGCAAAGCCTGCAGAAGGATCCTTGTATGCATGGTATCAAGGAGAGGGATCATTACTGGCTGGCAACCCTCCTTGATCCACGTTACAAGGGTAAGGTTGCGGACCTTATCTTGCCGTCACAGAGGGAGCAGAGGATGAAACATCTTCGGGAGGCCTTGCAGAAAGGTTTGTGCAATGCGTTTCCAGAGCCTGGGAGGTTACAATTTCCTGGTCCTCCTAGACAACGTGTTGCTGAGGCTTCAGTCAGTCACAGAAGGAGCATTGGAGAATTTTTAGTCCACAGCTCCAAGGTATGATTGGTTCCAGCAACCATCGCCAGCATCTGATTCACATGGTGCAGGAGTACCTAGGGGCAAGATCTGACTTGGACACCTCTCCCACCGAAAATCCTCTGGGTTACTGGGTCTTGAGGATGGATCACTGGCCAGAGTTTGCACAGTATGCAATTGAGCTACTGGCCTGTCCTGCATCCAGCATTCTTTCGGAATGCACATTCAGTGCTGCTGGAGGCTTTGTAACCGATCACAGGGTGCGCCTGTCCACCGAATCGGTTGATCGGCTAACCTTCATAAAAATGAATCAATCTAGGATCACCAGCTACCAAACACCTGATGCTGTTGTATCATTTTTGGTTCTGGGCACCACCATCAGTGGCTAAGGCCCAATTTTTCAGCTCCTGTTTAACAGGGGCGTGTAATTACAATTTTTGTTGCAATACTTTGCAGCAGGGCTCATTCCTGCGCTCCAACTAGAGTATCTGTGTGGAGTTGCAGTGTTGTGGCACCAGTGCCTTAGGCCCGATTTTTCAGCCCCTGTTTAACAGGGGCATGTAATTACAACTCTTGATCTAATATATCACAGCAGGGCCCGTTCCTGCGCCCACCAAGAGTAACTGTGAGGGCTTACATTGTTGTGGCAACACCACCACACCGTCCACCACCAAAGGCCCAATTTTTCTGACCCTGTTCAACAATGCCATGTAATTACTATTCTTGATCTAATATTTCACAGCAGGGCCTGTTCCTGCACCCACCAAGAGTAACTGGGAGGGCTTACAGTGTTGTGGCAACACCAAAACCTAAGGCCCAAATTTCTGCAGAGTATATAGGGCAGGCCCCTACTTTCAAACATCCAACTTACAAACAACTCCTACTTGCAAACAGAAGGAGACAACAGGAAGCGAGAGGAAATCTACCCCTAGGAAGGGAAATTCTCTCCTGTAAGAGTTCCTTGTTTCACTAAAAAGCCCAAATTTTCAAAATCCAATTGTGGCTACACGTAAAAAATGTACAAAAAAAAACATACAGTCCCTGTCTTGTTTGCACCGCCTGTATACTGCTGTTCAGAGTACAAGGGCCTGGGGGCCCCACGCCTTTCCTTTTTTTATTTGGGTGCGGGGTTCACCTTAATATCCATACAAGACCCAAAGGGGCTGGTAATGGGCCGGGGGGGGGGGGGTTCTCAATGATTTTCATCCATATTGCCGAGACCAGACATGACATTAAAGCCGCAAGCAGTTTTAAATGACTTTTTTACCTTTAGAAAAGTCTTGTTGAACAGGGACTGTTCTAAACACTTTACAGGCATACTATAGACACCCCCCAGGCACGATATTTAAAGGAATATTTCACTTTTATTTTTTCACTTTAAGCATCATTAAAATCACTTTTCCTGAAAAAACGGCAGTTTTTAAAACCTTTTTTTGCATTGATATATGTCCCCTGGGGAAGGACCCGGGTCCCCAAACCCTTTTTAGGACAATAACTTGCATATTAGCCTTTAAAATTCGCACTTTTGATTTCTCACATTCGAGTCCCATAGACTTTAATGAGTTTGGAAGTTCGCGCGAACTTTCGGTCCGTTCGAATGTTCTGATGCGAACTGAACCAGGAGGTGTTCGGCTCATCCCCAATTAACAGCATAATGATTCAGACACACCATGACAGTACATGGAAAGCTTACCTGCTCTGTGCAGCACCCCTCCCTGACTGACTCTAAGGGGGGATGGGAGAGGCTCAATTCCTGAACAGGTGGCCACCAATCCATAACCCAGGCAGCCTCCTGGGGCTCCCAGCCACTACTACAGCAGGCCAGCAGTTACCTCAACATCACCTTGCTGCTCCCTGATGACTGAAAGTGCAGTCCAGCCACAGGAAGCAGACAAGGGGCCATCTTGGAAGGGGGCAGCCCTGATAACAACATTCCAACATGTTTGCAAGGGAGACCAACATACCCAAAGGCAGACTAACAAAAAATGTGTGTGTGGGGCCACAACTCACCAGGGAGGAGAGACTAGATCAGTCCCAACCAACCACAAGGCACAACGGTTTTACCTGCATCCAGAGACCAGTATCCCAGCCCCCAGTATCCGGACCGGGGGGGGGGGTCTTCCTCGTATGGAAGTTTTACAACCGAACAGAGGGGCTTCGTCACAGGAAAAAGGCTGAACCTGTACGGCTGGCTAGATGAATCCGGCAAGGTGAGGGCAAAAATAAAAATCTTCTTTGATTCATAGCTATAACCAGTTGAGCATTTGAGGAACAAAAAAAGAATGCCGCCTGGTGGGAGGCGACTCATTTATATATATGGTATAACCAGTCCTGATCAACCGCAATGAATTCCTTGCATTAAGCTAAAAAATGTTTAGGTATTAGTATCCCCCCTCACCCCCTTACATCTACCTGAGCCCTCATTCGATCCAATGCTGTGCATGTCTGCAGCTCTTCTCTCCCCTCACTTCCGGGTCTCACAGGCTTTGTCGAGGCAGCGGGAGCCATTGGCTCCTGCTGCGGTCAAAGCCAGTGATGATAGAGAGGCTCAGGAGTGAGCTCACACGAGTGCCCCATTAGGAAGTGGCTTTCTATGGGGGCAATCGCCATAGAGGAGGAGCCAGAAATGCCAGTAGGGGATCTGAGAAGAGGTTTGGGGCCACTCTGTGTAATTCTATTGCACAGAACAGGTAAGTATAAACCAGTTTATTATTTTTTTTAAATTTACATTTACAATCACTTTTTTCTTTAAAGTAGGTTCACTGTATGTATTCTGTATACAAAAAGCATATATAATGAAGGTGTTTGTGCAACTTTCCCTGCATAGTAATTAAAGCTTATGGATCCAGCTAGGAAGATTTTCCCATACTTCCTGTCCTGGAGATGCAAAAGGGAATGAGAGTTATTCTCTAAGAAGTTAAGGGAATTACACTGTCACCAGAACAATGTCTTCATTTTGAAAATTCACCCTCATTTAATGTTTTGGTAACAACTGTAAAATATTTGATTTTCCATCACTTTCTGTCTTTCTGACAAAGGCCACCAGGACACATTCACAGCAGGAACACAGACAGCAAAAAAAGAAATAAAAAACTCATGGTGGTTCTAATCCTTCCCTTTTTCCAAAAAAAAAAAAACTGCAAGCACTAGCTGCCATACAAGATTCCACATGCTGATGCTTGAATATAAATTCCAATGATAAATGTCTGTACATATGCTGCCTCTTTTCTCACAATAGCAAAGAATACAGGTTTTTGGTGTTTTGGTGCATGTAGATTTAATTGGTTAGTGAGCCAGTCACATTCATCATCTCTTATTTTAACTTTTTTTTTTTTAGTCAAAACTTTTTTATTTGTTGATGCAGCAAGTAATCATACAAATACAAATCAAACTGTAATAAGGCTGCATACAGTCACAATCTGTCAGGAATAAACAGAGCATATCTTCAAACACAATCATATATGTTGCACTGCACCGTTCCATAACCACTAAAGGAAACTTTTAGCACTTTGGTTAAACACTTGCGCATCAAAACACTGTCTTTTTCTTTCTTTTTGCTAGCTGATTTTACTATAACAAGCACTTAACACACTAAACCTAATGCCGCGTACACACGGTCGGACTTTTCAGCTACAAAAGTCCAACGGACGCTGACGGACTAAAGCTGGCTGGTAATCCGATCGTGTGTGGGCTTCTCCGGACTTTCAACGTACTTTTTTAGCCTCAAATCCGACGTACTTTAGATTTGAAACATGCTTCAAATCTTTACGTCGTAACTACGACGGACCCCGAAGTCCGCTCGTCTGTATGCTAGTCCTACGGACAAAAAAACGACGCATGCTCATAAGCAAAAACTAAACGGAAGCACTCGGTCTAGTAAAACTAGTGTTCGTATTGTAGGTAGCACATTCATCACGCTGCAAAATCTGTGATCGTTGAATGCAGCGCATTTTATTTCTTCTTTACGAATGCTCTAAAGAACGAAGGTGTTTTGCTGTTCATAATCAGAGTTCTCCCAAACTGATTTCTGGATTCTTTTTCTCTTTGATCTCATGAATGATATAGTATGCTTTTTAAAAACAATGTTTCCATACTAATAATACTTTTTCCCTTATTTTATTTTTTTTTTAGGTTTGTAAAGTTACCACAAAGAACCCATTATTCTATTTTTTTTTTCTAGTCATTATTTTTTAGTTTTTAGATAAAGTTAACCCAAAGCACCGTTTTTGTTTATGTAGATTTTTTTATTTTCAAGACTTACCACTTGAACATTATTAACATTAGTAATGTATTTTTGGTGTGTTTTTTTCAAACTCAATGAGATTGTTGTCCCTTGTTAATTTAACATTGTGTGTAAAATCAATGATTTAAAAGAAAACACATAAAGTCTTTTGCTAAACTCAAAAAAGATCCATTTATTCATGGTCAAAATAAAATAAAGAGGAAGTCAACGCTGGAAAAAGTCGGTGTACAAGAAAATTGGGATCTTGCGGAGTCCATATAAGAGGGAGCACAATCTGGTCCAAGAATCCCAGAGATCAACAGCACCAGCAGATGATCTAGATGTCCCCAGACTGTGGTCCTACAACAGCCTGCGTCTTCTGTCAGACCAGACTGAACCCAGGTCATCACTTTCTTCTCTTCCCTGCAGCCTTTCCTCCACGCTGCCCTGCAGCCTTCCCTGCAGCCTTCCCTGTAGCCTTCTTTTGAGGCTGTGGCTCTGGTGTTTCAGTTGTGGCAGGAGGAGGAGGAGGAGGAGGAGGGGGGGCTGCCTCATGTAGTTGGGTGTTTTGTGTTAGCGTGCCCTGCAGCCCCTTATGGATTGTTTCCCCAAATAGGCGCTCACAAATGAGGCGCTGCTCCCAATCCATCTGAAGAAGCCTGCTGGCTAAGTAGCAGCCATAGGATTCTTCCGCTTCGGGGGGGCTCGTTAAAAAACGGGTGGCCTCTTGCATGAGGCGCAGGGATGCGTCCTGTGTGACCATCCCCTTCCTGGCCCTTTTTTTGGGAAGGTGGAGGGGAGGCACTTGGGATTGGGTCAGGCTCCTACTGGGCCCAGCCACCTCACTTGGCCCAGCCACCTCACTTGGCCCAGCCACCTC
>JBBGZY010000864.1:775000-992500 GCA_037952925.1 Lithobates clamitans
GCAATAGATCCACTCGGGGCATAGGGTAGGCATCTGTCACAGTACAGTCATTCAGTCGCCTATTGTCCACACAAAATCGGGTTATGCCATCCCATTTTGGGACTAATACTACAGGGGAAGCCCTGGGGCTTGCTGATGGTTCGATCACCCCTAACTCGAGCATCTCCCTAATCTCCGCTCTCATCCCTTCTTGCACTGCTCCGGGAATCCCATAGGCTGCTTGTCTCAGGGGCTTCTGCCCGGCAGTCTCTACCTTGTGCACAGCTGTGTACCCAGGGAGTGCTGAGAACATCTCCTGCCGGTCCTGGAGTAATTCTCTGGCCTGTTCTCGTTCTTGGGATCCTAATCTATCTCCCAGCCGTATATCTTCCACACCCCCCACAACATTTACTGATTTCGGGAAGCTCCAGCATCAGTAGATATTCAGAGTCCCCGGTGGCAGGAGCGGCTACTGCCTCAGTCCTCTCATGATAGGCCTTCATCATATTAATGTGGAACGCCCTCTTAATTTTTGTGTCTGCACAGCTGGCAACCACGTAGGTAGTATCACACAGCTGTTTTACTATCTGATAGGGGCCCTGCCAGGAGGCCTGTAATTTATTTTGCTTCAGGGGTTTTAGTAGCAGGACTTTCTGTCCTATATAAAAGGTGCGAATTCTGTGCAGACCGATCATACCAAACCTTCTGCTGACTCTGGGCCGATTGCATATTCTCATGGACTAGATTGGTAAGTTCCCGCAGTTGCTCCCTGAGTTCCAAGACATAACTAAGGATGGGGAGGCCTTCTGGATCCTCTACCCCCTCCCACTGGGCCCTCATTAAGTCTAAGGGTCCCCTAACCTTTTGCCCATATAACAGCTCAAATGGGGAAAACCTCGTGGACTCTTGGGGTACTTCTCTATAGGCGAACAGTAGATGGAGAAGAGATTTCTCCCAATCCTTCCTACTCTCCACGAAGGCCTGAAGCAGCTGCTTCAGGGTCCCGTTAAATCTCTCACACAGCCCATTAGTCTGAGGGTGGTAGGGGGCGCACTGGAGGGGTTTAATCCCACAGAGATGCCAGAGCTTCTGCGTCAGCTCGGATGTGAACTGGGTACCCTGATCGGACAATATCTCCTGGGGAAACCCAACCCTAGTGAATACCCGCAGTAAGGCATCTGCTACTGTATCAGCCTGGATATTGGATAAGGGAATGGCCTCTCGGTAGCGGGTGGCGTAATCCACCACCGTAAGAATATATTTCTTCCCTGTGGCACATAGGTTGGGCCAGTGGGCCTATAATATCTACCGCTCTGCGGCTAAAGGGTTCTCTAATGATTGGCAGGGGTTGCAGCCAGGCTTTTGGGTGATCCCCTGTCTTCCCTACTTTCTGACAAGTCTTACAGGTCCGGCAGCATTCTCGCACCTCAGCATGTAACCTGGGCCAGAAGAAAGCATGAGACAACTGACTCCGTGTCTTAGCTTTCCCCAAATGTCCGGCCAAGAGGATGTCGTCAGCCAGCCGCAATAGCTCCCATCTGTATTTCTGGGGTACAACTAGCTGTTTGTGGGGACCCTGTTGCTTCCCGGTGCACATTCCCTCAGTGTAACAATAAAGAAACCCCCTCTCCCACAATATTCTGTCTTCCCCCTACCCCCCTGGATCCTTGCCCGCCCTGTCCTGATAACCGTGTAAAATTGGGTCACTCTGAGTCTCTTGCTTAATGTTGGAGGGAGAATCCCAGGACACAGGGTTGTCAAGTCGAGGTAACATAGGAGGATTTGGTCTTACCTGGGTCCCCATAGGAGTGGAGTTGCCTTGAAGTTGGTTCTGACGTCGGGTGGTCATGGCCATGGCGGCCTCTGGGGCATATGAGGAAGTTAAATGCCCCAAATTGTTCCCCAAAAGTACTTCCGCAGGTAACTCACATAGTAATCCCACTCGCACTTGTCGCTCCCCTGAGCCCCAATCCAGGAGGACTTGGGCGGTGGATAAACATAGCACCTGGCCCCCTGCTACCCTGACTGCAACAGTCTGGCCGGTCCGGGCTGACTGGGGAATCATGTGAGGCTGGATGAGGGTAATCATATCCCCGGAATCGCAGTGTCCCTGGGCCGGCTGCCCATTAACCCATACTGCCTGACCATGGTGCTGCCGATTATCGCAGCTTGGACGGGATCAGCCTCGAAAAGTTTGCCACACTCTTCCTGAACATCTCGATAGTTGGGCTCATTCTGGAAGCAATGAGCCGCTGGTCTGGATGGATGAGCAGTCTCTCGGTATCTTGTGGATCGGGCAGGGCAATATCACTGCAGATGACCGGTTTGGTTACAGGTATAGCACTTAGATCCGGTAGGAGGGTTGGATCGGGCTGGGGGTCTAGAAGCAGACCACTGAGGTACTGGAGTTGGGCTAAAGGCTGGTAAACTGGGCCGAGATAGTGGATAGTGCTCACTTTCGCCTGACCTTCGAGAGTCCAGATATTCATCGGCCAAAGTAGCGGCTTGCTGTACAGTCCGTGGCCGCTTATCTCGCACCCAATCCCGTACTACCAGAGGGGTGTGGTTAAAGAACTGTTCGAAGAGTACTAGCTGGGTAATGTCCATTATGGTATGAGCATGGCTTCCCTGGAACCAGCCCTTAAGGTTCCGCTGCAGACAATGTGCCCACTCCACGTATGTTATGTTGGTTTGTTTCCGGGATTCTCGAAACTTAATCCGGCTAGCAGAGCTTCTTTTACCCGGTCATAATTCTTAGCATCCTCGTCCTCCAGGGCCCGATACACATCGGCCGTTCTGCCAGTTAAATTACTCGCCAGTAAGGCAACCCAATCTTGGGAAAGTACTTCATGTATTTGGCATAGTCTATCAAAGTCCTGCAGGAATGCTTCAATTTCCACCTCTCCTTCCTTAAATAGTTTGAACGCCCGAAAGGGCAACTTAGAGAAAGGCGCTGTATCTTTAGGTGTTGTCTCCAATTGCTGTATTTCCGCCATTCTCCGCTCATGATGCCGCTCTAGTTCTCGCTCATCGCTCATCCTGCAGCTGGATGTCTCTAATGGCATTCTGTATGGCGGTCGCTGATGGGTTAGCACCATATAATGCCAACTGCTCTCGAACTTGTTGCTGAAACAAGTCTTCAACTGACCGGGGTCCTGCATCACCACCCCTCTGATCCATCTTGGCTAGCTCACTGATCAGAGTGGCCTTGCTCTTTGTCCCACTGGTCCCTCCACGGCTCTTAAGTAAATCTTTCAGCGTGGCTCTCCTGCAGGCTGCATAGCTGGTCATTCACTGTGGTGGTTTGGAGTGTCCCAGTAACTGGAGAGCAAATCCCACCGCTGCCAACCAATGTAACAAGCCCCTGCTCGCTCGGTTCCACTCTCCCGACACTCCTCTGCGGCTATTGAATCAGATTGCAGATCGCAACGTCTGATGGTTCAGTCATCCGATGCTCCGGGATTCAAACTACAGCTATGTGCCGTTCGAATCCAGTTGTGATAGCTCAGAACAAACACCAGACAGGCTGTATGTAAGTTCAAACAGGAATCTCACCTTTATTGGATGCACACAACACACTTAACAGTTTGAACACCCCACCACAACAACCACTTTCCTATTCGTCAATTGTAAAGTACACTCTAGTCCTCACGTAGGTCCTCTTGGCCATGCAAATGAGGGCTTGAAACAGGGTCAGCAGCAGTGGTGGCTGGTGCTCAAAATTTTTTAGGGGGCGAAAACTGAAAAAAAAAAATCAATTGCAGCCTCACTGTGCCCTTCAAACGCAGCTATTGTTCTCATCAATTGCTGCCACTGTGCCCATTAAACAGAGCCACTGTGCCCATCAAACGCAGCCACTGTGCCATCAAACGCAGCCACTGTACCCATAAATTTCCACCACTGTGCCCATTAAACGCTGCCACTCTGCCCATCGAATGCAGCCACTGTGCCATCAAACGCTGCCACTGTACTATCAAACGCAGCCACTGTACACATAAATTGCCACCACTGTGCCCATTAACGCAGCCACTGTGACCATCAAACGCAGCCACTGTGCTATCAAACGCAGCCACTGTGCCATCAAACGCAGCCACTGTACCCATAAATTGCCTCCAGTGTGCCCCATCAATTGCCGCCAGTTTGCCCCATCAATTGCCGCCAGTTTGCCCCATCAATTGCTGCCAGTTTTTTCCATCAAATGCTGCCAGTTTCCCCCCCGCCCAGAACTTACCTGTCTCGGGACAGCGCATTCCTCCAAGCTCCCTCCGAGTCCTCAATGTCTTCTCCCGTCCTCTTCTGCTATGATTGGATGCCCGATAGGCATCCAATCACAGCGCCTGTCGCTTCAGCCAATCAAGTGACAGGTAACCAGACCCGGTGCACCGGATTGGCTGAGAGGAGCGTCAGTGTTAGGGAAGCGATTTATTCGATTCACTAACACAGCAGTGCGCCCGCTGTTTACAAATTTGGAAGCCTATTAGAGCCCACTGCTCTAATCAGGACGCCTATTAGAGCCCACGGTTCTAATCAGGCACTTTCAAAAACACCCCCACCGCTGTAATTCAGATGCCCGACACCCGACAAGGGGCCTGACACCTGAATAGGGGGCGGCAGCGGCGACAATAGATAGATTCATGCAATGCATGAATCTACCTATTGAAGACTGACGGATGCAGGAGAGAGGGGGTGGCGCTCCTGCGCCCTCTATGGACGCACCACCACTGGTCAGCAGGGATTGGTCCGATAGCTTGAATAGGAGGACTGATATGTGTAATGACACAGAGAAGCCCCAGGGGGTAATTAAAATACATAAACAAACGGTCAAACACAGAACAATGATTTTTTTTCCAGACCACAGAGCCGTCTGGAGGGGGTTAGCCTTAAGACAAGGCGGAAGACCCACCACTGTGTAATAAAATCAAAGGGGAAATACTTCAGTATTCCAAGGTTCATGACAGCCCTTTGTAGGCTGGGGCCTGCAGTACCCCTTTGTGGTAGCAACCAATTTACTTGAGAAGAATAAATGTACTTGATGAACTACTGATCCCAGCTGCATCGATTTGACACAAACTCCCACAGTCTCTCCCTCTGGCTCTACATCCAGCTCCCCTGGCATGTCTCTTCCAGCGCTTTCCACTGTGCTTTCACTCACCGACACCTGCCCTGGATCCTTCCTGAATGACTTTACTCTGGACTTGCGGATCAACTGTCTCCTCCAGCTCCTGTTCCAGAACACCTTTCCATGACCGTGTAAGGAGAGGCTCCCTGATGTCATGGCGTTACTTATGACTACAATCATTATAGACTGGAAACTAGTCCTCTGCGCACAAAAGGCTCAAGGAAGATTAGGGGTGCTAGATACAGAAAAATATTGCCACACCATTTGGCCTGATGGTCCACTTTTTGGTACTCTAATAGGGGGACTGAGATTGAGAACATTTGGATCACTCCAATCCACCCTAACTCAATGCATTGACCATTTCTTATTCTAAATTCCTATCTCCTATGTAATTTACTCAGCATGTTTGGAGACAAGCTAAAGACAAATTTCAACTGACATCCCCAAACTCAATGATGACATTGCTTCCCTACAACTAGGAGTCTTCTTACCTTCTCCACTCTGCAGGATAAGTATAAACTTTCTAGGATGGCTTTCTACAATTATCTCCTTAATATGCTAACTCACTGGCTATGGATCTTACTTTTAGCAAACTTATTCTGTTTGATAGGGGCGTTGATAAGGGGGGAGTCAGGAGTGTTCACACCCCCCCCCCCCCCCCCCCCGAGCATCCTAGCAAAATGCCCAGGCAGTGACCCTGCTGATAGTGCATGGTCGAGGGAACTCCTAGACTCCTCCTCGAGGTACATATGAAACAGCAGAAGGGAGACTGGGGCTGCAGAAGTTTTCCTGCTTCTCTACTGCACTAAATCGGAGGTCTGGCAAGTGGAGAGGCATAAACGTTCTGTTTGGGGGAAGAAGGGGGTGAAATATCCTGCCTGGGGGAGTTTCTTTTGGAGGGGGGGTTAAGGAAAGATAGGTGGGTTTGCTTTTGGTTAATGGCATTTGCTTCTGGGAGGGAGTTTGATTGCACGAAGGGAGAATTTCTTCATAATTAGAAATCTTTGCTGGGGAGGGAGGATGTTGACTGAGGGAGATATTTTTGCTTTGGGGGTCAGTTTAGAGACAGGGTTTAATTTTTGAAGGGAATATTTGAGGGAGGGGATATATTTTGCAGTCGGAATCTTTGCTTAAGGAGGGAAAAGGGGGGGGATTCTTAGGAGGGAGACCACCCCCCCATGCTCACTGAAGCGTTGGCCTGTGGAAGGGGCAGCTGGCTCAGGATCTTAGTGTCTCACTGAGAGGCTGAGCCAACTGCCGGTCCAGGCATCTGGGTGAATCCCGATTTAAATGTTGGGGTCTTTCCCCAGCCTGGACCTGCTGAGTGATGTAGCAGCCTTTATCCAGTTGTCAGCTAAAAACAGATCACAGAAGTGCAGAACAGACTGCCAAATGACCAAAACGGTATGCCGTCCCTTCAGAGCACATGCGTGGGTGACTTCACCTGCTGCTTCCCATGTTAATATCTCCTAAACATCACATGTTTAGGAGATATTCACTGTACCTACAGGTAAGCCTTATTATAGGCATACCTGTACATACAAGTTCAAAAGCTGGGTTTACTACAGTTTAAGACTGAATACGAGCCAACCTTATTGACCAGGTGCACCTGTGGTAGGCAGTGCACTATTGTTTTTTTTTTTTTAATCTCTTAAAACATTTCATAAAATTTCTTAGGACACAGTTTTACTGCCTACCACATTATGTTGCCCCTTGCACCTACTCAGGTTGCACAGTAAGGTTAGCTAAAATCCAGTCTTGGGTCTTATTCATACATCCAACATGACCATGGTGCAGCAAGTATACTGCAGATACCTGCACCCGGGATCGGATGTTCCAATATCTGCTCAGCCTGTACACCTGAGTGATGGACTGAAAAGAGTGTATCCACCTGTATCTGCACATCCAGTGGTTACCTGCAGGTAGGGATACATTTTTGCCCTTGGACAAAATCTCTCTGCATCCAGGGTCAGAAACTGGTCCCTAACAGCAGGTAACCACTTGATGGGCAGATACTGTACATGTTAACATCAGTGGACAGCCTTGGCTCTTTTCACCAATCACTCAGGTGTACAAACAAAATTTGGAACACCTGGCTGTAAGCATTCAGGGTATAGTTGCCATTTAGAATATATGATAAGATACTGTAAGATCTAAAGCAAAGGCCTCCAAACTATGGCCCTCCAGTTGTTCAGGAACTACAATTCCCATCAGGCCTAGTCATGCCTGCAAATGTCAGAGTTTTACAATGCCTCATGGGACGTGTCGTTCGGCAACAGCTGGAGGGCCGTAGTTTGGAGATCCCTGATCTAAAGCCTTGTACACACAATACGTTTTTTTTTTTTATTTCAATCCAACGGGCTGAATGAAAAAAAAACTGAGGAGCTCAGGAGAAGCTATCTGTACTAATGATGTGATGTTATTACAGTGATCTCCCCACTGAGCTACTTTGCAGCCATTGGCTGAGAGTATTGATTGGATGCTGGTTGGCTGTTGGTTTTCAAGCATGCTCATCTGACAAGAGCTGGCAGTGAGATCGGTTTCTGTTGGACAACTACCTATACACATGGCCCGAACGTCAGTCAGTTTCTACTGTACCAATGGATTTTGGGGGCTATAGACTTGATAATAGGTCTTATTTCACACATTTCACACATTTTAAGGATACTGGTAACCATGCCAGAAGATCCATTCCCAAAATACCCATATATGAAGAAGTGGGAGGATATCCTCAGGCAGGAACTACCTATCCCCGTATTAAAAATTATTTGGGCCCAAGCACATAAAAGCTCCATGTGTAGAACTTATAAGGACAATGCATATAGTTCTGTATTACATGCCTGAAATTATACACTCCATAAACCTATCAACGAGCAAAAATGTGTCGGAGGTGGACTAAACACGTGTGTACCCTATTCCATATATTCTGAATCTCCCAGGTATCTCAGTATACTGCCGAGTTAACACCACTTGTCTACCATTGCAATGTTTTACATTTTTTGCACGCATTGTAAAATCTGCATTTTTGCTAGCAATGACTCTTAACCAAAAAAAAAAAGTATATAGTCACAGTTTTTGTCACGCAATATTTGCACAGCTGATTGTCAAATGCATATCTTCAGGAAAAAATGCACACAAAATAGTTGGTGCGCAAACAAACACAATACTATACCCATTTTTTTGGTAAAATTTAAAAGATGGGGTTTAACTCACATGTATGGCACAATTTTTGTTTGTGTTCTCGTCCTAGTGCTGTATGTTTGAATTGGGATGTGTATGGGGGTGCTTTACATTTTTTAAAATTCTATATCATTTTTTTTACACTTTTAAAATTTTTTAATATATTTATATTGCCAACAAGCCCCCTATGTAATAGCATGGACGGGCAATGACAGAGCTTCTTTATGGAGACATCAGCCCTCCCCTGCCCCCACTGCAGATTATCAAGCATAGATCACGCTTGATTAACTGCATCCTTGGCTACAGTAACCAAGGAATTATAACTGTGGACCCAGAAGTTACATTATGCACTTTGTTTCCAGCCCATGAAGAGGGGATCGGGGAACAAATGTTCCAGGATCACCTTCAACTCTCCCTGTTGGAGCCATTTCCCGTAGTCCCGTATATGTGAAGGCAAAACTTTTTTTTAGATTCAGGTTTATATCCCCCATTAGGAAGATTCAGCCCCTCTACTTGTCCTGGTGAATGTTCTCACTGAAAGTGAAAAAAAATCAGACATTTTGAGTGGTCACTAGAATAGGAATTGAAGGGAAATCTTCCAGTTGGGACACTAGTTCTTGATCCTCTCACTTACTGTTGTGGCTATGGGATGGGGAGTAAAGGGAAATTTCCCCAATGGGACACAGATGAAAAAAAAATCCTGATTGGGATAATAATCATCCCTTTTCTCACGTCTATGCAAATTGAAGAAAAAAAAAGTTTTGCTTTCATTTATACTTTAATTCTGTCAGTTACTAACATTTTGCCATATTTGTAGTTTACCTAAGGCATTATTAATGGCTTTTGTAAGACCACACTGGCCATGTGTCTTTCATGCTTTTGGGCACCCAAATTAAAGAAAAGATGAGAACCTCTGTTGGGTTTTTCCTGCTGGGTCTGTCCTCTTTTCCTGTCATGGTGACAATAGTTTTGCTAGACAGGAAGTGAGATAAAATCTTCAACAGTGATACAGACAAAAATAAAATTGTTTATTTTGGTATAGCAGGGGGAGGTTTAAAACCCTGTGTATTTTTATTACATTATATGTTTCTATTTTCCCAGGATGTGAAGGAAAATGGAAAATTGTATCAAATACTTACTGTAATTTTCCTTTCCTGGCACCAATCCATGGTAGCATACTACCACGTGTATGCTGCCATGTTGGCGCCAGGAAAATCTCTTTAACGGAGCCTCAGATAGCAGTAAAAAACAGAAAGGGATTCTATTCCTTCCCCAATTTGGCAGTTTAACCTCTTTTAGACCGCCCCGTGCAGATATACTGCGGCATGGAGGCCCTCCTGCGCAAAATCACGTACGCAATTTCGTGCACTGGGTCTGGGGCACGCACTTGTGCCGCCAGCGACCCTCTCCTGCGGTGGTTGGACACAGCAGGAGCCAATCAGCGGGTCGGGCGGACCCTATGTTTACTAGCACCCCGCGATCATTCTCAGGAGAGGCAGAACGGTAGTCTGCCTATATAAACAAGGCAGACCGCCGTCATGTGTGAGGCTAAAGATGGAGATCGTGTTTCTGCTGAGCAGAGACACGGATCCCTGTCTTCATACAGTCAAAGCATCCCCCACACAGTTAGAAAAAGCACTCCCTAGGAGCACATTTAACCCTCTGATCACCGCTGATGTTAACTCCTTCCCTGCCAGTTTTATTAGTACAGAGACAGTGCCCAGTTACTGGTCCCCAACAAAAAGTGTCAGAAGTGTCAGTTAGGTGTCCGATTTGTCCTCCGCAATGTCACAGTCTCGCTAAGAATCGCTGATCGCCGCCATTACTAGTAAAAAAAAAAAAAAATATATATATCCTATAGTTTGTAGACGCTATAACTTTTGTGCAAACCAATAAATATACGCTTATTGGGATTTTTTTTTACCAAAAATATGTAGCAAAATACATATTGGCCTAAATTGATGAATAAATTTGATTTTTTACATTTCTTTATTGGGTATGTTATATAGCAGAAAGTAGTTATAAAGTTGTTGTTTTTTTCAAACTTGTCGGTCTTTTTTTGTTTATAGCACAAAAAATAAAAACCGCAGAGGTGATCAAATACCACCAAAAGAAAGCTCTATTTGTTAGAAAAAAAGGACATTAATTTTATTTGGGTACAGCGTCGCACGACCATGCAATTGTCAGTTAAAGTAACGCAGTGCCATATTGCAAAAAAGGGCCTGGTCGTGAGGGGGGGTAAACCTTCCAGGGCTGAAGTGGTTAAGGGCCAATTCACACTAGGAACTGCATATTATTATTAATATTGTACAGGATTTATATAGCGCCAACAGTTTGTGCAGAACTTTACAACATGAGGGCAGACAGTACACTTACAATACAAATCAATACAGGAGGGATCAGAGGGCCCTGCTCGTTAGAGCTTACAATCTAGAATATGAATCGTTTAGGAATGCTGTGTGGTTCCGGTGCGATTCACATGCAGTTCTGAGCAGTGTGATTGCAGCCCTATTCATTTTGCACTAAAAGTCAGTAGTGCATGCACTACTTTTTAAAACACAAGTCAACCGCATCGCATGATACTTTTGTACCATGTGTTGATGACTTTGCACTGACCCCCCGCCGCAGATCACAGGGGGAGTGTGATTGGAATGCACTACATTCTAGTGTGAAAGGGCCCTTAGAGTACATATACTCATATATTCACAAAAAATATTCAGACTTGTTAAACTAGATTGTTTTCATTTCTTTTCACCTGAAACCATTATAAAATAGCTAATCTTTCAACGGTCTCCAAACCCACACCTCTGCTATAGCCAGAGGTTAAGATTTGTGTCACCTCTCTGGTACTAAACATAGCAACTGCAAACAAAAAAAGGGCATCATTCCTGAAATAAAGCAATATACAGAAAGGCCAATGACGAATACAAGTTTTTGTAAAGAAGATACAGAGCATGACTTTGGTAATCACCCATGCCATTCTTCCCTGTGACAGTTATTTGGCTTCCTTTGAAGCTGCTCCCATTTCAGGACATGTATTATTGTTACAGGTATTTATGCGGCACAGACAATTTAAGCAGTTCTTTACATTTTGTACATTCACATATGCTGTTATACAGCTGAGCTTAGCAGATATAATACAGGTAAAATGTCATTTCGTAATTCAGTAATAATGTCAAAAACAAAGTTTATGTGTAACAGCTTCCGGCAAACAATAATGTGTTCATTTTTATTATGTATTGTATTATTATTATTATTATCTTAAAATGTCCTATAGGATTTACATGTTCAGGGTAAAAAGGATGTCATATTATGTATCCTTTTGTTTTTGATCAACGGTTGCAATTTCAAAATAAGTATTAATAATAAATAAATATTAAGCTGAATCCTGTATAATTTGCTATGTGCTTAGTCTCACAGTCATTTAAAATAATATGTTTTTTTTTTTTTTTTGTATGCCACCATCCAAACTTTTCTTTACTGTACCCTGGCCAGCTTGCATTAATACCGTATATACTCGAGTATAAGTCGTTCCGAGTATAAGTCGAGGCCCCTAATTTACCACAAAAAACTGTGAAAAACGTATTGACCCAAGTATAAGACGAGGGTGAGAAATGCAGCAGCTAACGGTAATCAAAGTGCCCCTTAATACAAAATGTGCCCATCAGTGTTGCTCTTAAAATAAAATATGCCCATCAGAGTGCCCCTTAACATAAGATGTGCCCATCAGCGTGCCCCTTAACATAAAATAAGGGTCACACTGATGGGCACCTTTTATGTTAAGGGGCACTCTGATGGGCATATTTTATTTTAAGGGGCACGCTAATGGGTATATTTTTAATGTGCATGCTGATGGGCACATTTTATGTTAAAGGGCACTCTGATGGGCACAACAAAATGTGTACATCAGTGTAGCCCCTTAAGAAAATATGCCCATCAGTGTGCACATTAAAAATATACCCATCAGCGTTCCCCTTAAAATAAAATCTGTCCATCAGAGTGCTCCTTAACATAAAAAATGTTCCCATCAGCGTGACCTTAAACAAAATATGCCATTCCATTAGTGATCACTAGTTCCCACATACCGGTATCTTGAATGCAGGAGGGGCGGATTGATGTAGAAAGCCTAAGCCGGGAACCGTAAGTAGCAGGGGGGCGGGGCACGCACGTGACGTCATGCCCCTGCTTCCCCTTGAGTGCGAGCTCGTCTTCGAGACCTGCGGTGAGGAGAAGGGGGCGGGCGCACGCACGCAGCGTCACTGGTTGCTGGGGAAATCCGCGGTCCTAGCAAACTAGTGATGGCGTCAGCGAACACAGCGGCACGAGACCTGCGGTGAGGAGCAGGGGGCGGGTGCAAGCACGCAGCGTCACTGGTTGCTGGGGAAACCCGCGGTCCCAGCAAACTAATGACGGCGTCAGCGAACTCAGCGGCACGACCCCGCCCCCTTTTCTCCTCCGATACTTGCATTTTTGTTAAATGACTCGAGTATAAGTCGAAGTGGCTTTTTTCAGCCCAAAAAATGGGCTGAAAAATTTGACTTATACTCAAGTATATACGGTAACTTAATGACCTGCAGTAATAAAATTAAAAAAAAAAACAATCTTTAAAAAAACTATTATAAGTAATCTTTAAATTGTAGGTAAAGGCATTTTTTTCGTTTTGGAATGAAGGGGGAAATTTTAGATCACCTTTAAGGTTGTCATAGCTGTCACATGTCACATATCACATGTCTTTGATGTGGAAATTCACATTCTTTGTGTGTTTACTGTTGTCACTGAGACATTGTGATGGGAAATCCAGAATTTTAGAGTTGTTAAGACAACAAGTAGTAAGGGGAAATCCTCCAGTTGAGACGCCTGTTCTCAGCTCTCTTTGATGGAAATTCCATTCACTTTGTGAAGATTTCCTTTCACCTTCTATTGGGTCTTCAGAAAAAAAAGTGAAGGGCATTCTCCCCTGAGGCCCAGGTAGCAAAAAAAAAAGGACCTGAAGGGCATTTTCTCCTGGGGCTTAGGCAGCGACAAATGACATTAATGGCATTCTCCCATGGGTCCCAGGAAGCAAAAAAAGGACTTGAAGGGCATGCTCCTTTGGGCAGCAAAAATGGACCTGAAGGTCATTCTCCTCTGGGGCCCAGACAGAGCAAAATGACCTGAAGGGCATTCTCCCCTGGGGCCCAGGCAGGAAAAAGAGACCTAAAGGGCATTCCCCCATGGGTCCCAGGCAGCAAAAAAGCACCTGAGGGCATTCTCCCCTGTGGTCCAGGCAACAGAAAGGGACCTGAAGGGCATTCTCCTCTGAGACCCAGGCAGCAAAAAGGGACCAAAAGGGCATTCTCCCATGGGTCCCAGACAGCAAAAAGGGACCCAAAGGGCATTCTTCTCTGGAGCCCAGACAGCAAAAAAAGGACCCAAAGAGCATTCTCCCCTGGGATCCAGGCAGCAAAAAGGGACCCGAAGGGCATTCTCCCCAGGGATCCAGGCAAAAAAAAAGTTTTACCCCTTCCCTGGTTTCTGAAAATATGCCACATGTCTTATGATTTTCTTAAAGTAGGGTTGAATTGAAATGATGCCTGAGTTATTTGAAATGTATTCCTTGTTTTACTTAATAATACTTTTCTCAGAAAAATATAAATACCATATACATGTGGAATTTATATTCGTTCACATAAAATAGATAAGTGACACTAAAATTATATTCTTATTCTCCAAAAACCATCCATACACTCTTAATGGCCCTATAAACAATTTTTCATGAGATTTTTTCTTACTGTCTTTATGCCTCTTATTTTTTCCTCTTTTTGTAAGTACTACCACTTTACACTAGTAACGCCTTCACGAGCGCAGGAGAAATTCTTTCTCTGTTTACATTTTCATATGGGGGCTTATAGCCTGTCTATTGCTGTCACAGGGATGTTTACATTCTTTGTGACAGCAATAAAAGTGATCAAAAAAAGGAAAATTTAAAGCAACAGTGTAAAAAAAAAATACATTTTTAAAGTGCCCCCATCAGTCCGTGCTAGTGCTCAAAGGTGGACATGTGCATCGGTCACCCAAACCTCGATCATCCCACACATGTGAGGTATCTCTGTGAACGTCGGATCATGGGAAGTAATTCTAGCACTAGACCTCCTCTGTACATCTAAAGTGGTAACCTGTAAAGGCTTTTAAAGCATCACCTATTGATAATAAAATTTGCATTGTTTGTCGCCCGTTTGTCGCCGCTGTGGGGGCGTGTGCACAATTTTTAAGTGTAACATGTTTGGTATCTATTTACTCGGCATGACATCATTTTTTTACAAAAAAATTGGTTATGTATTGTGTTTTTGTGCAATAAAATTTTAAAAAGTCTATTTTTTCCCCAAAAACTGTGTTTGGAAAAACCACTGCGCAAAAACCGTGTGACATAAAAAAATTGCAAAACCCACCAATTTATTCTCTAGGGCAGGGGTAGGCAACCTGGGGCCCTTCAGCTGTTGCAGAACTATAAGTCTCATCATGCCTCTGGGAGAAATTGTAACTGCCAGCCTTGCAATGCCTCATGGGAAATGTAGTTCCACAACAGCTGGAGGGTCCCAGGTTGCCTACCTCTGATCTAGGGCTCCTGCTTTAAAAAAATATATATATAATGTTTGGGGGTTCTAATTAATTTTCTAGCAAAAAAAAAAAATGTTGGATTTTCACATGTAAACAAGGTGGCAGAAAATGTCTGAGCTTCAAGTGGTTAAAGTAGATCTAAACACAATCACCTAAAGCTCATATAAGCTTTATCATGGTAAAGTCATTTTAATTTGAATGTTGTTATTAACATGTTATATAACATGCAGCTTTATTGAAAATAATACCTTGTGATCTTGCCACAAAGGTCCCAGGTTTACTTTTACAGGATGACAACAGTCTTCCAATTATATTTCTTCATTTCCATTCTGTCACATGTGCCCCTGATGGAAATTTGTTGTCACAATCATGAAACAATAATGTTCAGCTGATGCTGTAGCAAGTGCATGTAAACAGGAAATGTCTGAAAGAGGACGAAGGAGACCAGCAGCAAAGGGACACATTTTTTAAAAATTTTTTAAGGTATAAACAGTACTGAACAACAACCATATTCTGTTTTTACATAAAATACTATATACTTAGACTAACAAAATCTTCAGTTAGGGTTTAGATCAATTTTAAGAGCTGAAGGTTCTTTTATTTCTTGTGAATCCGTATTTTATACGAAAAATCTGTATTGTACCTCTGCCTCAAATGGTTCATTTTACTGCACTTTTTAATAGACAGCTTGCAGAACCTTTCAATTTTCTCCAGAAGGAACCTAGTGATATTTTAACCAGTGATAACCTATGAGATAATCTTTGTAACTTGGCCCCAGTATGTAACAGCACAATGGGTCGGTCATGTGCATTTCTAAAAAAAAAAAAAATCTTGTGAACACCTATAGCATGTTTAGATATTTCCAAGGACAAATGTTTAAAATCTAAAGCTATTTGTGGATAGGTAACAAAATAAAAATGATCAGGTCATGATTAAAAATTAGCTGTAGAACAAGAAGATTCCAGGTTCTGTTTAGGACATGTAGAGGTCTCATTAGTGTAATTACTTATAACTAGCACTAGGTGGTACTGTGACACCAGATATAGAGATTGCTTGCTGATATTGGTTGGTTTTCTTTTAATGTGAGTATTAATTATTTTGCATAGCCCATTATAAATTGTACGTTACCACTGAAGCGTCTGTCCCTGTGTATGCCCGATAGACCAGGGAAATACAACTTTTATTTATTTATTTTGAATACTTTTTTTTCTGCAGTATTGTCCCATTAGTGTAATTACTTATAACTAGCACTAGATGGTACTGTGACACCAGTTATAGGGATTGCCTGCTGACATTGATTTGTTTTCTTTTAATGTAAGACTTTATTACTATTTTTGTATAGCCCATTATCAATGTATGTTGACCACTTAAAGCAGAGTTCCACCCAAAAGTGGAACTTCCACTCGTTGTACTCCTTCCCCCCTCAGGTGCCACATTTGGCACCTTTCGAGGGTAGGAGGGGCAGGATACCTTTCTAATACAGGTATCCTGTTCCCACTTCTGGCAGCCTCAGCCATGGGTATTGACGTCACCGCCTGGTCTCCCTCCCCCTCCTTTCTCTGCCGCTGGGCCAGTAGGAGAGAGGAGAGGAGCGGAGCCTTGCGCATACGCAGTAGGGTTCCCCGCGAGAAGCCGTAGGGCTTCACTGCCGGGTTCCCTTACTTGCAATGGAAGTGGCATGCACCAGACAGCTGATGGAAACATCAGTTACGGTGCAGACATCGCTGGACTGCAGGACAGGTAAGTGTCCGATTATTAAAAGTAAGCAGCTGCAGTATGTGTAGCTGCTGGCTTTTAATTTTTGCAGCGGCGGGCGGACCTCCACTTTAAGCTTCTGGACCTGTGTATGCTTTATAGAACAGGGCAATACATCTTTAATTAATTTATTTTGGAGGAAGAAAAAAATAATTTTTTTTAAGTTCTGCAACATTGTCATCCAAAATATAATTTTGTTCTTGTGTATTTATATACTTATTTTTAACAATTTGACCAGTGGTAGGTTTAAATAACTAATGTTAGTTTACATGAAAAGTAAACTGTTATAATGACACTAAAATGTTATTTTCAAACAAAAGAGAGCATTTTTTTTACATTTGTTTTTATTTATTAACCACTTTAGCCCCGGAAGAATTTACCCCCTTCCTGACCAGAGCACTTTTTGCGATTCGGCACTACATCGCTTTAACTGACAATTGCGCGGTCGTGCGACGTTGTACCCAAGCAAAATTGACGTCCTTTTTTTCCCTACAAATAGAGCTTTCTTTTGGTGGTATTTGATCGCCTCTGCGGTTTTTATTTTTTGTGCTATAAACAAAAAAAGAGCATCGATTTTGAAAAAAATGCATTATTTTGTACTTTTTGCTATAATAAATATCCCCATTCTTTTTTAAAAAAAGCAAATTTTTTCTCAGTTTAGGCCGATATATATTCTTCTACATATTTTTTGGTAAAAAAAAAAAAAATCGCAATAAGCGTATATTGATTGGTTTGCGCAAAAGTTAGCGTTGACTTTTTATTATTATTTTTTTCTTTACTATTAATGGTGGCGATCTGCGATTTTTATCGTGACTGCAACATTATGGCGGACAAATCGGTCGTACAATTTTGACACATTTTTGGGACCACTGCCATTAATACAGCGTTCAATGCTATAAAAATGCATTGATTACTGTAAAAATGTCACTGGCAGTGAAGGGGTTAACACTAGGGGGCGATCTAGGGGTTAACTGTGTTCCCTGGGAGGAATAGCTAGCTAATAGGAACACACAATCTGTCACTCCTGTCAGAAGAGAACAGGGAAGTGTGAGTCACTTTGGGACTCCCTTAATGGTTGTAACCATAAACCGTGGATTTGTAATATCTCTAAGGGACAATTTGTCCGTATTAGAAGGAATTGCTGTTCTATTAAAGATTTCAACTCTCAGTCACAAGTTTAGATTAAGAGGTTCATTCAGAAAGGTTATCAGAGGAATTTTTTGGTAGAGGAAATGGATAAAGTTCGAGAACTGAATAGCAATCATTTAGTGCCAGGTCCCAAAATAACTAAGGAACAAAAACATGAATATAAGCTGGTGTTGGATTTTAATTCACAGCATAGGAAGCTTGAGAGAATAATAAATAAACACTGGGGAATTTTATTAAGGGATCGTGCTTTGGGACAGGTTCTCAATTTATTTATCGTAGGGCTCCTGGAGTAGTGGACCCAACCGTTATTAAAGAAAATCATATTTTCCAGTTTTTGTCAGGATTTTATGCATGTGGGCGGTGCCTAGCATGTAGACACTCCCGTAATAATGCAAAAAAAAGTAAGGAGTTTTCATCTACCGTGACGAACAAAAAATACCAGATTAAAGACCTTATAACATGTAACACTGAGGGTGTGGTCTACATGTTGGAGTGTGATTGTGGTCTCCAATATGTTAGCCGTACACAAGGGGCATTAAGTGTACGCATAGGCGAACACGTTAGTTACATCAAAAAAGGCCTCAGGTCCCATAATGTGTCTAAGTATTTTGTCACCATCACGGTAGAGAACCTAGGTGCCTCATGTTTTGGGAAATAGAAAAGGTTGGTAAACATTGGAGGGGGGGGAACTTTGTGAGACGTTTGAGCCAAAGAGAATCCTTCTGGATATTTAAGACAAAGGTACTTAGGTCTTCAGGATTAAATGTCGAGTTTGATCTCAATTGTTTTATCTCTGATAGGTAGATAACTTTAGTTATATCCTCCCCTCTCTGGGTGTTTTGATACATATTATATTTTATATAATATATTTTTTATAATAAATTTTTAATTTTGTATATATTTTTTGTATCTTATTGATAGATTTTTTTATGATTTTTATTATGTACGACATTAATCAATGTACAGGTTTTACTATGAATGTATCGGATGGTCGCGGTGACATGATTTATGAAATTTATACATTTTTATGCTTAAATTATATATATCAGTAGTGGTACAGCTGCGCTGACACTGTTTGTTGTTTTAGTGTTGCGCTGACACTTCTTTACGTTTCACTAATTGTCTTTTGTCTCCTTGCTGAGGGACCCCCATGCCATTCTGCGGTGAGATTTCCATTTCCGGTTTGGATTCCACTCGAGCTGCGCACTCGCTGTTGACAGGGCGTCAGTGTTGGTAAAACAACGCTCTCCTTCAAAAATTCTTCGGGTGACGTTGTGGCTCCACCCCGCTGACGAAGTCCTGTAGGACGTAACGCGTACCGGAGGAGGAACCACACATTCTGACATCACCCGCTGCCATTCGAACAGAACGTGTGTTCCTTCAGCCGCTGTCATCTGTTTATGTGCTGAAACAAGATGAGGAATCCTGTAAGTTTACTCAATAAAGAGCGATAATTGCTTAACATACAGTGAGCACTTAGATCTTTGTTTATGTTTCATAAATTGCCATTTGGATGTCGGTAATGTCCCTTAGCAGCTGAGACAAGTCTTCACGTTTCACACCCAATTCCCCAGGATAGTGGGAAAAAGGCACATTCTGACTTTCTGTGGTACAGGGGTCAGACTTTGGGGTGAGCGAAGCAACCCTTAGGCCCCTTTCACACGGGGCTGTCCATTTTGATGGACTCCGCTTGCACAGCAGGGATCGCTCCGTTGATCCCTGCTGAGCCGGCGGATGACAAGTCCGTCTCTGCAGCATATACAGGAACCAATCCTCTCCATTTTCCTCCTACAATCGCTGAATATTGGCTTCTCCTACTCTTCCTCCCGCCAGCATTCAGTGACTGTAGGAGGAAAATGTTCATTATGCTATTTAAAAAAAAAAAAAAATCTAAATTCTGAACCATTTCATTTCATTGTGGCCCGCACCCAATTACCAAATTATTTAAGTGTTCCTTGCTCTTTAAAAGGCTAAGCACCCCTGTTTTAAAGCCTTTAAAGCAAGAGATCAGCACATCCATCGTTAACTGAACAGCATGGAAAGAAGTTCATTTATAGCCAATGGTAGTTATTATTTCAGCATGCCATCTGCACATGCTGACTCCCACCATTACACTTTTTTTTTTTTTTACACAGGGACCACAATAGTTGGTCATCTATTTATAATTTAGAGGTGCTGACGATTTATTTACCATTTATATTTCATTTTAATGCTGACCAAATCAGGATTGTGGTGAGGGGTCACTGGGTGCATTTTTAAGGGATTGGTGGGTTAGACTAGGTGCTTTTACTAGTGATCTTTACCTATAATTATCAGCTTATTGTCTACTTTTGATGTGATGTCTGCCACGTTTTATTCAATGTTGTTGTTTGTGGTGACAAACGCGTATATTGTAGGGTCGGGCACCCTTAGTATCTAGTGGACTCCCCCAACCAATTTAATTTTCCTTGTTGCTCAGAAGGTATATTCAGGACAGTTTATCTAAGACTCTATACCATTGTGTTAAAAATTTGCAACAAGATTCCTCATCTTAGAATTGAAAGAGGAGGTGTGGGTCAACACAGTAACTTTAGTTTTACTACTTTCATATAGGCCTTGGCCTAATTCCATCACCCATTCTCTAATATAATAGGGGACCGTGTGAGTAGCAAGCTCTAACAATAGTTTATATAGCCTAGAGAGTAATCGTGTGGAGTTTTCCTTATCAAGGCACATAGCCTCAAATGTGGAGAGGGAGTCTTGAGCCTCACCTTACACCTTAAGCTTTTGCAAAAAGGTTTATAGTTGGATATACCTCCAGCTGTCAAATGCTGTTATTCCCCATTCTTGCACAAAATCTGGTAGGGGATAAGTTCTGTTCAATTCATAAGCTTGAAACACCTTGTGTGATTGGGCCCACCCCAGGGCTTGAAAAATTCCAGGTGTTTGCCGAGGGTGAACCAAGGGAAACCACTCAATGGTGATAGTGGCTAGGGGAGCTGGCCTAAGTTCTGATTTTTGTTCAGTCCATCCCAAATTGCCAAAATAGTGTGAGATAGCAAAGATAATAAATCTGCTAGCCCTCTATGAGCATGGTTAAGCCAGGGTACATGCACCTGATTGCAGCCAGCCAAGGTTTTCTCCAGGGGAACTCATAAATTGTCAGAAACATTAAGGTTTCAGTTGACAATATGAATCAGTGCATTGGCCTGGTGATATAAAGAAAAAGGTCCGGGTGAAAGACTCCTTTTCAATTATCCTGCCTAACCAAGTGAATTGGGCCTTGCCCCAGGTTTTCAGGTCTTCTTTCACAGCATGCAGGAGTGGCAGGAAATTACCTTTAAATAGGTCACGCATGTCAGCAGTTAGTTTAATACATAGAACAAGTAATTGGGTCATCCTGCCAGTTAAAAGGAAACAAACCCTCCAAAGCATATCTGTCCTTGCAAGAGACATTGAGGGTCATGATCACAGATTTTCCCAGGTTAATCTTAAAATTAGAGGGGTCCTGAAACCTCTCCGACTGTTGCAGAAGATTGGGTAGGGCTACCCATAATAAAATGCTAATAAAAAAATAGGACATCTTCTGCAAATGTGGCAAGTTTTTGTACTATGGACCCCACCCTCACCCATGTAATATTGGCATTCAGTTGGACCTTATGTAAAAAAGGCTCCATCATTAGAAAAAAATAGTAATGGGGACAAGGGGCATCCCTGCCTTGACCCATTGGAGACTGCGAATGGTGGTGAGAGAACCTGGTTAATTTCACTTGTGCCATTGGTTTCTCATAAAGTGCACCAATCCAAGCCTGCATCTTGTCCCTCAGGTCAAACTTATGTAACACAAGCAATTTAAACAATTCTGTCAAATGCTTTTTCAGCATCTGGCGAGAGGACAAGACAGAAACCCAGCGTTTAAGGCAAACCACCTGTTGAGAGTTGTCCCTGCCTTTCCTACCAGGGACAAACCCAACTTACTCCCTGTGGACTTCTCACCTAAAAACCCTTTAAGGCGATTTGTCAAGTGTTTAGCTAAGATCTTTATATACAAATTAACAGGGAGATAGGGCAGTAACTCAGGCATAAGGCTGGGTCCTTCCTTTGGCAAAAATCTTTTATTGTGTGTGTGTAATGCTTCCCAGGGGATACGCCCTGCCTTAGTCAGAGAATTAAAGTAAGATGTCATTGGTATTTAGAGAATATTGGCATATTTTAGAAAATGTGTCCTAATGAATCCGTCTGGACTCTTCCCATAGGGAATATTCTTAATCGCATAAAGGGTTTTGTCTGGTGTGATGTCTCAAACTAAGACTTGGGCCATCTGGGGTAATAGACTCAGATATTGGATCTTGTCCGTCTAGGGTGATAGACTCAGATATTGGATCTTGTCCAGGTATGAATCTATCAAGTCGCCTCAGTGATTCCTGGCCTCTGCACTCTGTTCAGAGTGTTATAGAGGAAATGGTAAAGCTCTTATGCCCCATACACACGATCAGAAATTCTGTCAGAAAAAACCTGGATGGTTTTTCCGTCGGAATTCCGCTCAAGCTTGCCTTGCATACACACGGTTACACAAAAGTTCTCTGAACTTTCGACCTTCAAGAATGTGTTGACGTACAACACTACGACGAGCCGAGAAAATGAAGTTCAATGCTTCTGAGCATGCGTCGAATTGTTTCCGAGCATACGTGATTTTTTGCGCGTCCGAATAGTATACAGACGAACTTTTTCAGACCGAAAAATAGAGAACCTGCTCTCAATCTTTTGCTGGCTGGAATTCTGCCAGCAAAAGTCTGATGGAGCATACACACGGTCGGAATTTCTGACCAAAAGCTCACATCCGACTTTTGCTAGCGGAATTTCTGATCATGTGTATGGGGCATTAGAAGTGCTTGGCAATCAGAGGGATAATACAGCTTATCCCTGGCGCTGAATTGAATATAGGGCACTTGTATGCTCATAATTCACATTTAAAGGCTCTTGCCAGCATTCTGCCACATTTGTTGCCTTGCTCATAAAAGCTGAACTGCAAACTGAAATTTATGTTCTGCCTGCGAATCTAAAAGTTTTCAATTGCTCGCTTAGGGCATCTAGGGGTCTACCATCCTGCGGGTTGCAAACAAGTGTAACCACCCCAACCTATAACTGTTTTTGAAAAAGAAAGTATGGGGTAATTGGTGCTACTTAAACAGTCTCAAATAGCACATACAAAAAGGGGGATAAGCTCAAGAAGTGATCTATATAAACCTGATATAGAACAGATATGTCCCTCCAGTAACCGGATATAGCTATAGATATGCAATATAGGACAATTCCTGATGTGATAAACCATACATAATAAAAGAAAGAGAAGTGTCACATGAGCCTATTAGCCCAGCCTAATTTCTGAATGGGAAAGTAGTGTGAAATAAAGAACGTGCCTGATGTGGCCAAGTTATAAGTATTGCATAGCTATATACAAAATATACAAATAAACCAATATAACAATAATAAAATGACTATCACATCAATGGTCAGAGTATATAGTCAGCCAGGTGCAATAATCAATGCAGTGGCCCCTGGACAATGGAGCTGTCAGCTGGAAACAGGAAAAGGAAAAGTCTATGCTGTATATATAACGATGATGTGTGACAGTCCCACATACACAGTGGTATCTGCGTAACTGCTAAACAACATCAACGGTGACTTTTTGTGCTAGAGATGATTCCAGGTGACTTGTGTGCTCCCCCTTCAGAGTTCCTACTTACCAGATCCAGATACCCCTGCAGGGGTAGTAGGCATGTAGTACTTATTATGGAGGTCACTGCTGTTGTTGGAGCATATAAAAGGATAGGGGCGCACTGGACACCCAGCAATAGCACAATGGCAGTAAAGGTATCTAGTGCGTCCCCACACCAATTCACCAACAGTACAAACAAGTGGCAACCAGCCCAACCTATAACTGGCCTCTGCAGAAAGGAGCACACGGAAGGGTGACGCATGTAAAACAAAAAGGTTTGCAGAAAATGTGGCAGATCATCCTTATCTCAAAGAGAAACTGTGACACCTTCTTTAGTAGCAATGAGGCGGAAGGGGAAAGTTCAGCAATATGTGGCGCCTTGTTATCTTAAGACATCTAGGAGGAGACGTAGCATCTTATGCATTGCTAGTGTGCAAGTCAGGAAAAGAAATAAAGACTAGTTCCATTAAATTCCAGATAGGACCACCAGCGCATGCCCCGCATAATGACATATTTGTCCTGGAATCGCAGCAATTTAGAAATTGTATATCTTGGTTTATTGACATCAGCGTTTGCTGGCCCAAGTCTTCTATGTGCGTTCTCAGTCTCTATGGGGCGTGGAGGAGGTCTGTCCAGTATTTTGTTAAAAACAGTGAGCAGAGTCGACATCAAATCTGCTGTTTTGATGGTTTCTGGCAGCCCTCTGATCCTAAGATTTCTCCAGTAGCTTCTATTTGCATGATCATAAAATTGGGAAAGAAGTCCCTCAATCTTGAGGTCTTGCTGCTCCAAACTGGTTTGCTGGGATTGGAGCACAGCTGTGGTCTCAGTCTGATGGGTCTCCAGGGACTCAATCCTTTCCTCCAGGCGAATAGTGTCAGATTTCAGATTGTCGTTGTATTGTACTTTGGCGACTGTTCAGTCATTGTTGTGTCCTTTTATTGCAAAGCTTGAAAAAATACAATAAAAAAAAAAAAAAAAAAAGAAATGCCGCCAAATCTGCCTTTTGTAGGGAGGTCACATAAGCATTGCTTAATGTCACAGAGGAGTCCCTGGCTCTGTATAAGTGTCAGAATATTAGACATTGCTCCACCATGGAGCTGACATGAGGAAGGAGAGAGCAATGGGGATTCACCCTACTGTGTGGCCTCCATCTGCAAGTACTCCCGTAGCAGTGCGGGCAGCTCTTCAGACAGGAAAGAGGGGTAGGATCCGTCATATTGGAGTCTGGAACTCTAGTGTCTGTGAGGTAAGCCGCAATTCAATATTATTCAATGATATTGGATTTAACAAGCTCCACTGGTGGTTCAGGTTCTCCTTTTTAGGCATGATAGCAGTGACAGTCAGGTGAGAGCCAGGCCGACAGAGCAGGGTGAGTAGTGGTGAGCAGCAGGAGCCCTGACATTCAGCAGCCTCTTGCAGCCATGGCCAGACCACATCCCTCTTCTTTCTGCTTTTGTTACACAGGTTTTCTTCTCTAACTTTTTTCACACCACAAACTTAGGGGTTAGAAATGTGTGCGACACATTTAATATTTGTAGGCAGATAGAGTTAACTGCTGCCCCAGGGGAAGTAAGGGGTTAACTGTAATTCCTTGGGTTTGACCCTCCAGTCCTGTGTGCTATAAAAGGGACTGGGGCTCTGATCTGCACCGCTGGGGCCCTTATCCTGTACACAGGTACGGAAGAGAAAGAGTTAAGTGACGTGCACAAATGGACTCTGCGCAAGTTGCATGGTTGGACCCCATACCGTTACTGTGAGTGAGCTAGCGGTGATAAGCTGGACAGGTGGGAAGGGCATTGGCTCTGCGTGTTCTTCCTAAATGCACCTAACCATGGTGATGCCTATTATATCAGAAGAGTTTACTAGAGTTTGTTCATGTTTAGTCATCTGTCTGGGGCATGAGCATGGTTCAAGTAAAAGGTACTCCATGTGTAAGGCACAAAGTGCCTAGTGTAGCTCAGAAGAACCCACGCCGGGAAGGGGGTAGGCCTCTCATGTGACCCTTGCTTGGCATCCAACGAGGAGGGAAACAGAGGATATGACGACCACCTAAATTGCCCTAGCTTTGCATACTGTATGCTATAAATGACTGTTGCATGACTATTATAACCTCTACTCCTCTTTCATATGCTCAAATGTAATACTTCCTAGTCTGAGCACTGACATAAAGGGGCAAATGTATAAAAAGTAAAAACTAAAACTAATATTCCTAATTGCCTAAAGGAACCAGTCAGCATCTGACAATCTTGCACTGCAAAGGTGAAAGTGGAATACAGATTCTTATTGTTTGCTATGAGCAATAACAAATGCTCTTAGTATACCCTTACATAAAGTTGTCACTGTGAAGCTGCAGGTCATGATGCCAGTGGCTCTGCTGTGACCTCTGCACAGCAGTAGTACCAAATGCAAAGTGAGCAAAATACTAAAGAAGGAAGGCTTTTGTTACTTCTCTGGCAGCTCTATGTTGCTTTTTTTTTTTTTTTAAACAAAAGTGCAAAGATTTCTGACATTTCTATAGAGGGGGTGTCGTTCATAGACTTCAGCTCAAGCACCTAAACAAGGCATGCTCACGTCCATGAGTGAGCATTTAGGTTTTAGTGGCATTTTTAAATTATAGTAGAACTAAAGGCAAACTTTTTTTTTTTCATTTTGGATAGAGTAAGGTAGGGTTATAACCCCGTCACATTTTTTTTTTTTACCATCTGTGTTCCAATGGGGTAAGTGAGTGAAAATCCCTCCAAAGTAAGAGAATTCCAGGTTGTCACCAGGGTCAGGAAGAGCTAGCGTCCCTATTGGAAAATTTCCCCTCAGTTACTGTCCCGGGGAGGACTCAAAATTCTGAGTGCTCTTTTGTTTTTGATGGTAACAGTAAACATAACAAATAGGGCTAATCTCCCCAATAGGTGTTCTGATCCCTCTCCACACTAAAACTAAAATATATATGTAGCCAAGTCCCTGCCTCTCCAAGCCTAGCGGTGACCTCCAGAGTTAGGGATAGCTGACATCCTTCTGTGTAGAGTGGATTACGAGGCATAGTGGGTGCAATGCAAGATAGATTAACCACTTCAATACAGGGCACTTATACACCTTCCTGCCCAGACCAATTTTTAGCTTTCAGCGCTGTCGCAGTTTAAATGAAAATTGTGCGGTCATACAACACTGTACCCAAACTAAATTTTTATCATTTTGTTCCCACAAATAGAGCTTTCTTTTGGTGGTATTTGATCACCTCTGCGTTTTTTATTTTTTGCTAAACAAATAAAAAAGACCAAAATTTTTGAAAAGAATAAAAGTTTTGCTTTTGTTTCTGTTAAAAAATTTTGTAAATAAGTAAGTTTTCTCTTTGACTGATGGGCACTGATAAGGCGGCACCGATGAGGTGGCACCAATGAGCGGGCACTGACGGGCACTGACGATGGGCATTGATATGCGGCACTGATGGGAACTGGTAGGCGGCACTGATGGGTGGCACTGATATTTAGCACTGATGGGCATTGATAGGCGGCAGAGATGGGCAATCATGGGTGGCACTGGGTGGCACTGGTGGGCACTGATAGGCAACACTGAAAGGCTGCAAAGATGGGCTCTTATGGGTGGCACTGTTGGGCACTCATAGGCGGCACTGCTGGGTACTGATAGGCGGCACTGCTGGGCACTGATACGTGGCACTGATGGGCACTGATACGCGGCACTGATACTCGGCACTGATAGGCATCCCTGGTGGCACTGGCAGTGGTAGGCATTGTGAGTAGGCACTGTTTTGCAGCTGCCTGGGCATTGATTGGCAGCTGCCTGGGCACAGATTAATATTTCCCTGGGCGGCTTCCCTGGTGGTCCTGGCTGGGATCCGAGGGGGGGGCTGTGCTGATAAACAATCAGCACAGACCCCCCCTGTCAGGAGAGCAGCCGATCGGCTCTCCTCTACTCGCGTCTGTCAGAACACCGGCTCTTCCTATTTACATCGTGATCAGCCGTGATTGGACACAGCTGATCACGTGGTAAAGAGTCTCCGTCAGAGACTCTTTACCTAGATCGGTGTTGCGGGGTGTCAGACTGACACCCTGTAACAACGATAGACCGCAATGCGCGCCCAGTCAGGATATTGAAACCACTTTGCCGCCATCATTCTGCTATATGGTGGGCGGCAAGTGGTTAATGGGTGCCAGACACTTCTGCAATGCATAGAGATTTATTGTCTCCTAAACAGAACTGTGGGAGAGAGGTTTAGGGCCAGGACACGCTTTAGTAGTTGCAATGTTAATTTAACAGATTCTGAGACTTCTATAGGCAAACAGCAATACAGGGAAAGGCATCCAGCAAGACACCACATCTGTATGTGTAGGACCGCTGTCTCCTATGGCAACAATCTTGAAACTGTTTCTAACAAAGGTTGTAATGAACTTATTCACTTCTTTTACAATCTCCTATTGTAGATCTTCACTCAACTGAGCTCCCAGTCTTTTACTAGACTTGCTGATCCACTGCCACTGGATCCCCTGAGCTCTTCCAATCTTCTCATTCTGTATTTTCATTAAGTGTCACCCCCACGTCCCTGCTAGGTCCCTAAATTGGCACTCACAGATACTCCTCAAGTGTCACCCCATTAGCCTGCTTGGTCCCTAGCTTGGCACACAATATTGCTCTGCAAGCGCCACCTCAAATTGCTGGGTCCCTGGCTTGACATCTGCTGAAGTTTCCCAATTCTTCACCATCCCCGGTTGGTGAGAACACTGCTCTGGCACCTGCTTCAGCCAGTCACAGTGGTCCCCAGTAACAAAGTGGATGGTCCTTTAGTGGCGACAGCTTCCCCTATACCTCCGACAATGACAGGTTCTCCGGTCGGCTGGTTTCTGCATCGCTACAGTGTGAACCCAGGCTGAAGGTACTTTGGTTCAGTGGTTCTCAACCTCAGTCCTCAAGTACCCTCAATGTTTTGGGTGGCCATGTTTTCAGAATTCCCTTTACTTTGCACAGATGCTTTAAATCAATATCAATGACATGGTATTGAGAAGAGCTATTTTATCTAAGGGAAGTTCTCAAAACGTGGTCCGTTGGGGGTACTTGAGCACTGAGGTTGAGAACCACTGCTTTGGTTGACAAGAAAAGAAGGCAGGAGTCCAATCACATTTCTTGCTGGGTGGACCAAGTTCCTAGAAAGCTCTCCATTTAGATGCAATCTAACAATCTGTAGCAAGTGTAATTCTTTTCAAAAGATTTGTTGTTCTTGTCAACCAAGCACCACACCCTGACAGACCACTCAAGTCCTGCACTCCCAAGACCCTCTGCAAAATATATGGAAAATGAGCAATACAGCCTGCTCCGTGGCACATCTTAAGCCCCATACACACTATCAGATTTTCTGCTGATTTTTTCCTTCAGATTTACCAAAACCATATAATATGAGGTCAAAACTTAGGAGTTTCAATTTGTATGCAATCAGGCAGGTCCTTGCACTACATGGTTTTGGTAAATCTGAAGACAAAAATCAGCAGAAAATCTGATAGTGTGTATGGGGCTTTAGTCTACGTTTGTACATATAAGAAGTAGCAGCATACTGCAGCATCACTCTTCCGCTTTTCTGACTAAGTTTTTTAGTGCGGCAAATGACAGGACACTGATATAAAAACAAATTCCAGCTCTGTATAAAAATACATTTCTTATAAATACATACCCAGATTGAAATGGTGGCTTTTAACATCTTCCTGGGATTAAACCTAAATTCCACAGGAAAAAACCCAGTTTTAAATAATGAGGCCATAATCAACTCTGCAGCTAGGTTTGCTTCTTCTCCATAATATAGCATTCCTTTCCTTAACACAGTGACACAGGCTACGTATTTGTTCTCTGAATTTAAAGGCTTATGCCGCGTACACACGACCGGACTTTACGGCATACTTTGCCCAGCGGACTTTTCAACGGACTTTACGACGGACTTTCCGAATGAACGGACTTGCCTACACACGATCAACCAAAGTCTGACGGATTTGTACGTGATGACGTACGACCGGACTAAAACAAGGAAGTTCATAGCCAGTAGCCAATAGCTGCCCTAGCCTCGGTTTTTGTCAGTCGGACTAGCATACAGACGAGCGGACTTTTCGACCGGACTCGAGTCCGCCGGATAGATTTGAAACATGTTTCAAATCTAAGTCCGTCAAACTTTTGATAAAACAAAGTCCGCTGGAGCCCACACACGATCGAATTGTCCGACGAAATCCGGTACGCCGGACCAAGTCTGCTGTAAAATCCGCTCGTGTGTACGCGGCATAAGTTCACATTTACAGAAAAACTCTAAAAAGGGCAACATAACATGATGGCACTGATCAGAATCCATCTGGTCCATCCTGGCAGCCCAGAATGAGGAAGAGAGAGCAACATGAATTTCAAATCCCCAGACCAGTGGAGTGGGTACGGAAGCCCTGACAGCTGAGGATTGCGGGCAGAAAGTACAGCGGAGACCGGGGGGGGAATGGTAATTTGTAGGAGGAGTCGGGCTGTATATAAGCCCCCCCCCAGCCTCCATTTCCTGTCGATGTTTCTTTAGTGGATGGTCGATAGGCGTCATTTCCGGACGACTTGCTGACGTCACTTCCGGGTTTTCAGATCAACATGAAGGTCGTGCGGCTGCAGCAGGCATCACTTCTCCCCACTTTTTCGCTCAGGGTTAGAGGTATCGGGTGGGGGTGGGGGACTACAGGCAGGGGAGGGGCCGCAGTATCTTGGTGTGCCATGGGGGGGCGGGGGGGCAGCGCAAGGTCTGCTTTGCATGGCATCAGGTGGGAGGGGTGGGTACTGTTGGGGGTTTCTCTGTCGGTGGGTGGTTTGTGGCAACGGAATGTCACACACCTTGTTTCCATGAGGGATGGTGTCATCTGACACACGCTTCCTCCACTGTGACCGTCATAGACAGGTAGGGAGAGGACACTGGGTACTCATGTGAAGTTGGTCAGTTGGGGGTTTGTGTTATTCTTGGCCACGGGTGGTTGTGGTGACCACCTCACACTGGCCATCGGTGGTCCCTGGTACGATGGCCATGTTGCTGGTGCAGGGGTCTCTGCTGGACCTGGCCCCTCGGGAGGTTTTTGGGCTCAGAGAGGGCTGATGCGCATTAGTGGGCATCTGGGGGAGAAGGGTTGTATTGAGTCCAGTGGCTTTCTTCCGATGAGAGGTGATCAGTTCTTACACATATTTCTTTGGTTTATGTTGGGCGTTTATTTCTTCTGGGCATTGGTTAAGTCAAGTCATCGGGGCAGCTCTATGTTACCACCTTGTTTTACTTGTACCAGGACGAGCACTGCTATCGGGGCACGACTCAGGAGCAGCCCACATCCGGCCACGGGATTCCTGGGGGTGGGTAAGCTAAGGTACCTCCCAGTACTCGGCACCCAGGCACCCCACACATCTAGCATGGCTCAGGGGGTCACATGTGCACGCACTGCATCCGAATCATCCCAATCCAAGCTCACGCCATCTACCACTTCTCCTTGTTCATTGGTGGTTAAAAAAAAAATATCCTCACACTGTAGGTAGGTTGTTTTAGGTGTTAGGTGGGGAGTCATGTAATTAGCCTCATACGGTCTATATCCCCCTATTTCAGGTACTTTTACCACAGGTCATGGCTCTAAGTGGTATCTAAGCATCTTACAAGGCTGCATCTCACACGTATCTGTTTATTTTTGCAGGTTTCTGGTTGGAGTGTGTATGTGATCAGACAATAAGTGTTCAGTTTAATGAGCTCAGTGAGTGTCATGTATTCAGTCATACACAGTTCGGGTTTCAGAGCCACATTTCTTGTGTGTTCACGTTAGAGCACACGCTTCCCCACGGTGATGGTCGCATGGGTGTTAGGGGGAGGCAGGACACTGGCATGGTTTGGTATGGGTCATTGGAGGTTGTTGTGGGTTTGTGTTGATAGAGCCTTATTGGGTCACAGTGTCTAGTGTGACGAACGCTGGTGTCAGGTCCCTGCCCTCCTCGCTAACTTGCGACGAAGGATCGACCAACCTCACACCACGATGTCACTTACGTAACAATGCCACTCTCAGCTGCGCCCAGCACAAAGATTTTCTAGCTTGTGGGACCACAATCTAGGTGCCAGCAACCTGAGAGCGATTGTCACTGGACTAATTATGCAATTAACCCTTTAACTGCCACCACCCCCCTTTAGACCAAGCTGGGGGAGACTCGTGATTTTAGAAATACCAATTATGGGGGGGGCGTGACCGGATGTTGAGGTGAACGGAGGTGTGTGAGTCCTCTCCTCGCTCCGGCTCCCTGCTGCTACTTCTGATGGACTGATCCAGCCTTGGTTGCACTGCTGCCCATGTTTGTTGGCCTCCTCGCTGTTCTACCCGCTTCACCGCCCTTCTAAGGTACATCTCTCTCTGGCTAACCTCAGTAAGGAAGGGGGAAATGATCGGCAGTGGCGGCAGTCCGCCTCACCAGCTGTAAAGCAACGGAGCACCCGGCTGTTTACACCAGGCTTTGGTTACCTGGCAACGAGCCGTCAATGATCCGCGCTCTCGAGCCTTACGGGACTGGCAGGAGGAGCATGGAAAGCGCTGCATTGTTTGACCTGTCTGGGAGACTGAAGAAAGAAAGGTCTCCTGGATAACAGGGGATCCCGCTGGATGGGCTTAGTTGTGCGGTACGCTGGCTCCGCTCCTGAGAGGGCTTTAAGGCCTATTCCTGGTCTTTGAACAGCACTCCAGCTTGCTAAAGAACAGAGGAACAGGGGAACTGTTACTGAGTACCTTTTTGTTATAGTTTCACAGGATAATTAGCACATATCCTGATATAGTTAAAAATGACCAAGAAAAAGGGGGAAGAGCATCCCCAGCATCCCCAGGAAGGCCCCTCTACGCAGGTTACCCGGTCATCTAAGGAGAAGGGGAATTTGGCAGCATCAGCAGCAGCAGCTAAGCTTGAGAAATATGCCCATACCCCCTCGCATTACCCAGCTAAGGGTAATCAGCAGCCCCAAGAAAAGACTCTGACGGGAAGCACGGGGGACAGAAAAAGCCTAAGTAAAACTGCATCAGCATCACTAGCAACTACAAAACCTGCGAACAAAAAAAGCCCTGAGAGGTACCCCCTAGAAAAAATGAGTGTAGTTAATCCTGATACTGGGGTGCTTAGTGAACCCGAGCCTACACTGAGAGAGGTACTATGTGCAGTCAACGCTTGCAGGGAGTCACTGAGCGAGCTATGCGACCAGCAAAGAGGCCTAAGGAAGAGCTGTGCTCCATGAGCCAAGAACTACAGAGTGTTGTGGAGAGGACTTCCAATTTGGAGGAGAGGCTTAGCCAAGCAGAGGATATTCTACATCCTATGAGGCATGAGTTTAAATTGATGCAGAACCAGATGGACACTTATAAATTCAAAATTGACGAAATGGAAAATCGCCTCCGCAGGCAAAACGTGAGGGTTCTAGGCCTCCCAGAGGGAAGCGAGGGGTCCTGTCCAGAAGCATTTTTGGAAAGATGGCTCAGGGAGGTTTTTGGGGCAGAGACATTTTCGCATTTTTTTGCTATTGAGAGGGCACACAGAGTGCCCACCCGGCTAATCTCTCCAGGCTCTCGCCCTAGGCCATTGATTATGAAGCTGTTTAGCTACAAAGATAAGATAGTATTAATGCAAAAATCTAGGGAAAAGAGGGACATTTTCTACAAAGACACTAAAATCTCAATCTACCCAGATTACTCCCCAGATTTGCAAAAGAAAAGGGCAGAAGGGTCACAAGAAATGCTCTCAGGGTAGGCCTAGAAAGGCAGGAGGGAGGGGGATGGGTGGGCACATGGGTGAAGAAGCATGTAAGATTCAAATAATACTAAAGGGTTGCAGTACACTATTACAAAAGCCGCAAAGGGTAAAGATGAAAATATCACACAGGTTTTTGAAACACTTATTCATATTTAAAAATTTTCGTAAACTTAGCAGGATCAAGGGCCAACTAAAATTAAGGGGTTGTTACGCACTAGTACTAAATGTACATATAGGAAAGATTAAACCACCGCATAGGGTGTTGATACACTGGTTGATACACTGATTCACATTTTTATTAGTAAAGGAAAATCTGGTAGGGATGGGAAATTTTGTATATGAGTTTGTAGATAAACATTTCATATTGGTGGGGTTAACTAAGGGAGGTTTTAATGTGTACTACCATAAGAGGTTTAGGTCCCTGATGGTTTTTCTTCTCCTAAATTTTTTGTTTTATGTTTTTTTAACTAAGAAAGGTTTTAGTGCTCACTATTATAAGAGGTTTATATCCCTGTTGGTTTTTTTCTTTTCTTTTTTTTTTCTCTTTCTCTCTCCCTTTGATGTAAATTTATTTATTTGTTTGTATTTTGTATTTATTTATATGTATGCTTATAATTTAAAGGAGGGTTAGGATGGTAAGAATAACCTCATGGAACATCCGGAGTATGGGAGATCCCATTAACCACTTGAGCCCCGGACCATTATGCTGCCTAAGGACCAGAGGTCTTTTTCCAATTTGGCACTGCGTCGCTTTAACTGCTAATTGCGCGGTCATGCAATGCTGTACCCAAACGAAATTTGCGTCCTTTTCTTCCCACAAATAGAGCTTTCTTTTGATGGTATTTGATCACCTCTGCGGTTTTTATTTTTTGCGCTATAAACGGAAAAAGACCGAAAATTTTGAAAAAAAATGATATTTTCTACTTTTTGTTATAAAAAAAATCCAATAAACTAAATTTTAGTCATACATTTAGGCCAAAATGTATTCGGCCACATGTCTTTGGTAAAAAAAATGTCAATAAGCGTATATTTATTGGTTTGCGCAAAAGTTATAGCGTCTACAAACTAGGGTACATTTTCTGTAATTTACACAGCTTTTAGTTTATGACTGCCTATGTCATTTCTTGAGGTGCTAAAATGGCAGGGCAGTACAAAACCCCCCCAAATGACCCCATTTTGGAAAGTAGACACCCCAAGGAAATTGCTGAGAGGCATGTTGAACCCATTGAATATTTATTTTTTTTGTCCCAAGTGATTGAAAAATGACAAAAAAAAAAAAAAAAAAAAAAATATTTACAAAAAGTTGTCACTAAATGATATATTGCTCACACAGGCCATGGGCCTATGTGGAATTGCACCCCAAAATACATTCAGCTGCTTCTCCTGAGTATGGGGATACCACATGTGTGGGACTTTTTGGGAGCCTAGCCGCGTACGGGGCCCCGAAAACCAATCACCGCCTTCAGGATTTCTAAGGGTGTGAATTTTTGATTTCACTCTTTACTGCCTATCACAGTTTCGGAGGCCATGGAATGCCCAGGTGGCACAAAACCCCCCAAAATGACCCCATTTTGGAAAGTAGACACCCCAAGCTATTTGCTGAGAGGCATATTGAGTCCATGGAATATTTTATATTTTGACACAAGTTGCGGGAAAGTGACACTTTTTTTTTTTTTTTTTTTTTTTTCATAAAGTTGTCACTAAATGATATATTGCTCACACAGGCCATGGGCCTATGTGGAATTGCACCCCAAAATACATTTAGCTGCTTCTCCTGAGTATGGGGATACCACATGTGTGGGACTTTTTGGGAGCCTAGCCGCGTACGGGACCCCGAAACCAATCACTGCCTTCAGGATTTCTAAGGGTGAAAATTTTTGATTTCACTCTTTACTGCCTATCACAGTTTCGGAGGCCATGGAATGCCCAGGTGGCACAAACCCCCCCCAAATGACCCCATTTTGGAAAGTAGACACCCCAAGCTATTTGCTGAGAGGCATGGTGAGTATTTTGCAGCTCTCATTTGTTTTTGAAAATGAAGAAAGACAAGAAAAAACATTTTTTTTTTTTCTTTTTTCAATTTTCAAAACTTTGTGACAAAAAGTGAGGTCTGCAAAATACTCACTATACCTCTCAGCAAATAGCTTGGGGTGTCTACTTTCCAAAATGGGGTCATTTGGGGGGGTTTTGTGCCACCTGGGCATTCCATGGCCTCCGAAACTGTGATAGGCAGTGAAGAGTGAAATCAAAAATTCACGCCCTTAGAAAGCCTGAAGGCGGTGATTGGTTTTCGGGGTCCCGTACGCGGCTAGGCTCCCAAAAAGTCTCACACATGTGGTATCCCCATACTCAGGAGAAGCAGCAGAATGTATTTTGGGGTGTAATTTCACATATTTCCATGGCATGTTTGAGCAATATATCATTTAGTGACAACTTTGTGCAAAAAAAAAAAAAAAAAAAAAAATTTGTCTCTTTCCCGCAACTTGTGTCGCAATATAAAATATTCCATGGACTCGACATGCCTCTCAGCAAATAGCTTGGGGTGTCTACTTTCCAAAATGGGGTCATTTGGGGGGGTTTTGAACTGTCCTGGCATTTTATGCACAACATTTAGAAGCTTATGTCACACATCACCCACTCTTCTAACCACTTGAAGACAAAGCCCTTTCTGACACTTATTGTTTACATGAAAAAGTTATTTTTTTTTGCAAAAAAATTACTTTGAACCCCCAAACATTATATATTTTTTTAAAGCAAATGCCCTACAGATTAAAATGGTGGGTGTTTCATTTTTTTTTTTCACACAGTAATTGCGCAGCGATTTTTCAAACGCATTTTTTGGGGAAAAAACACACTTTTTTAAATTTTAATGCACTAAAACACGCTATATTGCCCAAATGTTTGATGAAATAAAAAAGATGATCTTAGGCCGAGTACATGGATACCAAACATGACATGCTTTAAAATTGCGCACAAACGTGCAGTGGCAACAAAATAAATACATGTTTAAAAGCCTTTAAAAGCCTTTACAGGTTACCACTTTAGATTTACAGAGGAGGTCTACTGGAAAAATTACTGCACTCGATCTGGCCTTCGCGGTGATACCTCACATGCATGGTGCAATTGCTGTTTACGTTTGACGACAGACCGCCGCTTGCGCTCGCCTTAGCGCGAGAGCAGGGGGCGACAGGGGTGCTTTTTTTTTTTTTTTTTTCTTTATTATTTTTTTGCTTTTTTAATCTTACTTTTAAACTGTTCCTTTCATATTTTTTTTTTTTAATCATTTTTATTGTTATCTCGGGGAATGTAAATATCCCCTATGATAGCAATAGGTAGTGACAGGTACTCTTTTTTGAAAAAATTGGGGTCTATTAGACCCTAGATCTCTCCTCTGCCCTCAAAGCATCTGACCACACCAAGATCGGTGTGATAAAATGCTTCCCCAATTTCCCAATGGCGCTATTTACATCCGGCGAAATCTAAGTCATGAAATGCTCGTAGCTTCCGGTTTCTTAGGCCATAGAGATGTTTGGAGCCACTCTGGTCTCTGATCAGCTCTATGGTCAGCTGGCTGAATCACCGGCTGCATTCTCAGGTTCCCTGTTGAGACAGGAGAGCCAGAGAAAAACACGAAAGACGGTGGGGGGGGGGGGGCATTCCCTCCCACGGCTTGTAAAAGCAGTCTAGAGGCTAATTAGCCGCTAGGATTGCTTTTACATGAAAGCCGACCGCTGGCTGAAAAGAATGATACCAAGATGATACCTAAACCTGCAGGCATCATTCTGGTATAACCACTCAAAGTCGTGAATGGCGTACCTGAAGACAAAAAAATGGTTAACAATGGTTAACAATAAAGCACAGTAAACAGTAAAGTATAAATAATTACACACCTGAAAAACAAACATGATAAAACATAATAACAATAACAATAACAATAAAACATTGCAGAATAGAATACAGTAAAAAAAGAGCAGAACAATAGAGAGAGAGAATGGAGAGAGAGAGAACAATAAAACGACAACTATTTTTTTTTATTTTATATATTTTTTTTTTTTACACTTTTTTTGTAACTAACTTTTATAACGGTAACCGGTTCCAGGTTCGGGTCTCTCAAAATGCGATGGCATCTTGGGAGACCCTGTGAAAGTGCGCCTAGTCTGTGCAATGCTGTACCCTACGCTATTACTCAACTAGTGTATAGTAGCGTTCAAAACATTCACCAATGCAAAGGCCAGGATTATCAGGACAGGAGGGACAATAATAGCGGGTGTCACGCCTATATCCGCGCTTGCTGCAGACACGACATCTTTTTTTGGGGGGGTTCGTTGGGTAGGGGTACTCGGGAGGACATAAAAATGCCTCTCATGCAGCCGACTGCATTTGGTTGGGGATGTGAATGGGGGAAGTACGGGCGCTGCAGAAGTGGTGGGTTCCCAATTAGGATTGGCGAATGCAGCAGGAAGGGCACTATGGGCACGACGGGCCTGTGTTTGTCTTTTTGGTGGCGGCGGGACACTACTTGTGCTTGCCACCTCACCAGCTTGAACTGCACTTATGGGACTCGCCACGTCACCAAGTGTTACTGCAGTGCTGGTTTGACTACGACCGGGGTGTACTACGCCGCTGGTGCTTGCCAGTTCCCCAAAACGCTACCAAAAAAACTGTTAGCGATCGCAGGGATCAGGCCTGACTCTGCGAACGCTGCAGTTATGCGTTTAGTCTTTTGTAAGTGACAGTGATCGATCGATACTGCACTTGGGTGGGCCGGGCGGAGGGGCAAAACGCAGGTGCTAGCAGGTATCTGGGCTGATCCCGCTAACACTGCGTTTTTGGGAACCCTAAACTGCTGGTGACACTAGTATAGATCTGATCGGATCAGATATTGATCCGTTCAGATACTATACCACTAAGGGAGGTGTACGGTGCGTGCGTGGGTGTTAGCGGTACTGGCGCTAACCTGACGCTGCCTGGGGCTGGTGCTTGCCAGTTCACCAAAACGCTACCAAAAAAACTGTTAGCGATCACAGGGATCAGGCCTGACTCTGCGAACGCTGCAGTTATGCGTTTAGTGTTCTGTAAGTGACAGTGATCGATCGATACTGCACTTAGATGGGCTGGGCTGGGCCGGGCGGAGGGGCAAAACGCAGGTGCTAGCAGGTATCTGGGCTGATCCCGCTAACACTGCGTTTTTTGGGAACCCTAAACTGCTGGTGACGCTAGTATAGATCTGATCGGATCAGATATTGATCCGTTCAGATACTATACCACTAAGGGAGGTGTACGGTGCGTGCGTGGGTGTTAGCGGTACTGGCGCTAACCTGACGCTGCCTGGGGCTGGTGCTTGCCAGTTCACCAAAATGCTACCAAAAAAACTGTTAGCAATCGCAGGGATCAGGCCTGACGCTGCGAACGCTGCAGTTATGCGTTTAGTGTTTTGTGTCAGTGATCGATCGATACTGCACTTGGGTGGGCTGGGCGGAGGCGCAAAACGCAGGTGCTAGCAGGTATCTGGGCTGATCCCGCTAACACTGCGTTTTTGGGAACCCTAAACTGCTGGGGACGCTAGTATAGATTTGATCGGATCAGATATTGATCCGATCAGATACTATACCACTAAGGGAGGTGTATGCTGCGTGCGTGGGTGTTAGCGGTACTGGCGCTAATCTGACGCTGCCTGGGGCGACGCATATCACCGCCGGGCGATCGGGGGGCTAAACCTTTATTCGGTAATAAACGGCGGGTGCCCTGACACTATAAAAAATAAACGAACTAACCAGCGTCAACCGTAACGGTTATACGGTGATCAGTGGTGAAAGGGTTAACTAGGGGCCAATCAAGGGGTTAAAACATTTATTAGGTAGTATATGGGGGTCCCTGTCGCTATAAAACGCTGACGGCGAACCTAAATATTTACCTCACTAACTAGCGTCACCAGCGACACTAATACAGCGATCAGAAAAATGATCGCTTAGCGACACTGGTGACGGGGGGTGATCAAGGGGTTAAAACTTTATTAGGGGGGGTTAGGGGGGTACCCTAGACCTACAGGGGGGTAACAGTAACTGTGCTAACACAGTAACTGTCACAAACTGACAGCAGCAGTAATCAGAAAAAAAAAAAAAAACGGCTGGTGTCAGTTTGTGACAGGGGGGGGGGGGGTGATCGGGGGGGGATCGGGGGGCGATCGGGGGGGGGATCGGGGTGTTTAGTGTGCCTGGCATGTTCTACTGTGTGTGTAGTGTTGGTGCACTCACTCACATGTCGTCTCTCCTCGGGCCGGAACGGAAAATACCGACCCGAGGGGAGATGACATCACTTCCTTTGCTGCTGTTTAGCATACAGCAGCAAAGGAGTGTTCCTATTGGCCGGCGGCGATCGCGAGGGGGGGGCCACGATCGGATGGCCTCCCCCTCGTCTCCGATCGCCGGGGGACAAAACGGGACCGCCTCGGGCGGCGGGGGGGGGGTCCGATCGGACCCCCCACCCGCGGGAGGCAAATCACGTACATGTACGTGATTTTGCCTGCCCGTGCCGCCTTGCCGACGTACATCGGCGTGAGGCGGTCCTTAAGTGGTTAAAAGAGCTACCATACTCTCAGAGCTGGAATCACAGGGTACGGACCTGGTGTGCTTACAGGAGACACACCTCACCAATGAGTCTAAATCTTTAATTTGGAATAAAAAATTTCAAGTACAATTCCATTCAGTGCACACTTCCTATTCAAGAGGAGTGTATATAATGGTTAAAAAGGGGATGGTGTTCTCTTGTAAGGATGTTAGGATAGATCCGCTGGGCTGTTATGTTTTTTTATTCTGTACAATGGAGGGTAAATCTTTTGTTATAGCTAATGTGTATATTCCCCCTCCCTTCAAGATGGAGATTTTATATCACCTCCTAGAATATGCTGAGGACAAAGGGGATACCCCACTTATAGTGGTGGGCGATTTCAATATGGTCCTTAATGGCAAAATTGATAGGTTCCCTCCAAGGGCTAGGGAGGATAGGGCAACTGAGGGACGGTTCACTCAGCTGCTTGAAGAGATAGGGTGGTGCGACCTCTGGAGAATCCGTAACCCAGAGGAGCGGCAGTACTCTTGCTTCTCGGAGTCGCATCGCACTCTCTCTCGTATAGATATGGCAGTAGGAAATAGGGGGGTGTTTCCCCTTCTAGGAAAAATAGAATATAGGCCGAGGGGGGTATCGAACCATTCTCCTCTGACACTGACATTAAACATCCGTAACAGACGTAATGAGAGAGTATGGGCATTAAATTCTATTTGGCTGGAGATTATAGGAAAAAAAGAAGAATTAGCGGAAAAAATAAAAGAGTTTGTGGTAATTAATTCAGGGTCAGCGTCGCAGGGGATGGTCTGGGACTCTCTGAAAGCGTTCCTGAGGGGTATCCTCTCACAGCAAATATCACGGGTTAAGAGGCAATCAAAATCAAAATCCCTCTTGGGGGAGGCATGAGGACGTGACGTAGGACGTCTGTGAAGGGGGAGGGGCTGATGCCGGCGCCAGTGTGAGGATCTGAGGCGAGCGGCTCCGGGCGGGAGAGAGATGTGAACGGGGCGAGATACCGCAGCGACCCCGGTGTAAGTATTCCACCGGGACGTCCTGGCTCCCGTGACGGGCCCCCCCCCTCCTCGCTCCCCGCGCCCGCGGACGGCGACACATTCAAGGATACGACCCAGCCGGCCGGCTGGGACGTGACAGGTCTGAAAACGAGCAGACAAACAGCTGATTACCAGCTGGGGGAGAAGCCCAGAGAGCGGGAGGAAGTGTAGCGAAGCCGCTCAAACAGCGCGCTGTCTGCGAGGATTTAACCCGATGCACTGGACATCTGACGACCCCCCCCGGGTGTTTCCTCTCCCCCCCTGCTTCTCACCCAGGACCAGGACTACGATCCTACGTTGAAGGAGGACTATAGCTGAGAGACAGCGACAGAAGAAAAGGTAGGAATCTCTCCCTACCCTTATGTGAAGTAACTGTAAGGTATAATGGTTCATGGACGGTTAACAACTTGCAGAATCAGTGTCTGAGCAGTGTCTGAGCACAGGGAATTTTTGTCTCACCTCCTGGACCTGGCTGCGAATCTGTGAATAAGTTTTGGGTACTATGTCTGTGGTTTGGCCACCCTCTCACGCCTGAGAACTGGTTCATATACTCCACAGTCTATCCCCCAGGGACCTTGCCCTGCTTTTGGAGGAGACACAAGGAGGGGGACCGATAAGGTCACTCATTCAGGGCCCATTCATTTGGAAACCTTCCATAACCTTAGGAAAAATCCAGCATCAATGTAAGGACTCCTCCCTAGGCGGGCGATAAGGATAGCAACAGGCGAGGAGGGCTAGGAGGGCTCCCCCTTGGACTTTGTTTGTATCGGATCATAATTCTCCTGTTTTTTTTCTTTTTTTTTTTTCTCTCTATTTTTCTTTTGTGCACGCGGTGTGGAAGCACCACCAGAAGGGATCGAGTAACACGCCGTGAGAGTAGGTCTGACACCCCAAAAGCTGATACCCGGTGGAAGCATGAGAGGGCGGTCCCAAAAAACAGTAGAAACTAAAAACCCAAGAGAGAGCCTTAATACTAGCACCATACAAAAATATCTTACAGAACCAAACCCAAAGAGTCCAGGGCAGGATATGAAACAGTCAGGAACAAATGAAAAGAAAAAAGAACAACAGAAGCAGAAGGGGGGACAGGGGGCTAGGCCTAAGGAGGACTTGGGTCTGGAGGGGGGAGCGCTGAGTGACACCCCGGAAGAGCAAAGAAATATGGAGCGTGGCATGAATAGAACAGAAATGCTGGAAATGTTCGCCAAACTGGAGGGAGTGATAAAATCGGAAATCATGAATGTACGCTCAGACATGGGCCATTTACTCCATAGGGTGGAAGAAGTAGAAGAGGCATCAGCAAAGCAAGCAAAAACGATCTCTGACCTCCAAGATCAAATCGTTAAGATTCAGAGTGAAAATCGCATGTTGTCCTACAAAATGGAAGAGCAGGAGAACCAGAGCAGGCGACAAAACCTGCGAATCAGATCCATCCCGGAACAACTGAATGAAGACCTCGGGGATAAAGTGAGAAAAATATTCAACCCCATTTTGGGTAGAAAGGAGGAGGAGGTCCTCAAGATCGACCGGGCCCATAGGGTAAGGAAACCCCCTAATCTCAATCAAGAGATCCCCAGGGATGTTATTGTGAAGTTCCACTCGTACGAAGATAAGGAAAAAATATGGAGGAATCTCAGGGGTGCTCCCCCAATCTGCTTTGAAAATAAAAACCTACAGATTTTCGCGGACATATCGGCTGGAACCCTAGCACGAAGAAGACAGATGAGACCCTTGTTAGATCAACTTCGAAGGGCCAACTTGAAGTATAGCTGGGGGTTCCCAACATCCCTGTTAGTTGTCAAAGACGGGAGAACACATAGGATGAGGTTTCCAGAGGAGACTCAGGATTTTTGCGCAAGTGTGGGGATCACGATGCCAGAGGAACTGAGATAAGATCTATAATGATCGCTTCACTAAGCTCATTTGAGTATGAGGGGGACTCTGATTTCTTTTTTTTTTTTTTTTTTTTTTTTTTCCCCCATTTTCGGTGACCTCCCTCTCAATCGGGGGACTGTTGAGTGTAACAAAGAATACGGGACTTGGGACTTTGGGCAATCTAAAGTGCAATAAGGTGTTGGCTGCGCGGGTGTGGGGGGTGGGGGGGGGTATGGGTCCCGGTAGGAGCGCTGGCCTTTTGTCCTCATAACCTCCCTCCGTGCGGGGGGAGTGGGGGGGGGGGGAGAGGTTTTTTTTTTTTTTTTTTTTTTTTTTTCTTCTCTCCTCCCCACCTTCCCCCGCGTAGCGGGGGGGCGGCACGGGTTGCCGGCATATCGGCACCACCCCTTGAAGTGGTGCGCGCTGTATGGGATCTAGAACATCCTCTACAAGCGGGCCTAGGGCTGGGTGGCAGCCGGGGGGGCGGGGGGAGGGGCTGGGGTGGGGGGAGTTTGGGGGGGGGGATGAGGGGGGGAAGGGTGTTCCTGCGAGGGGGATCTTAGAAGGGCAGAGAGAAGCGGCCAGGGCCGTGGGCCTAAGTAATGCCTGACCTCAAGTTTCTCTCATACAACGTAAAGGGCCTCAACTCTCCTGTAAAAAGACATAAAATTCTGAAGGAATTGCAATATTATGGGGCTGACATAGTCTTTCTCCAAGAGACTCATCTGGGTCATCTAGGATCAGGCTTTTCTCTCCGGGCTTGCCGCAATGGTTCTACAGCGACTCCCCCATCAGAAGAGCAAAGGGGGTGGCAATTGGTTTCTCAAAGTTTTCAAATTTCTTATTAATAGATAGACTGTCAGACCCGGATGGCCGATACATTTTCTTGAAGGGTAGCATTGGAAATAGAATATTTACTCTGGCGAATATATATTGCCCTAATAAGAGACCAATTGCATTTCTCGGACAGTTGTTGACAAAGCTGATGAGCTTTAGAGAGGGAGAGGTGGTACTGGCGGGAGATCTTAACTCCTACCTGGACACGAGTCTCGATAGTACGTCCCGGGCACAGGGGACGAGCAGGGCCTCTACCGCCGCAATCGGGCGGCGGCTTTTCAACTGCCGCCTTGTAGACGCTTGGCGGACGCAACACGCCAAGGATAGAGACTTTACCTTCTTCTCCCCTGTGCACGGGACGTATTCGAGACTAGACTACATCTTTGTTGACCATGGCCTCTTGGAGCAAGTAGAGGAAACTAAAATTGAGATTATTTCACTTTCAGACCACGCACCGGTCACTTTAACGATGAGGCTCCCTGACAGGGTCGAAAGGACTTATGCGTGGAAACTGAATGAATCCCTGCTCAAAGACCCAAAAGTGTTGGAGAAGATACAGGAAGAGGTTGACTTTTACTTCAAAGCGAATGATACAGGAGAGGTTTCATATTCCATTCTATGGGAAGCGCATAAGGCGTTTACCAGGGGGGTCCTTATCTCTATGGGAGCGGGAATTAAAAAAAAGAGAAGGGAGGAAAGGGAGAGGCTGCTCGCTGAAATTTTCACCTTGGAGCAGAAACACAAGGAGAGAAGGGGATTTAGTCAGGAAATCTTCCACCGACTTGTCGATAAAAGGGAGGAGTTGAGGGACATTATGGATCAGGAAACTAAGAGATCCCTTAATAGACTAACAAAAGAAAACTACCTGTGGGCAAACAAGTCTAGCAAGCACCTGGCCAGAATGATCAGAAAGAAAAAAGACAGGAATTTTATAGGCAAAATACAGAATAAAAAAGGAGAGCTTATCAGCACTAGTACAGGTATAGCAGAGGAGTTTAAAAAGTTTTATGGGGCGCTCTACTCCATTGGCCAAAATAGAACGGGCAGCCCAACACAGGGGAAGAGGGTCGAGGAGTTCCTAAGGGAGGCAGGAATGGCGGAGCTCACAAAGGAAGAGAGAGAGGCTCTGGATAGACCGATCGGAGAGGAAGAGATCGTAGCAGCCCTCAAATCCTCCCCGAAGGGCAAGAGCCCAGGCCCTGACGGCTTCACCACATTATATTTGGAGAAGTTGAAACACATTTTAGTCCCTAGACTGTGCCAATATTGGAACGATCTGGGTAATAACTGTGAGATGGGGAGAGAGGCGTTGTTAGCTTCAATTACTTTAATTTTAAAAGAGGGGAAAAACGATAGGCTATGCTCCAGCTATAGGCCCATCTCGTTGTTGAACGCAGACGTGAAGCTTTTTGCAAAGGTTCTGGCAGGGAGATTGAAGGAGAGAATGGCATCCCTAGTTCATGCAGATCAAGCGGGTTTTATACCCGGGAGACAGAGCAGAGATAACGGCGTACGAGCAGCGCTCCTTTTGGAGTTAGGTAAATGCAAGGGACCCCCAGTTCTATTCCTGTCAGTTGACGCGGAAAAAGCGTTTGACAGGGTAGACTGGGGGTTCATGATGAAAACGTTGGAAGTTATGGGGGTGGGGCAGAGGTATATCTCCTGGGTGAGGTCCCTCTACAGTCACCCTATGGCTACAGTTAGGGTCAACGGGGTACTATCAGAGCCTCTGGAGATGAAAAATGGTACTAGGCAGGGGTGTCCGCTGTCCCCCCTATTGTTTGTTCTGTCTCTTGAGCCTCTCCTTGCTACCATTCGCAACGACCCAGATTGCAACGGGGTAGGAGCGGGAGGGGAGGAGCACAAACTCGCGGCGTTTGCCGACGATATATTGTTTTTCATTACCAACCCTAGAATCACCCTCCCGAACCTGCTCCGAGTAATCAGAGGGTACGGGGAACTATCAAATTTCAAAGTCAATTTGAAGAAGTCGGAGATCCTAAATATTAGCGTGGGCAAGGATGAGGCAGCCCACCTTTCTCAGGTATTCCCATTTCCTTGGAAAGAGGAAATTAAATATCTAGGGGTAAAACTCTCCAACTCCATAAACGGAATGTACCATAAAAATTATATACCACTGCTGGATGAGATTAGGCAGGAAACTAGAAGGTTAGCGACGAGACCGCTCTCGTGGCTTGGTCGCGTGAACGCGGTTAAGATGTTACTGACCCCTAAGATACTATTTAAATTCCAGATGCTCCCCATCCCACTCCCTCTGTATTATTTTGGAGCCTTAAGGAGATTGGTGGCGAGATTTGTCTGGGGTGGCAAAAAACCACGTATTTCTTACGTGGTTTTGAGTAGGGGAAAAAAAAAGGGGGGGTTGGCCCTACCGGATTTTTATAGATATTACATAGCAATCACAATATCACGGGTTATTGAATGGTCCAAAAAGGATACTGAAAAGAGATGGGTCAGATTAGAACACTACATGAGTAACACTGATTTACGCAGGAATATATGGAACCCACCAAAATATAGAGCACTGGGCACTAACACAGCGGTTTTGACACAAAACACTCTTAAATGTTGGGATTTGGTACACACACAGAATAAGTGGACATATAACTCACCTTTAATTTACATGAAAGACAATCTTTTTTTTGAGCCAGGGATGAGGGAGGTGGGGGGGAATTGGTTAAAAGACGAGGGTATCCAACTTAAAAACTTCCTTAGTAATAATGGAAGCTTACGCACATTTTCCGAGTTAAAGGCAGACCCGGGGATTGGGGTTTTGGATGTGTGGAGGTACCTTCAGCTCTCGCACTTCACTGAAAAGCTTCCAAAGCCACTCAGGGGTGAAGGGGAATACAGACCACTCGAGCAGCTCTGTGGGAGGGAGCAGCCGAGTGGGACTATCTCACAAATCTATAGGATTTTGGGTAGGAGGCTGGAGCTGGAGGTGCCCCCGTACATCAAAAAGTGGGAACGGGAATTAGGTTCACAATGTGGTGAAGTCACCCTAGAGAAGATTTTGAAACTGGTACACCTGGCAGCACAGGACTCCAGGAGAATGGAAATTCACTATAAATGCTTGGCAAGATGGTACGCCACCCCAGACAGACTCGCCAAAATGGACAACACCAAATCCAACTTATGTTGGAGGGGTTGTACCTCCATAGGTTCGATGGCCCACATGTGGTGGGAATGTTACGTCATAAAAACTTTTTGGGGAAAAATCATAAGTTCGATCAAGGCAATTACAGGAGAGGTTATCCCGACAGACCCATGGGTGTGCCTATTTCACGGCACGTCAAAGACGGTGAGGAGTTATCGCTCCTCTATGGTATCCATATTACTGGACGCAGCTAAAAAGCAGATAGCAACAAAATGGTTAGACCCGGCTGCACCAAATATTCGGGACTGGCTCCTCAGCGTCAATGAGGTGTACAACGTTGAAATTTTGGATAGCAGAGGAATTGACCCTGGGGAGGGGGGGGCAGGAGAGGGTAAATGGGAGGGATGGCAAAGGTATAAAAAGACTTGGAGTTATGCCGAGCAATTTATAGATAGTATATAGGGGGCCGGCGAAGTGGACATGGATATGAGCCCATTAATGCACTAGCGGCCTCCTTCTTGATCCCTCTGCAGGAACAGGGGTGGGCGGGATCGGGGGTTTTGGGGGGGGTAGGATGAACTCTGTTAATGAATTTGTATCTTTTTTTTCTTGTATTTTGATGAGTTCGGTTTTGTATGGAAAAATAGTAAATAAATTATTTAAAAAAAAAAAAAAAAAAAAAAAAAAGAGGCAATCAAAAGAAAAGGGGGATCAGATTAGGAAAGAGTTACTAGAGCTAGAAAAACAATACGTGGCGGACCCAAGCCCAGGGAATCAGGAGCTTTGGGTAAAAAAGCAGCAGGAGTATAAGATGGATATACTTAAAAATGCTGAAAATAAGAGACTATTCCAGAGGCAGAGATACTTTGGGGAGGGGGAAAAAGTGGGGCGTATGTTGGCATTAATAGCTGATACCAATTCACCCTCTTCAACGATCGCAGCGATTCGGACCTCTAGTGGGGTAACTTCGTCAGACCCCTTTATAGTTAAAAAGGCATTCTTTGAATACTATAGTAATTTATATAAATCGCAACATCAACTAGAAATAGGAGAGCTAGAGAACTTCTTAGAGGGGATCAGCCTGCCACACCTCTCTGAAAATAAAAGGAATAGCTTTGATTCCCCCATAACCCTTGAGGAAGTACAGCAAGCGGTATCAGATATGCCTAGTCAGAAAACCCCAGGTCCTGATGGCTTGCCCGTTGAAATTTATAAGCATTTTGGGGAGGCTTTACTCCCAGAACTTTTGAAGACATTGAACTGGGCGATCACTGATGGCAGCCTGCCCTCTTCAATGACTGAAACCAACATAATCCTGATAAGGAAAGAAGGGAAGGACCACCTCGAAGCAGCATCATACAGACCCATCTCGTTACTATGTTCAGATATAAAAATATTGGCAAAGGTAATGGCCACTAGGCTAAAGAAATATATATCTGAGCTAGTGCACCCAGACCAGTCAGGGTTTATCCCAAATAGATCCACTAGTATTAACATCAGAAGGGCATACCTGAACCTCCAGTCACCAGCAGGGACTAGGAGCTCCAGAGCGGTCCTCGCTTTGGATATTGCCAAGGTGTTTGATAGCCTGGAGTGGGAATATCTCTGGTGGGTACTGGAGAAGTTTGGGTTTGGCCCTAAATTTATTAAATGGGTTCAGACCCTGTACTTCCATCCAAAAGCCAGATTAAAGATTAATAGGGAATATACGGAGTGGCTATCCCTTGAGAGAGGGACGAGGCAGGGGTGTCCACTTTCCCCCCCTGTTATTCGCTCTAGCAATGGAGCCACTGGCTGAGGCAATTAGACACTCGCCTAGAATACAAGGCTTTGGAGAGAGGACTAGACTGGAAAAAGTGGCACTTTATGCTGATGATGTGCTGATTTTTCTCGGGGATATGGGACCATCCCTTGTAAAGGCAATACAACTAGTGGAAAGATTTGGGAGGTCATCGGGCCTGGTGGTTAATTGGGAAAAATCAACATTGCTTCCACTAGACTCAACATGTAATAGTCAAAGGGGAGGTATGCCGAGACTGAGGGTAGTGGAGAAGATGCGCTATCTGGGTATAACTATTTCAACTGACCCGGCACAATATATAGGGGACAATATAGTCCCTCTATTGGAAAAATTTAGAAGGAAAAGCGCTATCTGGTGCCAATTCCCGTTATTCCTGGCAGGTAGAGTTAATTTGATCAAGATGGTCTGGATGCCACAATTACTATATGTACTCCACAACTCCCCAGTCTGGACTGGGAAAAGCTGGTTTTTAAAAATAAACACCCTATTTAGAGAACTAATATGGAAGAAAGGGCAGTCAAGGATCAAATTACAAACGCTTCAGCGCCCTGTTGGGGAGGGGGGCCTGGCAGTACCACATCCCTATAGTTACTTCTTGGCGGCACAATTACAACACCTAGGAGGCTGTGAATATCAGGGCCTACCGAATTCTAATGCGAAATTTATGATCCATGATTCTTCACATGGGTCCTTGGCAGAGGCACTAGAGGCTGGGTCACTTCAGGAGGGACCTCCAACATGTAAATTGATCAGTAAAGTTTGGCAAGCTACAAAGAGGGTTATGGGTTATGGAGGCTATACTGAATTCTCGCCCATATGGAATAACAGGGGGCTGAGGGAGCTGCTAACATTGGATAAAAACTGGATATGGGTCCGCCACGGAATATGTAGATTGGCACAGCTATACGAGGGCAAAAACTTGAAACCCTTCATTGAACTAAGGCGTGAATATGGGATCCCAAACAACACTTTTTACACTTATTTGCAGATCAGGCATGCACTTAACAGCCAATTCAGTAACTGCCCATTAGAATGGTGCAATATACCTCTCCTAAATAAAATTATTAGAGCAAACACTACTAAGGGTCTGATCACAATAATAAGTGGACAAATTTCTGGAAGACTGCTTGATCTGCAAATGACTCTGGATATCAGGGAGAAGTGGGCAGGGGAGGTGGGGGAGATTACGGATAGCCAGTGGAAGGGAATTCTGAAGGCTAGCCCATTAGTGTCGCTCTCCCCATCGCAACAGGCGTCGCACCTTTTTCTTATACATAGGGCTTACTATACCCCTAAGAGATTGTATAGGTTTGGTCGTAGACTGGATGACAAATGCCCTAGATGCTTGGATACTGGCAATCTAATTCATATGGTATGGAGATGCCCAAGGTTGGCGAGATATTGGTCAGGGATAATTAGGACCATAGACATCAGGTTTAAAACCAAGCTGAAGCAGGAGGCCAGGGAATGTATCCTTGGCCTGCTAGGGGAAAGGGGGGAGAGCAATAACAAGAAAATCGCTACAGGAAGGTGCCTTTATCAAGCTAGGAAATGAATTGCACAGTCCTGGCTATCCACTACGCCCCCAACTATAGAAGATTGGCTTAGGACAGTGGACAAGCTAGTCTGGACTGAAAAAACAGTCTACACGAGGAGAAATAGCTATGAAAAATTCATAAAAATTTGGAGCCCTTGGCTACAGTGGTCGGGCACGGCCCCTTGACCTGGATTCAACTCTGAAAAGAGCCTAAGGTTTTGGAACCATTCGCTAGTATAGAAGATAAGTAAATGAGAATAGGCGCAACAAGGCAGGATAGCCGATGTGGTATCAGTATAAAATGTGGACTAGGCAACCTTTTAATATAGCTTAATAATAGGGGAGGACGGGAGGGAACGGGTTGGGATGAGGGAGGGGGGAGGAGGTATAGATGGATCAGAATGCAATGTATTTTTGTATAATTTGTGTTGATTTGTTGACCCCCATTAGTCAATGGGGAAATTTACAAGTTTTCTACTTTTTTTTTGTAACAAGAAAAATCTAATAAAAGAATATTGAATTTAAAGGAAAAGGAGGAAAAAAAAAAAAAAGAAATACCAATTATAATTTTAGAATAAGCGTCTGAAACACACACTGCCACCACAGACAGGTCTGCTCAGAGGCCTTACTCTACAACAGTAGCACTCTTCAAGAGGCAGGTTCGTTTATAGCTTGCATTAAGAGCTTTAGAGACAAGGTTAACACTTTTCAACAGAAGGGTTTATTATGAAAAGGTCAAAGTTGGTGCAAATAAAACATTTACAGAAAAAAGATGTTTCAAAGAGATAAAGACAATATACAGCCACAAAGAATTAAGGTAGAATCGGGGAAGAAGAGTACTTGCAAATAATGTCTGAGGGTTGATCAGAGTTTGATCGATGAGCTGGGTAATCAGTTCTCAAACTTGGTAGATGTTCCTGCTTGGATGGTAAAAGGAGAATTGACCATTGTCTTGGCATCTCCTCTTTTCTGTCAGATCAAAGGGGTGTTGACAGTGACCAATCGTCTGGTCATCTTGGTTAGGGGTTGGTTGCTGGGACATGTCTACACTCATGACCAGGGCTTTTTTTCAGCGGGAACGTGGGGGAACGCAGTTCGGCACCTCCAGCACTGAATGCATTCTATGGCAAGGTGTGCTGGAGGGTCAATTGATGCTGACTTCTGAGGGATCTATTGTCACTGGGGATCTATTTTTTTGTGGGGATCTATTGTTGCTGGGGTGGTATTTTGTTGCAGGGGGATCCATTGTTGCTGGGGGGAGGTCTGTTGCTGCTTGGGTGGGGTCTATCAAATTCCATACAATTTAGTAGCACAAAATGATAGTTGATCATCGATCAAAATAGTGATCCCGCGCTACAGCCAATAGAAATAAAGTGCAAAACAGTGCCCAATAAATACAATTAATAAATGGTGTACAATTAATAAATAAATCAATTTAGGGGCATTGAGAAATAAAATAAATAAAAGTCAATGTGGTGATAATCTTCTACTCAGATGTTTTTCAAATTAATGTCCAAAGTGCTCCTTTGAAATAGGTTTGAACAAACCGCACATCTTACAAGTGAGAGGTATAAAATCCCATCAATAAGCTCACAGAACCCTCACCTTAATGTCTTTAATCAACAGCATAAAATAGTGTAAAGAATCTGTTCCAACATCTACCACCAGAGGGTCCTCCATTCCAATTAATGTTGAACTTGAATGGAAGCCTTAAATCCACATCCTTATAGTGTTCTCGTACTCCTGGGGGGGGGGGGAGTAGGGAAGGGATAGGAGAAAAAGAGAACTCCAATAGGGTGGTATGTTAAAACGTAAAGAGCTTTTATTAAATAGATAAGCTGGACTCTTACATCAATGCAAACAATAGTGAGCTTTAAAAACAGATCGCGTGGCGTTTGAATGTCGTTCTCCCGTCACTTCCGGTATCTAGTCAACCTCCGGCCACTCCCTACGCGTTACGTCATCACGTGACTTCATTTATTTATTCATTGTACACCATTTATTAATTTTATTTATTTTGCACTGTTTCGCTCTTTATTTCTATTGGCTGTAGCGTGGGATCACTATTTTGATCGTTTTTTTATTTATGAGTGTGATGTGAAGGCTGTTAGATCCTGCTGCAAACTGCGTCTCATTATATGTTTGATTGCACTTCAATTGCACACACACACTTTGACTTTTTTCACTAATTTATGGTAGTTATTTTCACATAGTACTTTTTACCTTGATCTTATATTAGTACTTGGAGGTGGGTAAGGGGTGGAGCCAAGAGACAGTGCTAGGAGGTGCGCACGGGGGCAGAGACGAAGGTTGACTCATAAGGGGGAGTTCCTGCACCTATTTTCTGAGAAAAAAAAACCTGCTCATGACCACGTTCCAGGTACACTTTGTGATACATATTCATATCTCTGCATCTCTACTGTTTACAGACTGCAAATATCCATATTATTGTCCAGCCTGAGATTTCCTTCAAAACAGATTTAAACATGCCATGTCTCCAATGTCTAGTTTACCTAGGAGGAATAAGAGGTACCAGTGGTTTCCCATAGGACCTGACATAGGGGCGTCCGGACTTGAAATGTTACAAATTATCTGAGGAAAGTAAATATGTCCATATTAGGGTTGTGCTATTATTACTTAGAAGGTTATGAAACATGCTGAAATTTCATACTTCTTCCACTGTTTAAGGTTTATGTGCATTCAGGTATTTACAACCGGCAGAGGCGTCGCCAGGGGGTGGCTATTGGGGCTATAGCCCCGAATCTGGGTCCCATAGCCCCGAGTCTCTTGCTGCAGAGACTCGGGCTGCGGCGGGCGGACTGCATGAGAGGCGTATGAGAGGAGAGAAGCGGGGGTGTGTCCTTGCCGCCGAGCAGTAAGGCTGTGTGATCCAATTCACAGGGTGAAAAACCCGGCTCTCTGCCACTCAGTCTGTCTGTCCCAGGGAGGAGGAGATCCCTGCACACCAGCAGATCACAGCAGATCACAGCGGCGATTGCAAAGTGCAGACATCGTGTCCGGGCCAGCGTTGCTATGGGGGTGGGGGGCGGGCTACACCGGGGCCGCCGCCCACCGCTACACAGTGTGTAGTACACACTGTATTTCTGCTTGCAGAGCCGCAGCGGAGCGGTGTGAGCAGAGTACCAAGCCGTGCGGGGGAGGCTGCCTGTAGCACTCCCCCGTCTTAAGCTGTCCCTCAGCCTCGGGGATCTCCAATGTCTCCGGAGGCAGCTGGAGTTGGTGGGCGGAGCTGGGGGTGTGGCTGCCTCCTCCACTCCTCCCACAGACTCCTTCACTCACAGGCTGATCCCACAGCTGAAGGAGAAAGAGACAAGGACACAGCAGTCCAGAGCGTCTTCAGCTCCAGGCATGCTGTAAGTTACTGCACCACTGCACATGTCACTTCATAGAGTCCTAACCTGGCACCATACCACCCCAGCCTTCCCTATGCCACCCCAGCCTGCCCTTTGCCACAGCAACCTGCCCTATGCCACCGCAACCTCCCCTTTGCCACTGCAACCTGCCCTATGCCACCCCAGCCTGCTCTATGCCACTGCAACCTGCCCTATGCCACCGCAACCTCCCCTTTGCCACTGCAACCTGCCCTATGCCACCCCAGCCTGCTCTATGCCACTGCAACCTGCCCTATGCCACCGCAACCTACCCTATGCCACCGCAACCTGCCCTATGCCACCGCAACCTGCCCTATGCCACCGCAACCTGCCCTATGTCACCCCAGCCTTCCCTATGCCACCGCAACTTGCCTTATGCCACTCCAGCCTGCCCTACATCACCCCAACCTGCCTTATACCACAGCAACCTGCCCTATACCACCCCAGCCTGCCCTATACCACCGCAAACTGCCCTATACCACCCCAGCCTGCCCTATGCCACCGCAACCAGCCCTATACCACCGCAACCTGCCCTATACCACCCCAGCCTGCCCTATACCACCCCAGCCTGTCCTATACCACTGCAAACTGCCCTATACCACTGCAACCTGCCCTATACCACTGCAACCTGCCCTATACCACCCCAGCCAGCCCTATACCACAGCAACCTGCCCTATACCACCCCAGCCTGCCCTATACCACCGCAAACTGCCCTATACCACCCCAGCCTGCCCTATGCCACCGTAACCAGTCCTATACCACCCCAACCAGCCCTATACCACCGCAACCTGCCCTATACCACCCCAGCCTGCCCTATACCACCCCAGCCTGTCCTATACCACCGCAAACTGCCCTATACAACCCCAGCCTGCCCTATACCAACCCAGGCTGTCCTATACCACCGCAAACTGCCCTACACCACCCCAGCCTGCCCTATACCACCGCAGCCTGCCATATATCACCCCAGCCTGCCGTATATCACCCCAGCCTGCCGTATACCACCCCAACCATCCCTATACCACCCCAGCCTGCCCTATATCTCCCCAACCTGACCCATACCACCGCAAACTGCCCTATACCACCCCAGCCTGCCCTTTACAAATCCAGCCTGCCCTATACAACCCCAACATGCACTATACAACCCCAACCTGCCCTATATCAAACCAGCCTGCCCAATACCACCCTATACTTTAATTTACAGGAACCATTTGGAGGTGCGCCTGCAGGGCGCTGGACAGGATAGACAGGAGGGGAGTGACACCATGTTTTGCCGCACCAGGTGACACCAACCCTAGTGACCCCACTGCCCGCCGCCTCACAGATTTATTCATGAAGCACACAGGAGTCCAAGATGGCTCTGCAGAGAACGGCCACCCTGCCTCACCACAACCACTGCCCAAAGACTTTGTCACCCAGACTCTGACATGGACGAAGCCTCCCTCTCCTCCTCATCTGAAAGAAGTAAGAGAGCTGCAGTCTCCCCAGCCTCATCACCCACTAAGCTGCCCTAAGCCAAAAAGCAGCACTAGGCTTCACTGCCAGCACAGCCCGCTGATCATGAGGAGAACACTGACTCCCTCTCTGCATTCCTTGCAGCAGATGTCCCACACACAGAGGCTACTGTAAGGGCACTTTCACACTGTGGTGGGGGGACATCGACGGTAATAGCGGCGTTTTACCGTAGTTTAAACAGTGCTTTTCGGCCACTAAGGGGGTACTTTTAACCCGCCGCTAGTGGCTGATTAAGGGGTTAATAGCGCCCGCGAAGCTCTGCTACCGAAGCGCTTTGCAGGTGCTTTGGTGGCGCTGCCCATTGAATACACCGCTCCTAAAGCACCCGAAAAATGCTGCTTGCAGAACTTTTTTTAACGTCCTGCAAGCGCACCGCCCCAGTATGAAAGCACACTGTCACTGGAGTGACAGGAGAGGTGCATTACAGCCGCTTTGCAGGCGCAATATTTAGCGTAAAGTGCCTCAGTGTGAAAGTAGCCTAAAAGAGAGGAAAGAAGTGAGCGGGCGGACGAGCAGAGATGACATCATCTCTCACTGCACATTTGGTGACCCTGACACCATATCAACCATGGTGCCATAATGATTGTACGGCCAACACCGGCCATTGCCCACGAAAATTTGCTTACCACCGGCGTGCACCCCAGCCCCCCCCCCCCCCGGTTGGTGACCGCTGCCCGCTGCTATGGGCTCTAGCCCCAGATCTTTTGCAGACCTAGCAACGCCCCTGACAACCGGTATCTGCTGGTTCTCGGAATTGAGAAGGTGACAGTTTTACGATTGGCCTGGACATCCTGCCAGGCCAACATTAGCTGTTTTTACAGACCTCTCCTGAGTCTGCTTCTCTATGTTGAGATAAGTTCTTTTGAAGTATAAAGCCTATCAATTCCTGAACATAAGGAAGGAGGGAGGGAGTTCAGATTTACTGTAATGTTAAACAGTTAGCCAAGCTGTCATGGCTGCCCTAAGGTTCTCAAACAACATGGCCACTAGCTACAGCCTTTCGTGTGTCCAGTACGTGATATCGTTATATCTAGGTCCACATGACGTGGTCCTCAGCGCATGGCTCGTTGCCGCAGTTATTGGTTGGTTGATTGAGCCTCAGTTTAGCATGTGGGATTTTGGGGCAGCACGGCCTACCACCTTGTTTCTACTGTCGGCACGGCTCACATCCCGCTACTTCACTGGAAAGTAGCTAGTAAGGGCACCTGCCAGTTGTACCTAGGCATCTCACAGGTTGGTTGGCAGGGGTCCCATAGTGAGTGACCTCTGAGCGAAGGAGGTCCAGATAAAACGTGCACTGTGTCCACTAGTCATGTGATGGTTCATTATGATGATGATTTTGTGTTCAAACCTGATTTCGACAATCCATGCATCGTTCGGGTGGTAGCTTTGTTCTGCTCAGGTAGGTTTTGTTCGTTTCACCTTGCCGGTTTCTAAGCTCATACATATCACGTGTCATTTCTTCATGTTTTAGGCCTTACAAAGTTCTACCACTGCGTGGTCACCCATCAGGTTTATGGGTGCTAACGGATTAAGATGTTAGTTTTTAATTGGCTTGTGCGGTGGCAAGTCTCATCAGTTTCTCATACGGTTCATGTTACGTTTTCATGCATCATAACATTTCACCACTCATATAGGTGCCTGACACATCTTCAGGTTTTCCTTAGGGCTGAGCTACGTTTTAATTTGCCTGCCATGCTTCAGGTTGCTTGGCCCCTGTATTTCAGGGGGTTGACACGTTTTCAGTCCTACTCATACGTTGTATTTCAGGGTTGGCCTCGGTCACCAGGTGCCAGCCTTAAAGGATAATAGAGGAAATCTAGGTCGAAGGTAAGTTATGGTTCCTTTTGATGTACTATTCAGATATCGGTACTTTTGGTTCGCCGCTTACCGGTGTCTCGTTGCCATTTCCATACTTGGCACATGTTTTGCCTTCACGTTTTAGGTCACGGCTTTCACCACTGCAGATTTACCTATCACGTCTATAGGTACTAACGGATTGAGATGATCGTTTCTAATTGAGTTGTGCGGTGGCAAGTCTACTCATCCGTTTCTCACACGACTTACGTTTCATACATCATGACATCTCACTACTCATATCACTTGCCTGACACGTCTTCAGGTTTCATAGGCCTGAGTTTACATTTTTAATTTGCCTGATATGCCTCAGGTAACTTGGCCTTGGTCGTTCTCAAGACTGATACATTTTCAGTCCTGCAAAATGTATTCTTTGTCATTAACCACGATCACTGTTGGGAGGTTGTAGAAAAAAAAAAAAAAAAAAAGTAAAGAGATTTTCCTTTCCTTAGAGTAAGTTGTGGTACATTAGGTTATAACTCTTGTTTACGACAGTTTATTCTCGGTTGCGTAGGTCTTGTCACAGGCAGAGGATATCAAAGACTTTGCCTCCATCACTGGCCAGGGGTTTGGAACAAGGTAGCACGACCTCCTTAAAGAACCTGGACTCTCCCGAGACTCATGGCGGAACTGTGATGTAGGGGTAGTTGGTATCCATTTTCAGCTCTCAAATTGGAACTATTAAGATTATTATTTCCCTGTACTTCAGGCTCTCATGCTGAGCAGGTTACCCCATGGACTGTCGCCTTGTCCTTTTCACAGATTCATGCCACCCTGAGCATACTGGCAACCTCCTGTCAGGAGTTGAGGCTTTGGAGAGCCATCTAAGTCTGGCCCCTGGGATCCTGCAATTCCAGGCACATCAGCAGGTTACAGGACCCCCTTGGTACCAAGCCCCGGGAATTTAGCTTTAGGTAAAAGCACAAGTGCTCCCTCCATTCCCTGGCTCACTTCATTCCTGGGAATATAAAAATGAAATAAATATTTCAGACGGGAAAGACGTTAACTTGGTGTCCCTCTTAACCACTTGAATACTGGGCCTATTCTGGCACTCCTCTCCTACATGTAAGAATCATCATTTTTTTGCTAGAAAATTACTCAGAACCCCCAAACATTATATATGTTTTTTAGCAGACGCCCTAGGAAATAAAATGGTGGTCATTGCAACTTTTTATCTTGCATGGTATTTGCGCAATCGTTTTCCAAACGCTTTTTTTGGGGAAAAAAAACGGTTTCATGAATTAAAAAACAACAAAACAGTAAAGTTAGCCCAATTTTTTTGTATAATGTGAAAGATGATGGTACGCCGAGTAAATAGATACCCAACATGTCACGCTTTAAAATTGCGCACACTCATGGAATGGCGCCAAACTTCGGTACTTAAAAATTTCCATAGGCGACGCTTTGAAAAGTTTTACAGGTTACCAGTTTAGAGAGTTACAGAGGAGGTCTAGTGCTAGAATTGTTGCACACGCTCTAATGCCCCGTACACACGGTCGGATTTTCCAATGGAAAATGTCCGATCGGAGCGTGTTGTCGGAAATTCCGACCGTGTGTGGGCTCTATCGGACATTTTCCATCGGATTTTCCGACACACAAAGTTGGAGAGCAGGAGATAAAATTTTCCGACAACAAAATCCGTTGTCGGAAATTCCGATCGTGTGTACACAAATCCGACGGACAAAGTGCCACGCATGCTTAGAATAAATAAAGAGATGAAAGCTATTGGCCACTGCCCCGTTTATAGTCCCGACGTACGTGTTTTACGTCACCGCGTTTAGAACGATCGGATTTTCCGACAACTTTGTGCGACCGTGTGTAGACAAAACAAGTTTGAGCCAACATCCGTCGGAAAAAATCCTAGGATTTTGTTGTCGGAATGTCCGAACAAAGTCCGACCGTGTGTACGCCCTATAACACACGCGGCGATACCTCACGTGTGGTTTGAACGGCGTTTACATATGTGGGCGGGACTTACATGTGCGTTCGTTTCTGAACATGAGCTACCGGGGACAGGGGAGTTTGTTTTTTTTACTTAATTTTTTTTATTGTTACACTTTAATATATTTTTTTTTAATCAATTTTATTCCTATTACAAGGAACGTAAACATCCCTTGTAATAGGAATCTATTGCGACAGGTCCTCTTTATGGAGAGATACGGGGTCAATAAGACCCCACATCTCTCCTCCAGGCTGGAAAGATTGAGATCGAGAAAAAAAATTCACCGATCTCATGCTGACAGCCGTGATCCCGGCTTTGTTTACTTCTGGGAACCTGAGCGCGACGTCATAACGTCGCGCCCGGGCCTCCGACGGTCATAGAGATGACTGGTGACCATTTGGTGACCACCGGAAATCTCTATTGTCGTCATCCGGTGCCGACCAATTCTTTCCCCGGGCCCCTGATGGCACGAGAGAGCCTGGAGAAGCACCGCATGGCGGCGGGAGATGCCTATAAGAACGATCGAAACTGCCGCTATGATCATTCTCATCGTGCACAGAATCACCGGCTGGAAAGAATGATATCTGAATGATGCCTGTAGCTGCAGGCATCACTCAGATATCCCCTCACAAAATCAAGGTTGTCATATAAAGCCCTAAGGTATTGAAGTGGTTAATTGCCACCCACGATGTAGCCGACAAGTCGTACGCTTGCAGTGACGTTTCCGTGGATGTAAAGACCAGGAGCCACCGGCTCAACCATAAGCTTTCCTTCCCAGAGTTTTAGCTGGCCCTTACTCTGACTCTCGGGTCAAGTTAGATTCTGTGGCTCTATCTGACTTGCGTATGTAGGACAAGTTCGCCATGTTCATACTTGCAGAGTGGGTTTTTCTCCTCAAGGTTTTGAGTGATGCAGCAGCCACTAAAGGCTATGCGGCTATTTTTTGGCACTCACTGGCAGCTGGGCCATGGCCAGACAGGATCTTGGATATTCCAGGGTTTGCAGAGATATCAGCTTTATTTAAGATTTACCCCATAGTGTTGGCAGCGTAGGCTTGGGGGTCGCTTTTGGATAGGTGAAACAGTGATTTTCTCCATGGATAATTAGGCTACCTCAGAATTGTTTAACAAGGCAGAGCCAGGTCTTTACTCATTATGTCTTTCATACATAGGCTGATTTGGCTGTCCCTTCAGTTCCATTTACACATTCACTGCAGGTTCATCTGTGGTGTAGAGCATACAGCAGCGGATGCTCTGTCTCGTTTGAACTACCCTCTATTTTCCGACAGGTCCCAGACTCAGACACCTGTGTCACACTGTCCCCGCTAGCAATGGACTAGATTCCAACTGGGCCGGCGCAGCAGTTTTGATCAACAAGTCATAGTCAGTTAACATCAGGTAGGCTCATGACATGGCCTGGAATACCTTCCAGGATTTCTAGTCTAGGTATCCTAGGTGTGATTGTCACAAAATTCTATATCTACTTGCGTAGATAGAAGAGTACCCCCCCTACCACGGTTAGCAGACTCCCCATTACAGGGCATATTTTCCGGGGCATGTTCATTTTACTCTCCAGGGCTCCTTTTCAGGCTGCTACCCAGCTTGGTTCTCAAGGTGGCCATGTATCTGGCCTTCTATGGTTTCCTCAAGCCAGGTAAGTTCATTCGTACTGGACAAGATCCTGCATACTCTTGATCTACCAGTTAGTTAGGTACACCGATCATTTCTGGTTGCATCTGGACGCTTGCAAGACACAGCAGACAGGAACTGGTACTGATGTTAGAGTGTGAGATCAGAGATGCCTAGTGCCCAGTCAGTTTTAGATCAGCTCATGGTGATCACTGCGGATAAACGCAGGGATAGTCCACTTTTACCTTTCCCTAGTACTCCCCTCTCCATGGCACAGTTCATGAAACATTGCCGCACCCTGCTGTCAAACCTAAATAGGTTCCCAAAGCTTACTCTGCCCATTAAATAAGGGTAGGAGTGGCTTCTGCTGTTTCTTGTCAAGGTGTCCCTGTTCACGTAATTAAGAAGTTAGATAGGTGGCATGCAGCATATATCTCTCTCTATATCTAGATATATCCCGGTTCCACATGTGGAGATGTCACAGGCATTTCATGCATTTGGCTGATTTATGCTGCATACGGTGACTTTCAATAAATCTGTTTTGCTAGCTCATCCTACTGTTATTTTTGCCCGCTTTGGGCATACTGACCACGTGATTATGGCATACCCCAGGTCACTTCCTGTTTTCCCTTCATACCCTTCCTAATACAGTTTACTAGAGACTCCGAGTAAAAGTGGGAAGGCTGACCGCAGGTCAGCCTGAATTTGTAGGAGGAGTCGGGCTGTATTTAAGCCTGCCTTCTAGCCTCCATTTCCTGTCGACGTTTCTTTCGTGTCCCGCCCTTTCCCATTTCTTTCTATTTCTTCTCTTTTACTTATACTTGGGTATGCCCCCTTTGGACATACTGACCACGGCACACCCCAGGTCACTTCCTGTTTTCCCTTCATAACTTTCCTAATACGGTCTACTAGAGACTCCGAGTACAAATTAGGAGGTCTATGTAACCCCTCCAACTTCTAGCTGAACTCTAGGTACATATAAAGACAAATTATTGTGGCTATGTGTTTTTTTAAACGTGAGCAGAGTAAATGCCTGAATTTGACTTGGAATCAACCTCATTTAGTCCCTATACAACAGAACTTAGTTCATATGACAAGGAGCTTGCAGACCACTGTGCTACACTTCCAGTCAGAGCAAGGAGGTTGAATGATGCTAATTGTCTTTCAAACCAGAAGACTGAAGACCTCTAGTGGAGGAAGAGAAGCACTGTGGCAGATGGCTCTGGACTGAAAAAATAAAACTAAAAAGCTACATTTTTTAAATTTACCTTTTAATTGGACATTCTGTCGCTTTAATTTGGACTGGGGTTCTGATTCAAATGTTTGATTTTATTTTATAGACACAATTTTCAGCTGTAGAGAACATTAACAAAAGGTTTTATTTTTGTCGTAAATACTACAAGTCCAATGCCATAGTTATGTGCAAAAATCCGCAAAGTGTGGAAAAGGTAAAGCACCAAGCATTCTGACTACAGATAGTTGTTGCAACTGATCTTCTGGAGTAAACCAGTACAAGAAAGACCTGGGTTGAAATATATTCCCAGTACAGTTCTGTTCACTGCAGAAGCCATAAACAAAGTTCTGCACCCACATAAGACTGCATGCAGTCATTTGCTTAGGAGCGGTCACAAAAGGAGGCAGCTCCACGTTCAAGTGAATACCACTTCATGTACATAGCCTCAAGGTCCAAGTAATCCTTAGTCTGTGGGGTCCTGACACTCTTCACAATCTCTCATATCTTCTGAATAATTTTCTATCTGGATTGTAGTCGTGTGGAAGTGGAATTTACTCTGAAGGCGAGAACTGGCCTCTTTCAGTACCATCTGAGAGTCTGCATCTTCATCTGGAATATAAGGAAAAGAGGAAAGCAATAAGCCATCAAGTATAGAGAGAAAAGTCATCCTAAACCAATGACACACTAAAAAGGGATCCAACTGGACAGGCAATGTCTCCATATAAATTGTATACATGTTCCCAAATGCACCAACATAATGCACTGTACAAAACTGAAGCAAGAGAAATTAATAGGGACAGTTGCACTAGGCTACAGCACAATTTCTCTGCATTCTGCTTCTATTAATATGTTACAGCACTAGGGGAAGCACTTTCCAAATTAATCATCTGAAATGTCCATTGCATTTTCAACCAAGAAACAATTTTTAGAGTACTAAGCCTTCACCTACAGCTTACATGGAAAATAGAAAAAAAAAGAAGGGTTTTCTTAATTGGGGCAGCACAGTGGCTAAGTAGTTAAAAATTCCACCTAGCAGCACTAGGGTCATTGGTTCAGATCCCAACCACGGCATTGCCCACATGAAGCTTGAATGTTCTCCCTGTGCCTGCATGGGTTTCTGCTGGGTACTCGGTTTTCTTCTCACACTCCAAAGATATGCTGGTAGGTTTATTAGCTTGTCTAAATTGGCCCTAGTATGTGTATGTATGAATGTGAGTTAGGGGTTAGATTGATTGCTCCTTGGGGGCAGGTAACCATTTGAATGTATAATAAAGATGTAAAACTCTGCATAAATTGATGGTGCTATACAAGTACCTGTATTAAATACATTGCACATACTTCTTTTTGAAGCCATATATAAAAACAAAAAAATACAGAGTCACATTTTAGTTTTATTGGCCATCAGTTTCATTGTGTACATTTTTCCTCCAAGTAGTTCATGTTATTTCCAGTGGTATGACCATACTGTCACTCATAATTCTTTTCTTAGAGAGTGGAGTACAGTGTAATCTGAGTTTCTCAGACAAAAGGTCTGTTTTTTCAGGACATTACCAGAGGTTTAAACATATTTTCAAAAACCAATATCACCAAACTAATTCAGATCACCATTTACCATTGTACACCATTAGCCTGGGAGGGGGCTGCAGGTGGTCATGGAGGAACATCCAAAAAGAATCCCAAATCCCCATGCAGCCCGTTCTTTTCTCAAACAAGGGATTTTCCCATAGTGCTATCAGTTATCAACCAAGCTGCCTACAAAAACCTCAAATAATCTCCTGAAGCTGACAAAATTCAGAAATCATCCTGCCCTTCTCTACTCAACTGTGTTTGTGTCTTAGAAATATGTTGTGGTTATTGATAAAATGGGATGTTGGTACCTAGAAAGCTGGCAATACATATAATAAGCCTTTGTAAAATGATTATTAATCTGAAAGGAACCATTCATCTAAAATCGCAGGTATGACAGGAATACACAAGCAGTGTTGCGTTTAGGTCGTTTCATTTTTTTAATTTAATTTTATCCACATACACAAACAAATTCCGTAGATTCCAACTTGATTACATTTAAATGTATACATTTTAAATCCCCCCCACCCCATTGCTCATTCTGTCTCCGTCCTCTTCCCTCAACTCCCCATCAATCTCTTATCTGATTTTTCTCCGTTTCTCCCGATTCACCCTTTCTTATCCTCCTACAGCCTCCACATATCTCATCGTCTTTTTAAAACTACTTCTAAATTTTCCCATCTGTTTATCATTCCCTCCATCCCCTCCTCTCCACAGTATTTCAGATATTCCATGTTATATCTCTCTTCTACGCTTCCGAACCAATCCTTTATTGTGGAGCTTTCTATTTCTTGCCAGTGTCTTGGTATCTGAGTTTTGCCTGCATTGATCAGAAGAGGAGTCACAAATTCTTTATATTGTTTTATTGAACATTCTATTGAAACAAACACGTCCAAGGTTCTTCTAGTATATGTCTCTTAGTAATTTATTTTATTAACTGTAAAATCTTTTTCCAGTAGTTTATTTTAGGGCAATCTCACTACACGGGCCATCGTTCCCACTACTTTGCATCCCCCCAACAATATGGTAATTTCTCTTTTTGATATTTACTTGTTTTGTCTGGGGTTTTATACCACCTTGTAAGGCATTTGTAGTTCATCTGAGCTGTGTTGGTGTCTACTGCGGAGCGGTATACCAGTCTCAATATTTTTCCGAATTTTTGATTGTTTCCTCGTGTTCCCAATTCTTTTTCCCAGTTTTTATGTATGGCGGAACCTCCAGCTCTTCCATTGCCATTAGAGTTTTATAAATCTGTGATATACCATTTTTCGTATTTGATGCCATACTCAGCCGCTCCAGAGGCTTTAGGTCTTCTGCTGCTCTTATTGGTTGTGGCAGAGTTGTAATGAAGTGCTCCAACTGGGAGGTACCGCTGTCCATTGATCACCATCAAATCTGTCTTGTCTTTTAATTCTTGAAATGTGCATATTTTCCCCTCATCTATTATATCCTTTAATTGTGCATTTTCATTTTTTTATCCAGGCTCCAAATAATTTCCCTTTTCCCGGTGTAAAGTCATTTATTTCAGTGATATGAATGGAGAATTATATTTCCAGTTACCTTGTTTATGGATTAGATCCCAAATTCTAAGTACATTTTGTGTCTTTGCATGTTTATTTTCACCTAGTGCTCTATATTGAGGTGGAATCCAAATGATTCTACCTAACCGTGTATCACTCAGTCTCAATTTGTACCCATTTTTTAAAATTTTTTGCCCTTGTCCACTTCATTACTCATGAAATTAACACCACTTTATAATATTTTTTAACGTCTGGTACTTTTAGCCCACCTTACGTTTTATCTCTCCTTAATACCGAGAATAAAAATTCTCAGTTTCCTATTCTGCCAAATGAATTTAGTTATTATATTTTTTTAATGTTTTAATATATGTCTGAGGAAGGGAAATGGGCAACATTTGAAATTTGCACATAATTTTTGGTACTATTACCATCTTTATGGTATTTATTTGTCCTATCCATGAGAGGGGCCTTGCTATTTTTCTTATTTCCATTTTTATTTCATGTAATAGTGGGATACAATTTACCTGGTATATTTTCCATAGGGATGCTGTTAATCTTATTCCTAAATAATTTAAATTCTGTCTTCCATGTAAATTGAAATTCTTGCTGTAGGAACTTTCCTTCCTGTTTATTTATGTTTAGGATCTCTGATTTAGAAAGATTTTTAAGTTTCATAGTTCCCGTAATATTTCAGAGTCTTTATCAAGTTGGGCATCCTAGTGTTTGAAATAGAAAATACATACCAGTAATCAGTGTAAGCTGCTATTTTATGTTCCTCTTCTCCTATCTTAATCCCTCCTATATCTGGGTTGTTCCTTATTGCTGCCAACAGGGGTTCTAATGATAATACAAATAACAGGGGTGATAGGGGACACCCCTGTCTCATTCCATTGAACAGTTCCAAAGGGGAGGACAAAGTCCCATTAACCTTCACATTTGCAGTAGGATGCTTATATAAAATACTTTAATCCATTGGACCATCCTTGGGCCTATCCCCATGGCTTCCAAGGTATTCATCATGAATCCCCAGTCTACCCTGTTGAATGCTATTTCTGCACCAATCGACAGGAGTAGGCCTGGGGTATTGGCCCTCTGATTTTCTGAAGAGCAATGTTCTCACCCCATTGTCTCTCCCTTCTCTGCCGGGGATGAATCTTATTTGATCTGTGTGTACCAAATTGGACATCAGATCTTTCATTCTAGCGGCTAAAACTTTTGCGAATAAGTTTGTGTCTGCATTCAACAGAGATATTGGTCTGTAACTTGAGCATAGGGTACTATCTTTTCCCTCCTTTGATATAATTGTAATTGAGGCCGACAGGGCTTCTTTTTCCATCTCATAGTTTGCTCCCAGCCCATTTATATATGACAGTCTAGGTAACAAATTTTCTTAAAATTTTTTAGAAATAGTAAAAATTGTGAACCCATCAGGACCTGGACTTTTTCCCCAAAGCCGATTCTTTTAGAGCTGTATTAATCTCCTCTTCCGTTATGGGTTTTTCTAATGTAGATAGCTTGTTCTTGGTTACTTGAGGTAATCTTGCACTTTAAGAACCCTTATCTTTTCCAGTCTTGCTATTTCTTGTTGACCCCTTTTGTTATATTGAATATAAAATGACCCATAATAATTCTGGAACACTTTTGCTAGTTCTGGTGTTGAGAATACCATCTTACCAGTACTATTCTGTATTTTTTCTTCCTCAATACTCTTGCTAGGCGTTTCCCTGTTTTATTTCCGCATAAATATCTTTCTTTTGCAATTCTATTGAAGTCCCTTCTCATCTCCTGATCCAGTAGGTCTTTTAGTTTGTTCCTTTTTATCACTAGTTTTTTTTTATGCCCCTGTTCTAATTAATAGATTTCTTACATTAATACTTCCATATTTGTTTTTCCCTTTCCTTTTTTTCCCTTGATTATATCCATCAGGATACCCCTAATATAGGCCTTATAGGCCTCCCAAAGGGTGGCCTCCATTATCTCCTTTGTATCATTTATTTTACAATATTGGTCTATTTCCTCTTATTTTCTCTTCCTCTTCTATGCCCTGTATTAGTTCTTCATTTAATCTCCATGAATTTAATTGTCTTTGGGCACCTTGTATCATTTACATGCTCACCGGGGAATGGTCTGACAATGTTGTTATTTCAATATTTGTCCTAGTCACCAATTCTAGTAACCTATGTTTGACCATTATATAGTCGATCCTTTAGTAAGTCGCGTGCACAGGGGAGAAGAATGTATAATCCTGTAGGATTAGGATGCTGCACTCTCCATATGTCCAGCAATTGGCACTAATACAATTTCTTTTTTAGTATTTTCAACTGTACATTCCTAGTCCCCTGTGCCCGCGACGTACTATCATTTCTTGGTTCCAAACAGAAATTTAGATCTCCGGTCATAATCACACTTCCCTTTTTAAAGTTCATTAACTTCCCCAAGACCTGCCTCAGATAATTTGTTGGGTTCTTATTGGGGCCCATAGATGTTTGCCAGGGTACATTCCATTTCATATAGTTTTCCCTTTAGGAAGAGGTATCGACCTTCAGGGTCTGTCATCCTTTCCTCCAATATGAACCGCACCCTTCTGGCCACCCCGATAGCTACTCCCTTTGCTCCTCTTGTTGCAAAATCCCCATAAAACCATAATGGGTAATCTCTTGAAAACAGCTTTACATTGGCATCATGGGAGATATGTGTCTCCTGAAGGAACACTACCCCAGCTTTATACTGTTTAACTTCCTTTAACCACTTACTGACCGCCTCCTGTACATATACATCGGCACTTTAAAGATGGATATCTCGGTAACGGCAGCGGCTGCTGCCACAACCGAGGTAGCCATATTTTTCAGGAGCCGGTCGTGTTAACGATAATGGTAGTCTCTGCGGCGGATTCGCCACAAGATCACCCTCATCGGTGGTGGGAGAGGTGCCACCCCCCTCCCGCCGCTCTCCTGCGCCCTCTGTCGCTTACTGGAGCCGTCGGTAGCGGCGGAGGCGATTGGGACCTGTCATGTCTGTGGTATGGAGACAAGTGAGGGGAAGATGGCCCCCACCCGTCTCAATACCATAGGAGGGCGGAAGCAACGTCATAATGTCAGCTCCGTCCATACGTTTTAAAAGGGTCATTTTTTCAATTTTTTTTTTTGCATCCAAGTCCAAATATGAGATCTGAGGACTTTTTGACCCCAGATCTCATATTTAAGAGGACCTGTCATTCTTTTTTCTATTACAAAGGGATGTTTAAATTCCTTGTAAAAGGAATAAAAGTGATCCAAATTTTTTTTTTTTTTTTTTTAAAACAGTGGAAAAATAAAAGTAAAATAAATAAGAAAAAAAATGTTTTAATGCGCGCCGTCCCGACGAGCTTGCACGCAGAAGCGAACGCATATGTGAGTAGCGCCCGCATATGAAAACGGTGGTGAAACCACACGCGAGGTATCGCCGCAATCGTTAGAGAGCAATACTTCTAGCCCTAGACCTCCTCTCTAACTCAAAACATGCAACCTGTAGAATTTTTTAAACGTTGCCTATGGAGATTAAGGGTAAAAGTTTGATGCCATTCCACGAGCGGGTGCAATTTTGAAGCGTGACATGTTGGGTATCAATTTACTTGGCATAACATTATCTTTCACAATATAAAAGGAAAAAAATTGGGCTAACTTTACTATTGTCTTACTTTTTTATTTAAAAAAGTGATTTTTCCAAAAAAAGTGCGCTTGTAAGACTGCAAAAACGGTGCGAAAAAAAGTTTTGCAATGACCGCCATTTTATTCTCTAGGGTGTTAGAAAAAAAATATATATAATGTTTGGGGGTTCCAGGTAATTTTCTAGCAAAAAAAAACAAAACAAAACAAAAAAAACTGTTTTAAAAACTTGTAAGCACCCAAATCTCAAAACGAGGCTAGTCCTTAAGTGGTTAACCGCTTCCCGACCAGCTGCTGCTTTTATACTGTGGCAGGTTGGCTCCCCTGAGCGAGCCCTCGTAGCTATACGTCGGCTCGCGGGGTCGGAATAGCAGGCACTCGCGCGCCCGCTGCGGGGGTGCTGATGCTTGTGGCAGACAGTCGCGATGACCGCCGGCCACGAACGATCGTGAGCAGGAGACAGAACAGGGACAAGTGTTTGTAAACTCACACTTCCCTGTTCTGACAGATCGTGTGTTCCCATTAGCTAGGAACCACGACCCGTCACTTTTCTAGTCAGTCACCTCCCCCTTCAGTTAGAATCACCTCCCAGGGAACACAGGTTAACCCCTTCACTGCCAGTGACATTTTTACAGTAATCAATGCATTTTTATAGCATCAATCACTGTATTAATGCCAATGGTCCCAAAAATGTGTCAAAATTGTCCGATGTTTCCACCATGTTGCAGAAAAAAAAAAAAAAAAATGCAAAAGGGGATATTTATTATAGCAAAAAGTACAAAATAGTGTTTTTTCAAAATTGTCCCTCTTTTTGTTTATAGCGCAAAATAAAAACTTTGGAGGCTATCAAATACCACCAAAAGAAAGCTCTATTTGTGGGGAAAAAAAAAAGCACATCAATTTTGTTTGGGTGCAACGTCGCACAACCGCCGGATCGCAAAAAGTGCTCTGGTCAGGAAGGGGGTAAATTCTTCCGGGGCTGAAGTGGTTAAGATTGTATGCCTCTTTGCTGGCGTATTAAGCCCGTGAACATTATACGATATAAATTTTATTGATGTCATCTTAGATCACAGCACTCTTTCTGACCTGTCTGGGAGAAAAATAATCTGATTGATGTAACCCACGTAGATGGAGATCGTCGGGACCCTCTCCCTCCCTCTCCGCCTAGCCAGAGTTTCTGGCGCTAGGTCTGTAAATACTAGGTCTACGCCATAATATTTTAGCAGTGGTCGTTCTCTCATGTTCCCCCATATTTTTGCTTTTTCTTCATATAGTTGAAATCTCACTATAAAGTCTCGGGGTAGATTTGTTGATATACTTTGAGGTTTTCTGATCCTGTGAACTCTATCTTGAGTCCACTCTCTACTATATTATCCAAGAGAGGGTTAAATATTTTGTTTATTATTTTTCTTAGGTCTTCTCCTCTTTCTTCTGGTAAGGCACAGATCCCCAAATTCTTTCTTCTGTTTTAGTTCCCCTGGTCCTCTAAGGTATACAATATTCTCTTCTGCTCTAATTGCATGTCCTTAAAGTGGTGTTCCGGCCGAAATTATACTTTTTAAATAAAAATACCTCTATAATACACAAGCTTAATGTATTCTAGTAAAGTTAGTCTGTAAACTAAGGTCTGTTTTGTTAGTTTATAGCAGTAGTTTGTTATTTTATAAACTTACAGCAGGCCGTGGCCATCTTAAGTGTGGGCATTTGAAGCCAGACTGTATTTCTTCCTGGATCTCATCCTTGCAGATCTCGCACATGCTCAGTGCAGCACAAGCAGTGTAATAGGCTTCAGGTCAGGTTTTCATAGCAACAGCAGTGTCAGAGGAAGTTGCCGTCCCTTCCCAGAAGGCATTGCAAACAGGAAATGATGCGATGGGCCGCGGCCAGGGAGGAGGAAGTGAAAAATGAATACAGCAGATATATAGTAGGTGCTGAGAAAAAAAATTAAAAAACATCCAATTCGTTTACAGTGGACAGTTTAGTGAGGGATGCTGAAGAGTTGTAAAAGTGGGTGGAACTCCACTTTAACTTGTTCTTTTAGTTTCATTACTTCTTGAGCTTGTTTATCCGTTTTTTTCTTCTGTCTCCTCTACCCGTGTCAATAACTGACCTAGATGAACCCATAATGTAGAGATTTCTGTTTTAATAGAGTTCTCTAGTCTTATGAACATGTCTGTTTTTTTTCAGTTTTGTTGGCATTTGGGCTTATGAACTGCTCCTTTTTCCTCCATTTTACTTGTTTCCGTTTTGCTTTCTGTGCTTATATCTTCTCTGGACTGGTCTGACCTTTTTTTCCCCAGGGTATTTTTTCTTATTTTTATTCCCTTGTTGCTGTTTATCTTGTCCTGTACTCCTGTCCTTTGTGAGATTTGTTGAACATACTTGTGTTTGCATTGTCTTTTGGAGTTTTTGTTTCGTTGCCTTTTATAGTTCTGCCTCTCATCATGGTTTTTTTCCTTGTAATTCTTAGTTTCCCCAGGTTTTTTTTCAACTTTATGTACCTTCCTAAAAGCTGTACAATATATGGTCTCAAATATTAATAAAGAATTTCAAAACTGTGCCTATAGTGGTTCATGGAGCCCTTTACCACTGGCCCCTTCTCTTTTTTTTATTCTGACCAAGTAGTTACTTGTAGCAAGGTTCAATAAGGGGTATACAATGTTTATTCAGGGAATGCCTTTCCTTAAACCCTTCTTAGGCAGTTCATAGGCCTTTCATACACAATTTTGAATGCAGTTCAGAAGCAGTTTCATAGAGATAGTTCATCTGCAGTTTCATCTGCTGTTTATATGTGGTTTCATGTGAGGTTTATAAACTGCTTATATGCCGTTCAGCTGTTGCTTCAAAGGGATGTAAAGCCACTATTAAACACAATTCAGTAAGAAGTATATAGTACTATTCAAAAAATACCTTATCCCATACCAATCAGACAGACCGTTCATAGACAGATCATAGACATGAGCGGCGGTTTCATGGGTAATTTATGAGCAGTTTTATAGCCAATTTATAAGCAGTTTCAGACATAATTTATGCATTCATATATTGTTTCACCTGCCAATCATTTGCAATTTCCTGCTGAATATCTATGCTCTTTTCATATGCGATTCATAAGCAATTTCATGGGCAGTTCATATACCATTTTCCTAGGCATTTCAAGGGTAGTTTCATAAGCAAGTTAGACATTTTCATGACGGATCAAAGCGGTTTCATAGGCAGTTCATTCTTGAGTAAAGCATTAAAGTGTAAAATGTGTTGCTTCCTTCCAGTTTCTCCAGAAACTACGCACCTATAGAATGTCCTCTCCCCCCTCCAAAATCTTCATTGAGAGGGGTAGAGAGGTTAAACGAAAAGATGGGGGGGGGGGGACAAGGAGTACTGCAAAGAGCAGTGGTACCCGTAAAAGCACTCCAGGGGTGCAAGGCTGTGTGTACTTCAGGCTGTTTTCCTTGTCTGGGCTTCTTCCCCTCTACTCAGGCTCCACGTCTATCACGGCACATTGTTCACTGTTCTCTCCTCTCCCACATTCAATAACGTGCAAGCCGGCTCTGGTGTTACCTTACAGTCCGTTCACACAGCACTTAACTTTTAGTCCCCCTGACTGTTCCTCCTCCTCCGTCACGACAACCGGCCCAGCCCCGTGTCCTCCCACTCCACTGACCGGAAGTTCTGGGCTGACCGTCCGCCGACTCACTCCTTCGTCCGATTCCCCAGCACGGCTCCCTTTCTCCCAGCCGGTCAGTACAATTCAGTGCAAGCAGGGGCTGTTGCTTTGCTTTTCAGCCGCTCAGCACACTTTCCCATGGATACAGCGCAGCGGTGCAGGAGTTTTTTTTTCGCCGCAAGCCAGCTTCCAGTATGAGGGGGGTGGGAGGTTCCAGCAGGGATCAGCGAGAGCCAGGACTATCCGAAGTGGGGGGCAATGCAGCCTCTCACACCATGGCTCTCCCACGATCTTCCTCGGATCACCTTCTCATACTCCCTCTAGGCGCCATGTTCAGACCCCGCCCCCCAGCCAAGAATCGTCACGTCACATCCTCATCCTCCTCCTAAAACAGGTCTTGTTTCTGTAAGGTTGTGGAGTCACTGCATATACCATGGGCAGAGAATTATATAATACCAGACAGAATCAGTCTAAAACTAGGGGTGGATGGTAGTGACCCCTCCCCCTAAATGCACAGGGTTTCCAGTATCTTGTAAAGCTGACAAAGCTTTGACAATAACATGAACATTAGCATATTGTTAAAGTGCAGGGTAACCTCTATTTGCTGCCTTTTGTTCCATTTATTATATCATTGGATGAATTTTGTTAAACTTCCTGCATTATCTCAAACAGGCCTCCTAGTTCTCATCGTCTACTACAGAATTATTAGCCTCTACGTTGTAAAATTCTAAATGTAGGAGTAGATGAGCAGTTTAGTAAAAGGCAAAAATGGGAAGGCCGACAACACTCAAAAATGCAGCGTGTTAGCCCTTAATAGTGTTTAAGAGCATAGTATATTGTCCAGGCCAATTTTCAGCTTTCAGGGCTGTCACACTTTCAATTAAAATTGTGGTCATGTAACACTGTACCCAAATGAAACTGTGATTGGCCCTTTACTCAGATCTGTGAGCCACAGCGTTCAAGGGACACAGCGATAATAGACAGTTCCCGACGCGTGCCCCAGGGAGCATCCTTCCAGAACTTGAGAGCCATGCTGTAGCCTTATGGCTACAGCGTGGTGTGCAAGTGGTTAAAGGAGTAAAACACGGGGAAATGTGCATGCATTACAGAGATGTACTATACAAGTTTGACATACACTGTAAGCTCTTAAATAAGTCAGTGACACACTGTGAACAATGTTTAAATCAAATAAAAAAAATCAAATCTAAAAATACAAACATTCATTACAATCATGTTCTCATGCAAACCTCATTACACTACTATTCAATAAATAGCATAAAAGGCACAGTAACAATACCCACCAATTACAACATTCCATCTAATAATAGTTTGGGGGGGGGGGATACACACTGCACTTTTTGAATGAATGGTTACCACAAATTGTGGCACTGTGCTTTTTGCATTTATCAAAAAAACCTGTCAATCCACACAGACCAAGAATCACACACATACATACATACATATATTAGTGCTGGATTGTCAGATAACTTACTTATTGCTATGTGAACAGAAAGGACAGGCTGAGATACTGTAAGAGCCCAAATATGTAAACTGTGAAGAGCCTTTACGCCACTTATAGAAAGCAAGGTATCCTTTACCATGTTGAAGTCCACACCTTTGGGAGTGCCTGTATGCAAAAGAAAAGAAAAATGACCAATTTCCTATGGGATCACACATACTGTATCATATTCTTGGTTCTGTTGTTGGGATTCCATTAACACTTACCCTCCATGAGTACAAGCAGGACATCTCTGAGAATAGTCAAGGTTGTTGCCAAAACAAGGACAGAGAACAAAAACGTGCAAATAGGGTCAATAATTTTATACTCTGGCTGAAAAAAAAAAAAAAAAGGATCAATATTACCAAATTAGCATGGGTTACCCTAATGGTATACTCTCTGTATCATCTATAATAGAAGAGTCCTACATCTAAATATCAAAAGACATTGTTACTGCTCCCTTTATCCCAAGCCTCATTCATAACATACACTACAAACAGCTTGTTATGCAAGCAGAAATAAAAAAAAAAAAGTGTATTGTTCAACCAAAACAGTTTTTTGGTCCAGTCATTGCGCATAAACTAAGGGGGATGTTGAAACTTCGTTAAATACAGTGATACAAATGGTTGGAGAGTTTGGGTGATTTTCTGGTCTGGTTATCAATTGGGAGAAGTTGGCTCTACTACCGATAGACCCACTTGGTAACCAGATACCGTCTGGAAGTCCCCACCTGAAAGTAGTTGCCAAGCTGAAATATCTGGGTGTTTGGATTAAGAGTGACATAAATCAGTACGTCAACAATAATCTAGCCCCATTACTACTTAAATTAAAGCAAAAAGGAGACATTTGGAGCCAACTCCCTCTATCTGTAGCAGGGTATTGTAATCTAATAAAGATGATATGGCTACCACAGATACTATACTTATTTCACAATTCTCTCTGACTTGGATAGGACAAAAAGTGGTTTAAAAAAAATAGAATCCCTTTTTAGGAAATTAATATGGAAGAAGGGCCAATCTAGGATTAGTTTGCAAACCATGCAATTACCGATTAAAGAAGGGGGCATGGCGGTTCCGCATCAGAGATCATATTTCCTGGCATCCCAGTTGCAACATCTAGCGGGCTGTGGAACCCTAGGAGGTGGGAATTCCAGCAATAGAATGATGATAATGGGGGACCCGCACAGTATACTAGTGGAGGTATTAGAGGCTGACTCATTTGTTCATAGATGCCCGACAATAAAACTAGTTATTAAAGTATGGCAGACAATGAAGGCACTAATGGGGTACAATGGGGTAACAGAATATATCCCCTTAAGGAATAATAAAAACTTAGAAGTAAGGGGTATAGAGAGGCCCAGGGAATGGGAGAGACAGGGCATTAACCGATTAATTCAACTATATGAGGGTAATTTCATGAAGACCTTCTTAGATTTAAGACGGGAATACAATATATCAAACAAAGCGTTCTACAAATACCTGCAGAATAGACATGCTATTCAAGCACAGTTTAGGTCAAATTATTGAATGGACCCAGATCCCCATACTCCTAAAAATAATTAAACCAGCCTTAACCAGAGGACTAATTTCTGAGCTATATGCCAGATTGGGGGCTAGAATAATAAGTGGAGTAGGACCTTCCAAGAGCAGAGAGGGGTGGGAGAGAGACGTGGGGGCAATGACTTTGGAACAATGGGACAACATCATAGAATGAGGAGTATTGGTCTCGATTTCCCCCTCGCAGAGAGTATCTCATTTGTTTCTTATACACAGAGTTTACTATACCCCCAAATAAATGTTTAAACTTTGTTAGAGACAAAATGACGAGTGTCCCAGGTGTAAGGCGACAGGAGATTTTATCCACATGGTGTGGAAATGCCCGAAGCTATTTTCTTTTTTTTAAGGTACTGGGCAGAGATAGGATAGGATAAAATAAAAAAAAAAAACAAAAAAAAAAAAAAAAACTTAGGACCACATTAGAACCGGAGGCCAAGACATGCCTATTAGGGAGCTTGGAGGAAGGTAGAGTTCCGACTGGTGCTACTGAAGTAGTGTTAAGGTGCCTGTTCCAGGCGAGAAAACTAATAGCACAGAAATGGCAGGGACAGATCTCCCCCGACTGTGAAGAATTGGGTTAAGACTATCAATTCAATAGCGAGAGAGTGGCATGCATTAGGCAAGGTAACCATGGAAAGCTTGAAAGAATATGGAGGCCTTGGTTGGACGAGATGGGGTGTCCCCTATGAGGAAATGGTGGGGAGCGGATGAGGGTTTCTCCCTCATTCTCCGCCACCCCCTCACTTTTGCCTTTCTCGCCTACGAGACCCTACATGTTCTTCTCTTTTACACTTCTTCTACCCCTAGAGGTGGCTTTACCTTCCCCCCCCCCCCGCCAAGCAATTAATAGAAGTACATGTACAATTAACGATTGGGTGGTGTGGGTGAGGGGGGGTGGGTGCAGGTAGGGAGGGAAGATATAGTACATAGAACTATTATTACTTTAAGACATTACATGAAATTTTATGATGTTGTATGCTCTTTATCTGCTTTTTGAAAAACAATAAAAAGAAAATATAAAAGCATAAACTAAGGTGAAAGACAAAATTTCTTGAGTTAAGACTATAAATGACACTATGTTGAGGATACTTCGTCTGCACATTAAATTAGCAAGCTACCAACTCATTTTTTGTTTTCCTATTAACACTTCACACTCATGCTTTCATTAGTTAAATTTCCACAACCTGTCAATTTTACCTCTAACATATTCAACTAGTTGTGAAACAGATAGAATATCATAATTGTCTATCAATAGAAATGTTGGCCATCTGTCTATTTTCATCCACTCAGTGATGCACCTGTCAGGAAGATGGCAAAGGTCAACATTCAAACACTATATCAGACAGGTGACAAGCTTGATCCCTACATTTAAAGCTAATCAATTCATGTGAGTGGCATAAATGAGTATGTAAACCTCAATACTGAACCTATTTGATCCCTTTAGGTCTTTTTAATATACTATTGGAAGCATTTTGTTTGAATTTTTTTTTTTTTTTTTGCGTGTCCATTTTGAAGAGATTTCTCATCAATTTGTGTCATTAACAAAGCCAAGGAAAAATCTCCAATAGGAACACAGACAGCAGTAAAAATCTGACAAACACACACTATTCAAAATTAAATCAAGTTTTGCCTAGAGCTGGCCTTTAAAAGGATAAGTTCACATTTTGGAACACGTTACATGCTCCACCTGTATTAAGGGTCCACATGTAACATGTTCCAGCAGCTGCAGCCTCTCCCCAGTGACATTGAGCAGGTATCTTCTCCGCACGCCCGCTGATGTGGTTTAAAAAAAATAAATAAAAAAAAAAGAGAAGGAGGGGCCGTGCGGGGCTCTGCCCACCTGGCCAGGTCATTCATTCACAGTCCTCTGTGAATATGAAACTACAAGTCCTGACAGCCTTTGTGGCTATCGGCTTGTAGTTATAATGAGCTACCATAGCACTGTTGAGCGCTCTGGTAGTTCAGTCATTCTTCCTGTATGCCCGTATGATGTATGAGCAGACAGATACACGGACAAGTCTGGAGGTGTCCTGCATGGCATCCACGATCTGCTGATTACGGGTACAATGCTTTCCAGGCTCCTAGTGAAAAAATAAAAAACGCACTTTTTTTTTTCTTCAACTGCAAAAAAGGTGCATTTAAGAAAAAAAAAAAAAAAAAGTAAACTAATCCTTTAATTCTTTTCAGAGTGTACATTCAAAATGATACGAATGTATGAAGATTTAAAAGTTAGTAGTAGTTTACCTTGAAATAAATTACATAGGCAGCAACAAGGACACCAAGACTTTGTAGTAAATCTCCTACAACATGAATAAAGGCGGCTCGGACACTAGGGTTATTTAGCTCTCCATGGCTGTGTTTGTGAGAATCGGAATTTCCATGACTGTGTCCATGTCCAGTTTGATGCAATGTCAACCCCATTCTGCAAAAATTAAAAAAAATATATTATTTTAGATTAAGCAAAAATAAACATAATACACATTAGTCTTTCCAAAATAATAAAAATGCAATTCAAGCATTGATAAAAGAGGAGTTTAAAGCTATATTAAAATCAGGTGTATCAAAACGAAGGGTATTAAGGGACTTCTAGTTTAAAAATTTCAATTCAGCTTATACATATTCTTCTCTTGGTTAAAGAGGAAGTAAACCCCAATGGGTTTTACTTCCCTTTTGCTCCCCGCAAGGCCTGCAAGTTAAAAGCATTATAGGCTAGTATGCATTGCATACCAGCCCATTATATGACATTTACCTGCAAATGAAGCCCGCGCTTTCCCCTGTGCAGGCCACGTCCATCTTCGCCCCTCTTACTTCCGGGGCCATGGACTAGGGCTCTGTGACTGGCCGGAGCCACGGACCCTGGCTCTGCGACTGGCCGGAGCCGCGTGAGGTCACTCGTTTCTTCACAGCGCATGCACGGTGCGCGTTTAGGAGATATTTCCACTACCTATAGGTAAGCCTAGAATAAGGCTTACCCTATAGGTAAAAGTCAAACAAAAAGGGTTTACAACCACTTTAAGTTTTCAAAGAAGCTGTCGCAAGTTCCAAAATGGAGCCTGTTGGCTGGATTTTGCAAAATCTTTACTTCAAGTGACTCTAAACAATATCATTATACTCTAAAAAAAAAATCTATAAATACACTCACTACTTAAGGCCATGTCATTGTTTTTATTTCTTACTGTGCTTTTTTGACTTCTTGTATTGTCCTCTGAGCACTCAAAACGCACTCTTTTCCCCCTTACTTCCATTTGTGGGGGGGGGTTTAGGGAGAAAAAACTGCTACCTTCCCAAGGGCTGGACTCCAAATAATCATTCCCCAAGTATGGCCTTGTTCACATGGGCCACACTAAAGCGTTCATCCATTCAGGGTCGTGTTCTGTGCATCCCTATACAGGCAGTCCCATTGATGTCAATTGCGACACAGTATGACTTCCGTGTGGGTGCACAGTACAACTGTACATCCATGTGCAGGTGAACATGCTCCTGCACAGGTGTACACCATAGTATGCTCCATGTGAATCAGGCCTATGACACACTGGCGCTCTGTCTCATTCTGCAGGGAGGCGATGCAGTCCAGTCAATCATCAAAATAGGCTCTAACAGGCAAATTGTGCTATTTGTGGGGCCACATGTTTGTTTTTACAAAATCACAATCAGATATGCAGCCTCAAAATTGGGAGAGCTGCATTTTTTTTGTGATTGGTAACAGCAGCTACTATAGATTTTGGATAAGACAATGGTCAAGATCACAACGTCCTAGTAAAAGTACTAGTTTACAAGCATGTTTAGTGTTTGTGACTATCACTACTTATGACTATAGAACTGTTATTGGTTTACACACATGAGATTAACAGCTACAGCACATCCAGAGGTGATCAGCATTGCGTCGCCTTCAATTTCATAGTCTCCTGAAATGATTCGTTCCACAGCTAAATACACCAAGACTCCAGTTACTACCCAAATGGAAAGGACCGATACCAGGGCTCCCAGGATTTCTAAAAATGAAATGAAATGAAAACAATTTAAGCGAGCACAGCAATCAGTTCAATGCAGTCTACACAAGGACAGAAAGAACTGCATTCCTAGTATCCCCACCATCAGCTTCACTTTATATAGGTGGTTCAGTACCCAAATGCCTACTTAAAGCCTTATTTACACACGATTAGTGCCAACTACGGCAAAAATACAGCGTACTCCTGTGGCTAGATTCACAGGTAGTTGTAGACAGTTGGGACTGTCTGCAACCGCAGGTAATCGTGCCATGTGCAATTACATTCAAACAGTCTGAGACAGCTAACGTCGCTGTCATATGAACAAAAAATCCCCACTAGAGTGGAGAAGGACTGACCATATGAGTGACACAGCATACAGTGTTTGTTTAATAAAATATACCTATTAATCCAATCAATTAAAAAGATCATGTATCATATCCTCCAAATGAAGGAAGATCATATAGCAACAGGCTGGATGTATACCTGAAGGCAGTGTGGCCAATGCATATAGCAACTCAAACAAAAACAGGAGTAAAACATGTAACATATAAAACAATCGTCCGGATGCCAGATGGTCTATGCACAGGTGGCCATGCCACAGCACATCGCCGTATGGTGAGTAAAAATAAAGGCTGGTATATGGCTTGATCCCCTGTGCAGAGGTCCCTGGGTGCTTGTGCCACTTGAGGGTAAAGATGGGGGTGGATAAATAGGAAGGGATGGGGAGAAAAGAGCTAGATGGACAGTCACTATAGCTGCATATATTGGAGGGAGGGAAACTAGTAAGGCGTGCTGAAGGCGTTCACCAACTGGAGAACAGCTCTGCTTTACTGAAGGATATGTCTTGCGATCCTGCGGTGCACAATAATAGTGCATATAAGACAATCTGTAAAGGATCTCAAAGCGACTCTCGCTGTGGACATACGGTGACACAATAACTGGTTCCTATCGAGGAGGATGACCGAGAACTGATATTATGGGCAAACCAAACATATTATGCGATCACCTTATATCGGCTGACTTGCCTTTTAAATGAGAAGGGAGTAGAGCCCATATTACAGTCTATGGTTTTGGGGTAATGAGCCATACCTCTTGTCCATGTGGATCATTGATAAAGATTATCCCTGTATGGATCCAGTCTGTAGGGACAATAACCGGCTGTACATTACCCTTTAATGGTTGATTAAATTGGACAGTTCACTCCTCAAAGCTCTTGATTCTGTGAGTGGGTCCTCCCAAAGCAGTTCCATCAGATATGCCGATGCTAGGCAGCCCGTGTGTTCCTCGATCTCCGCTTCCCCCTCCCTGGCTTACATGGGCTCCCTTCCGGGACATGCTGGGAGAGGCGTCAGTGACTTGTTTCGCAGTTAGATTGCGTAGCTTTGTCTGGATGATCCACATGGACAAAAGGTATGATTCATTACCCCAACACTATAGACTGTAATATGGGCTCCACTCCCTCCCCCTTTTATGGCAAGTCAGCCGATATAAGGTGATCGCATAATATGTTTGGTTAGCCCACAATATAATTTCTCGGTCATTCTCCTCGATAGGAACCAGTTATTTTATCACCGTTTGTCCACAGCGAGAGTCACTTTGAGATCCCTTACAGATGGTCTTATATGCACTATCCTCATGCACTGCAGGATCGCAAGACATATCCTTCAGTAAAGGAGAACTATTCTCCAGTTGGTGATCACTCTTCTTCAGCACACCTTACTGGGGGGGGGGGATGGGGAGAATCAAGCCATACACCATATTTTTACTTACCATACGGCAATGTGCCGTGGCATGGCCACCTGTGCATAGACCATCTTGTCCGGACGATTTTTTTATGTTACATGTTTTAGTCCCGTTTTTGTTTTTTGGTGATGTCAACCTTTTGTTTGAGTTGCCATATCCATTGGCCACGCTGCCCAGTGGCATTCGGGTAAATATCCAGCCTGCTGCTATATGATCTTCCTCCATTTGGAGGACATGATACATGATTTTTAATTGATTGTTTAATAAAGAATATACCTATTAATCCCAACATTGTATGCTGTGTCAATCATATGGTCAGTTCTTCCCCTCCACTACTAGTGGGGATTTTTTTGTTCATATGCAGTACAGACACTAGAGTGACACTCCATTAATTTGGTAAGCGGTGTTTGCTTGGGGTATCACTGTGTTTGGACTAATGTCAATTGCCCTCAACCTGTGGTTTTTTTTGTATGACGCCGCTCTCAGCCCGCCATTGCTTTTTACAGGTTTAGCATCTGCAAACACCTAAGAATTCAGATGCAGGAACGTGCTGACACTAATGGTATGTGAGAATAAGGCATAACTGTGCCATTAGCCAAAAATCCCACTAACACCACTATCTTATTATTTCCTAATGGAAAGGACCTTCATACCTGCTCGATGCCAACCAAAATTCATTGTTTTTGTGGCTGGACGGGAAGACATCCAAAGAGCAAATAAACTAATCATCATGCTTGCAAAATCTGTCAAAAGGTGAGCAGCATCTGTCATGATCGCCAAACTGTGTGCAAAGTAGCCACCTGTGAAATAAAGTTTAAAAGTTTAACAAAGAAGTGCGTCGAAGACCAAGTGCTCTTTTTATTAAAAAAAACATATTAATAAACAAGGCAAATATTATAAAATGAGCCCATACTTTAGAGAACAGTACAAGCAGACACAAAAGGCAGGCTTTCATCCCTTTTAACCCCCATACCCTTCCCCTCCCCCTGCTGTAAGAGCCTCTAGAACATTCTGCATAATTTTAGCTTTCTCTGGAACTTAAGCTGGCCATACACTGGTAGAATTTTCAAACATTTGTTGGTACAAACTTTAGTACAAAAGTAGAGCTGCATGAATAATTATCAAGAATCGTTATTGCAATTTTTTCCCCGTTGCGATCTTGATAAAAGTGTTTCACAATTCTTGCTATGCAAAGAATTCTCTCTGCTCTTCTGAAACCACAGCTGTCAAAAGAAAGGAACAGAAAAACTGGGCTGTCTGCCAAGAATCATAACATTCTTTAACAGTGAAACTAAGTCTAAACATTGTAATAATTTGTCAATGAAATAACCACTTAAACACTAAACCTTTTTCTGACATTTGTTGGTTTCAAGATAAAATCTTTTTTTTTGCTAATAAAATTACTTGGAACCCCCAAACATTATATATATTTTTTTAGTAGAGGCCCTAGAGAATAAAATAGTGGTTGTTGCAATATTTTATGTCACACTGTATTTGCGCAGCGGTCTTTCAAATGCAATTTTTTTGGAAAAAATTACTTTAATGAATTAAAAAATAAATACATAAAAAACTAACCAGTAAAGAAGCCCAATTTTTTTGTGTAACGTGAAAGATTTTACGTTGCGCGAATTGTGATCTTTTTATTCTAAGCAAAAAAATTGTGATTCTCATTTTGGCCAGAATTGTGCAGCTCTAGTACAAAGATTCTCAGAACTGTTGACGAATTGACAAATGTCAGCTGAAAATACTTCAAGAGTTTGTCAGGTGAAAAATATGTGCAAGACACAACCGTTTTTCAGGCAGACATGCTCGAAAGGTCCATTCATCCCTATGGACCTGTGGGTGTAAACTGACTTGTGCAGCATCTACCTCCAATCCAATAAAGAGAAATGGAAGGTGATCCACTGCTGATCGGCACACTATGCCCTTTGTGAAAGGGGCCTTAGTCTAGGTTCGCACTAGTACTGTTGATGTATGATGCGTTTTTCAGTGTATTTTTGTAGTGCAACGTTACTCGTTTTTTATGTTTTTTTTTTTAAACCAAACAAAACTCTGGCAACTAAAATTGCATAAACATGCAGGGTTTACATAAGTGCCCTTTGAAGTCTCTGGGGCAAAAAGCATGCCGCAACTGCACCAAAGAAGTGCCTGCACCTTTTAAAAAAAATAAGCAGCAGCTGCTTTGATATGAATGGGCACCATACAGACTAATGTTATCTCCAGTGTCATACAGTGCAGAGCAACAGTAAAACGCAGGAGAAAAGCGAGTGCAAGAAACTATTTTGGGGGGCGGGGGGAGCACAGTCTTTTCCATGTAATACCACAGCCGATGCAGCATATGCTGCAGGATGTATTCAAGGAGATAGCCACCAGCTTGGCTCCTGCAGGTAGAGCAGGTTTTAACAGTAATTATAGATAGGTGGGTTGCGCTACAGTAACACCACAACTACAGTAGCTGCTAACACAAAAAAGGTGCAAACTCAAAATTAAATATTAAGGTGCTGCATAGGGCTGCATGGATACTGATACTAGTATCATTGCCAATACCGAGCATTTGCATGAGTACTTGTACTTGTGCAAATGCTCCGATGCTTGACCCGATACATGGACAGTCAGGAACTGTGGGGGGAGTTACAATAACCGATCTCCCTGTGTGGCTTTCAATAAAGCAGCCGAGTTCAATACATATTTGTATGAGAATTTAAAATTGTGTATTTTTCCTCTGCATTCCGAAGGCTGTTTTTTCTTTTCCTTTTTTGAACATGTGACCAGTAGACAGGCTGGGAAAGAGCTGGGTCACATGATGGCTGTAAAAATATTATGAAAAAAAAAAAAAAAAAAAAGTACTTCGATTTCTCTTAAAATAAATACAGTGCCATCATCCATATACAGTACATAAAGAGAAGGGATAAGGTAATATTAGTATCACTTTAAGGTCTTAACTATATAATTGTTACAGGTGCCATTCATATTATTTATTACTTCATGCATATTGCTACAAAAGATTTTGACTATCTCTCCTGGAGCACATAACATAGGCAGGGGAACTCCAGAAGCAGAATTTCCCCCTGATCCCTGACTGTAACCCATTGGAAAATTAGTCTATCCACCTATGATGTCAATCCATATGGGTGACCTTTGACTTAAAAAGATTGTAAAGCTTAGTTTTTATTTCTTTTTTAAATAACAAAACATCTCATACTTACCTCCACTGTGCAGTTCGTTTTGCACAGAGTGGCCCAGATTCTTGACTTCTAGGGGGTCCCCCGGCGGCGCTGGTAGCTCCTCCCCACATCTTATAACCCCCTAGGAGAAGCGCTCTCCCAGGGGGTTACCTTGCGGGCGCGCTCACTAGTCCAGCATTCGGCGTCCATAGACGCTAAATGTAAACCTCGCCCCCACCCCCCCCCGGTGCCTGAGTCATTGGATTTGATTGACAGCAGCGGGAGCCAATCAAGAGCCACGACAACAGGCAGAGGGGAAGAGCGCATCTACGGCAGGGGAATACAGGACTCAGGTGAGTAAAACGGGGGGGAGGGGGGCTGGGAACCCGGTCAGTGACAGAAGTTTTCTCAGCTTAATGCATAAGATGCATTAAGGTGAAAAAACATGAGGGTTTAAAACCCCTTTAACCACTTCCCGCCCAGCCTATAGTCAAATGACGGCCGGGTAGGTGCTTTCCCATCCTAACTGGACGTCATATGACATCCTGTCAGGAAGTGCCGATCGCGGGGCAGCACAATCTGTCACCAGCTGTGTCCGCGGGACAAACCAGATCAGTATACTGGCTCGCTGCTGGTTACATGTGATCGCCGTGATTAATCACAGCAGGTCACATGACAGTTGTACACAATGGATGGCTTCCTTTCACGCCATCCATTATGTTGCTAGCTGTGATTGATCAATTTGATCACATGGTACAGACAGGGCCAATCACTGCCCATCTATACCATTTGATTAGCTTTGACCAATCGCAACAAAACAAACTGAAAGATTCAGTTTCATTGAGTAAAATGCTTGCATATAGCAATTATAATTATTATTATAGTAATTACCTGCTATAAGCAAAGAAAAAAAAAAATTAAATCCTGATCACTTCCCCAGAGTAGTACAACACAACTTTTATTTTTCTTACTGTCACCAGTCAGTGTCCCTGATCACCGCCACATCAATTATATGATGACACTGTACTGCACTGGTGACAGTATGTTAAAAAAAAGTAATTTTTTTTTCTTCATTTTCCAAAAAAGTATAACAAAAAAAAATGACAACTACAAAAAAAAAAAAAAAAAAACACAAAAAAAATAAATAAATAAACTATGCCTTTTACTAAATACCTTGACTGTCTACTTTCCAAAAAGGGGTCATTTCTACGGTCCTGGCATTTAAAGTAAATTGTAAAGGTTTCCTATAAAAAAAAAATAACAAACATGTTATACTTACCTGCTCTGTTGCAGTGGATTTGCACAGAGCAGCCCAGATCCTCCTCTTCTTGGGTCCCTCTTCTGTGATCCTGGCCCCTCCCTCCTGTTCAGTGCCCCCACAGCAAGCAGCTTGATATGGGGCACCCGACCTGGCCTCGCTCCCCTCTCCCCTGGTTGGCTAGCTGACTGTGATTGACAGCAGTGGGGGCCGATGGCCCCGATGCTGTGTCTCAGCCAATCAGGAAGGAGAATCTCAGACAGCTGAGACACTCGTGAACATCGCTGGACAGAGAGGGACCTCAGGAAAGTGTTAGGGGGGCCAAGGGGGGTTGCTCCCCATTGAAGGATTTTTATCCTAATGCATAGAATGCATTAAGATTAAAAAAAAAAAAAAAAAAAAAACTGACTTTACATCCACTATAAGGGTCTCAAGAAATGATAGCCTGTCGGTACATCAGGATTAATACATTTTCAGATACTGTATATAGCATAATTTTTTGGACTGACTTTCCTACAGACCAAATGTACACAAATATACACTGATTTGGGTTATTTTCACCAAAGAAAATGTCATAGAATACATTTTGGGCTAAATTTATGAAGAACCATTATTTATTTGCAACATTTTAACAGTAACAAAAGAAAATCATGTTTGTTTTTTTCAAAATTGTCAGTCTTTTTTTAATTGGCCAAAAAAAAAAAAAATCCAGTGGTGATTAAATACCACCAAAAGAAAGCTCTATTTGCATGAACAAAATTATGAAAATTGTGTTTGGGTACAGTGTTGCATGACCGCGCAATTGTCACTGAAAGTGTGACAGCGCTCAAAGCTGAAAATTGTCCTGGGCAGGAAGGGGGTAAAAGTGTCCTGTATTGAAATAGTTAAGAATTAACACAAATTTAAAAAGAATTTGACAGCCGATATAGAAATGCAACACAAACGCCACAGGTTTCTCACCTACAACTTCTCCAATCATGAACAGCAGGCAGACACAAGATGCCACATATAGTTTCCTCCTGGCATGTTTCTTTTCTGTGTTCTGCCAGTCTTCCTGGGACCGATGTGAGTGACAGTGTTTATTCCCTTGGTGACCCAGTTCAAGGTCATTGAGGTCCGACACATAGGTGAACACAGGGCCCCGGAAATCATTCCTAGGGACTCCAGAGTACGACCTAGTAAAAAATAGACATGGGATAATATTGGTTAAAAAAAAGGGAACATTGTCCTTAAAGCTAAAGTCTGATCTACTTATAATTAGCCTTCCCTGGTCCTGGTCCCCCTCCCCCCTCCTCATAACTAAACAATTTTTTTAATTCAAATTAGTTATTAGCATTGAAATGGGCATAACATAACACCAATGCTGACAAAATCGTGCACCTGTATTGTACATATTCACAGGAATAGATAAGACAAGGCCTTTTCAATATAGCTTACACAGAAGGAATGCATTACATAGACAACTGGCAAGTTATCAAATTGCTGAAGACAAATGAAACAAGAGACCTAATCACAGACAGTTCACATGAATTAAGTGCAAAACAATATAGCAATAATTAAGAGTATAATTGGTAGAGAAACTATGAAAACAGAAAAAGACAGCTTGAGTAGATTGAATCTAAACACCACTGTTCAACATGAAGTAGGAGCAGCGTCTAATGTGCAGCAAGTAAAACCTTCTGGCTGCCACATACCCCAAATTGTTCAGATTTTCATTGCATACCTTGTTAGACCCAGTGTTAATACTAGGTCACTTCGCTTCTTTATGCAATATACGCAGATCATGGCTGGTAGAAGGGGCCAGCAGGGTGCTGTACAACGGCTAATGCTGCATGCGGTAACAATTGTGCAAGTGTTCAATTCACTAAGAATTAAATATTGCATGTAGTATTTGCTCAATTTAGCAGTAATTACCACATCAGGTAATGCAGTAATTTACTGCATTGAGCTGGTTGCCAAGGAGCGGGTCAGGAAACTGGCCGCCGCGTCCTTAACAACCGATGACTTAGCTGTGAGCGGGCTTCCCCAACCCCAAAGCACCTTGTCCCCATGTTTAAAAATAGTTTCTTCTCTCTCCAGTGTTTCTTCTCAATGCAGAGGTTTCTTCTACCTCTTCTCTCTCCGGTAAGGTCTTCTTTGTCTGCCATCACTCGCTGAAAATAAAACAGTCTTCCTCCGGCGCTGGCTGCCTCCGTTGTGTCGGCTCCCTTAGTCTGCCATTTCTTAAAGTGGAGGTCCGCCCACCGCTGCAAAAATTAAAAGCCAGCAGCTACACATACTGCAGCTGCTGACTTAATAGAAAACTTACCTGTCCTGGAGTCCAGAGATGTCAGCACCACAGCTGATGTTTCCATCACCTGTCGGGTGCTGCCGCCACCATTGCGGGTAAGGGAACCCGGCAGTGTAGCCTTACGGCTTCACGCCGGGAACCCTACTGCGCATGCGCAAGGCTCTGCTCCGCTCTCCTACTGACCCAGCAGCAGGGGAAGGAGGAGGGAGTCGAGCGGTGACGTCAACAGCCGTGGCACCCGGAAGTCAAAGACTCGCTCCCCCCAAAAGGTGCCAAACGTGGCACGGAGGGTGGAGGAGACAAATAAGCAGAAGTTCCACTTTTGGGTGGAACTTTGCTTTAAAAAGCCATGGGGTGTGGCCATTCAGTGATGTCACCCGAAGACCCCACCCCTTGTGCCAGCCTTGCGCGTACCATCCCCCTTACCTGACCTGCATGCTCGGATAAGGTATGGATTTTGGAAGAGGGGGGGAACCCCCACGCAGTTATTTTTAATGGTCAGGTTTTTCTTTTGGTTTTTTTTTTCTTTACAATCAGCTGTGAGCGGGGAAGCCCGCTGACAGCTGATGAGTCATCGGTTGTGAAGGACGCGGTGGCCGGCTTCCCTTTTTTTTTTTTTTTTTTTTTTTTTACAAATACCGCTTGTGATCCCACCAGCTAAACCCTGGTGGTAATTATTGCATGCTTTTTAATGCTCTGGTCCAATTGTGAATTGGACTTGAGGGATTTTTATGTGGCATTTACCGACACATTTTTTCCCCAGTAATTACCGCATACATTTTTTTTGTGAATTGGGCTTACTTTACTGCATGCAATAATGTATGCAAATAAGTAGCGATACCCTTATCACATGCAGTAAATCTTTGTGAATTGACCCCTTAGTCTCCTGAAAACACAACAGCACTCTGCCTATTTCTCTCAAGTGCCTTCAATGCTGATGAAAGAGGTGGACTGGCTCTTGGGGAGGAGTTAAGCAAATAAAATGCCTTGATGGGTGGGTGTCAGACTGGACTCCTGTCTTTTGCTCTCTGAGTTATGCAATCTTGGCCCCTGCACTATGCACTGCTGGCTCAAAGCAGCATAGGCTCAAGTTTAATTAAACCCTACCCCTTTAAGCCCTTCCCACAATTTACCGAGGCTTAAAAACATATGTTCTGGTAAAGAGCAAAATTTTCAGGATAGGACAGGTAACTTAAAGTCTTTTTTTGCAGGGACAATTTTAATTTTTTTAAATGGTCATCACTCTTGAACAACTATTGAGAGAAGGCATTAGTCACATGGGAAGTGCATTGTTTTCATTAAGTAACCCGCCCCGGCTGTCCCTGGCTCACCATAACAAGCATGCAGATTATGAAGTTTGGAAAGAAGCAAAACCTGTTTACTTGTACAGGAGGTCAAAAACACAGAAAATACTGGAGCAAAAAGGATCAGCATAGACACCAGGGAAAAATAATTCCTCCGAAAAGGGTCAGCGGCAGCCGCCATACTTGTTCAGCCTAGATTTTCTTTAGGCTGCATCCATGACTGAGCGTCATGTTTTTCGGGGTGTTTTGTTGCGTATTTTTGTACAGCTTTTTCCAAGGAGCTTTGGGGTTTATGTATTTGCCAAAAGAGAAAACGATCATCTGCTAAATCATTTGTTGCTGTGCGTTTCTGCTTTCAGCAGCTTCAAAAACACACCAATCTATCCAAATCAACCAAAAAGTAACGGCAAAACTTTTTTTTTTTTTTTTTTTTTTTTTGAGTTCCAGGCATTTTGGAGTAGAGATGTGAACCGCCATCATAGAGAAATAGATTTTTTTTCTCCCTGAGCAATTTTGGAGCTTTGAGCTACAAAACGTTCAGTTGTGAATGGGGCCTAAAGCCTGATACACACTGGCTGAATATCGACCAGTATCGGATGGTTCAACAGAAACCGGCCGACATTCGGCCTGTTTTTACACCAGGCTGTCCGACAGAAGCTGGCCAAACGGGCATTTTGGAAAGCCCTTTGGCCCTTTGGAGACTCTTTACCTAGATCGGAGTTGCGGTGTGTCAGACTGACACCCAGCAACAACGATCGCCGCGATGCGCGCCCCCGCTCAATATCCTGCGGACGTCATATGATGCCCAGTCAGGATATTGAAACCACTTTGCCGCCATCATTCTGCTATATGGCGGGCGGCAAGTGGTTAAGCTCCATTCACACTTACAGCAATTCTGCCCAAGATCTCAAAACACACTACAGTCGCAAAACGCATGGTTCAGGTGCCATTATTTTCAATGGCACCTAAAATGTAGTGCAGTTTTGTCGCAATGAGTTTTGCCGCAATTGTGCGACAATCACGGCAAAACCACACTGCGTTTTAGGTGCCGTTGAAAATAATGAACCTGAAGTTTGTGCTTGTAGTTAGAGCTGGGCAATTTTCTCCAAAAAAAAAAAAAAATCTGCTTTTTTAAAAAAAAAACTCGATTCACGATTTGAATCAAGTTTTTTTTTTTTTTTTTGATGGACACCATGCCGGTTCTGAAGAGCTGCGGGCAGGAGTTTAGGAGAGGCCGCTGCTTCGGCCTAGTCCACGGTGTCCGGCCTCGTGGACTAGACCGAAGCCACGGCCTCACCTAAAAACTCCTGCCCGCAGCTCCTCAGGACCAGCGCAGTGTCAGCGCCGGTCCTGGTGAAAAAAAAAAAAAAATCTAAAACGATTTGCTGAAAATTTGAATTGATTTGACCTCAACTCGATTCAAATCGATTTTTTCCCCAGCCCTACTTGTAGTGCATTTTGAGATTTCAGGCACAATTGCAGCAATTCTGCCCAAGATCCCAAAACGCCAAGTGTGAATGGAGCCTTAGGCCCATAATAAGTATTCCGCACTATTGGAAACTTCCCGGTGGCTATGAATTTGTACATGAGGCTCACTCCCTTGAAGATAGTGAAATTCGTTTTTGTCCCTTCTTTGTTACAATTTTGAACCTCGTTTGTGTCCTGAAGAAGCCTCACGGCAAAACGCATGACGCATAAGTGCTCAATGTACAAACTGCATCATTTGATTCATGTTTTTATCTCTCTTTTTTGATTACTCTTCATGAATTATTGTATGTATTTTTTTCAATAAATATTTTTTGATTCAATAATAAATTGTTTTACCTTCTCCATTGTTTCCATGCCTACAAAGTCCGTATTTTTGGTTACCATTTAGTATCCCCTTTTTCTAATAAAATACTGTATTTTACACTCTTTTCATGTTGATTTTTAAAAGCAGCGGTGTTCTGTCAGATTAGCAAACCTGTCAGATCTGCAGGGTTTACACTGTTTTGCATTATATAAGCTGAGTTTACTGTTAATACGTGTGCAAAGCAAGACTTGGGTGGCTGTAAAAAGATGTTGGCTGCCGCCTTTTGACTGCAGGCTCAGTACGGCCGAGTGTAGCAACGGGGCAGTCGGTCAACAAATTTGACATGCAGTGATGACGCACTGCGCATGCGCTGATGACGTGGTGTGCATGCGCAGTGTGTGTGGTTTTCTGCAACAGGAAGTGACGTGGTTTAATATTCTGCTGGGTTTGACATTTTGTCAGAACACCGGGTTCACACTTAGATTTTCTGCAGATTTTTGTCTTCAGATTTACCAAAACCATATAATAAGAAGAGGTCAAACTTTAAGAGTTTCTATTTGTATGCCATCAGGCAGGCCCTTACGCTACATGGTTTTGGTAAATCTGAAGACAAAAATCTGCAGACAATCTAATAGTGTGTATGGGGTCTGAGGCCTGATTCACTCCTATGCGGGTTGCAGTTTGCAGACTCCAGGTGCATTTTGCGTTTTTCAATACACGCTTTTGATCCATTGAAGTCTATGGAACCAAAAATCAGAAAAAAAGTCCCTGGCCCTTTCCATAAAATGCACAGATGTGAACGACATCCATAAGAAACCATGTTAAAATGGACTGTAGTGTGTTTCTGCAAAACTGAACACGCACTAAAAAAAAAAAAAATAAATAAAAAATGTATAGGTGTGAACCAGACCTCATGTGTATTGTCACTGGCTCTCAATGAAGCCAGTTCACACAGTGGGGCGGCCATGGTCTGCATTGGAAAAGGGCCCTGTGCATCTTTGGCTCCATTTCAGTTGCAAATTCAGGCAAAAAAAAAAACAAATCTGACCTCGTTTGCACCTGAATCATTGTACAGGGACGCACTGGACCCCCTGCTGGGACCCGCCGCTGCATAAGTGTGAACCCAGCCTAACAAAACAAAAGCGCCTGAAGCTTGTAAATTCACTTCTAGAACGCTTGTATGAAAATGCTCAAAATTTGACTGGATAAATCGCTCCGCTTTGGCTTGAGGGTGAATTCACACTATAGGTGGCGACAGACCGCACAGTAAAATAAACGTCCGTCGCAGCAGGGGCACGCAAGAAACAAAATGGTCTCCTATCCACGCTGCGCTAACATGCAGACATGAACTTATTCTCTCTGGAGAAGAGACGCTTGAGAGGGGATATGATTTCAATTTATAGATACTGTACTGGTGACCCCACAATAGGGAGAAAACTTTTTCGTGGAAGGGAGTTTAACAAGACCTGTAGCCACTCATTAAATTAGAAGAAAAGAGGTTTAACCTTAAACTATGTAGAGGGTTCTTTACTGTAAGAGCGGCAAGGATGTGGCGTTCCCTTCCACAGGCGGTGGTCTCAGCGGGGGCATCGATCGTTTCAAGAAACTATTAGATAAGCACAGGGGCGTTGCTAGGTCTACAAAAGATCTGGGGCTAGAGCCCATAGCAGCGTAGTAAAGAAAGTCATACGCTTGGGCAAGCATACACATGTATATACAGTAATATACGTGTGTGTTTATATATATCCACAGAGAGCCCCCCACTTACATCAGGGTCCCCAGAGAGCCCCCTTACATCAGGTTCCCCAGAGAGCCTCCCCCTTTCATCAGAGTCCTCAGAGAGCCTCCCCCTTTCATCAGGGTACCCAGAGGGCCCCCCACTTACAACAGGGTCCCCAGAGAGCCCCCCACTTACATAAGGGTCCCCAGAGAGCCTCCTCTCACCTTGGGGACCCCTGCAGAGACTCGGGGCTATTGGCCCCAGATTCGGGGCTATAGCCCCAAAAGCCACCCCCTAGTGACGCCCCTGGATAAGCACCTGAACGACCGCAACATACAATGCGATACTGACATAATCGCACACACAGGTTGGACTTGTGTCTTTTTTTCCAACCTCACCTACTATGGAACTTGCTGCATTTTAAAAACAAAATGTGTACAGCAGCGTAGTGCATTGCACAGCTATACATAGTCACGCATGAAGTCTAGGTTTTGTAAACTTTAAATAAAAGTTCATACAAAAACAAAAAAAACACAAAAAACAAACACACAAAAGACAGCAAAGCGCTGCAGCAGCTCTCCATTGTGCGTGAATGTACCCCAAATTGAAAATAAACACACACAATTTTATCGCACTGGGTGGACAAGACTAGTTGCCCATTGCAAAGTTTCAGTTGTTAGGAATCTATGTTGCTATGGACAACCATTGTTGTGGTTTCTATACATAATGAAGGGTAGTAGGGTGGGCCACACATGGTTGGGGGGGGTACACACCACACATGGTGGAGGTGGGGGGTCCACACAGCATGCGCGGTGCTCAGCAGGTGTGGAGGAGATGAATGGGAAGTGCTGGGACTGTGGGAAGTTCTCACCGTGAGTCTCCTTTGATGAGGTGCAGCGTCTCGTCTCCGTCCATCCTCCTCTCCCAGGGGTATACTCAGCGCTGTGTCTCTCTCTCTCTCGCTCTCTTTATCTCCTAGGGGGAATTCGTGTGAATGGAGCGCCGGGTGCAAAGAGCCGGCTGCAAAAGCCTCGGAATTCCCGAACAGCGCCTCCCTTGTAGAAGCCGGAGACCCCCCTGTGTGCTGCGGGCTCTCACCCTCCCACCAATCAGCGCTGCACACGGAGCCCTCCATGCCTGTACCTGACCATGGCCCACACACACCACACTCCTCAATCAGGAGCATCACCTCTATTACCTGTGCTGACACAAACCCCTCCTATGCCATTGCTGAGCCCCTTCCCTCACACTTACAGCAACCCCCTCTAAAAAGTCATGTGTTGCCTCCTCACTGCCTGTTTTAACCCTAAAAGCCCATAAAAGCATGGCGCGACACGCTTTGCGGCCCCCTGTTCGCTTGAATGGGTCGTGTGTGGCAGCCGGGGTTCTGCCGAGAAAGTTCCCCGCAGCAGATAAGGACCCCCCTCTACTGCGCAGGCGCTGCGCCTGCACAATAGGAGCCGGCGGAAGTAGCCAAAGCTGAATAGTTGGAAATCAGCTGTACACGGCTCCCTGTAAGAGGGCCCCTCGCGGGCTCGCCACGCTTTGGGCGCGGCCTCGCTTCGCTCAGCACTTTTTTTTTCTCCCTCTAGGTCCACTTGGATGGTGGGGCTTCAACCTGGATCTAGGGCGCAGGCGCCATGTACAGCTGATTGAAGATTTTCAGCTTCGGCAGCTCCTAGTAGTTCGTACTGCGCAAGTGCTGCGCCTGCGCAGTACGGGGGGGTCCTTATCCGCCGGGGGAACTTTCTGGGCAAGACACCGGGACGCCTGCCAGTTGGTGACACAGGGTATCCTTTTTGCCTTGAATAGCTGCCTGTTCTCCTTCAGGCTACATTCACACCTGAGCGTCGCGTTTTTGAGGGTTGATTTGGGCAATTTTTCAGGGGTTTGCATTGGGCGTTTAAGGCTGGCTTCACAATGAGGAACGGAGCGGCTCACTCACTGGTTCAGGTCCCGTTTCAGCCTGAATTTTTGGGCTGAAAATGCACAGGACCCCCCCCCACTGGAGCCGCTCCGGAGATGTGAATCAGATCCAGTAATAGGGTTGTCACATCATCCCTTTAAACCCAAACACATATTCATTACACAGGTTCTGTGGCTGGTTAAAGTGGTTGTAAACCCTTTTTGGTGACTTTTACCTATAGATGAGCCTAGAATAAGGCTTACCTATAGGTAGTGGAAATATCTCCTAAACGTGCGCCATTTAGGAGATATTTCCCTTGTAGTGCGCTGATGTCGTCATCGACGCATGCACTGTGAAGAAACCATCGTGCCATTTCTTCCCCCAGCGTGTGCCGTGACTGATGGCTCCTACGACTCCGGCCAGTCACAGAGCCGCAGTCCACGGCCCCGGAAGGAGGGGGGGGGGGGGGGGGATGGACACAGCCTGCTCAGGGGACATTGCAGGCTTCGTTTGCAGGTAAGTGTCATATAATAGGCTAGTATGCAATGCATAGTGCCCATTATGCTTTTCATTTGCAGGCCTTGCGGGGAGCAAAAGAGGAAGTAAACCCCATTGGTGGTAATTAAACTCACTTAGGGCCTTATCTGCATTTAATTAGCCTCAGAACCTGTGTAATTCATATGTGTTCGGGTTTAAAGGGATGAGGTGGCAACTCTAGATCCATAGGGAGTTGGTCACAATCTCCTGCCATGCGAATTGGATGCAGAAAATCCACATCCAATTTGCACTGGTGTGAACCCAGCCTGAGTGTTTTTATAAAGCGTTTTTTTTTTAATTTTATTTTTATTAGCCAATAGAGAAAAATAACAAGTTTCGTCATTTAACCACTTCAGCCCTGTCAGGTTCCCCCCTACACTGATCAAGCCAATTTTTGTGATACAGCTCAGCGTTGCTTTATGGAGTTATTTACATTTGGTTCAAAGTCAAAGCTCCCGTCACTAAATAATATGGTTAGCTTACAGTCCTGTTTATACCTTGCTTTTGCTTTGCTTCTGCTTTGCTTCAAAAATTATACCCCATGTAGCTTTAGTGGTGCTTCAAAGCGTTTTCAAAGCCTCCATAGATGTCTATGACAAAGCATTGCTTGAAGTCCCACTAAAGCCCCACCAAAGCCTCATCGAAGCACCAAGCAAACGCAAGGTGTAAACAGGACTGTGAGCTAACCATTTTATTTAGTGACAGGAGCTTTGACTGGCTTTCAGAGAGCTTTAACAAAGCCTGTCTGACACCATGGTTTGAAACAAGTGTAAACTAGCCCTTACTGACAATTGCGCGGTTGTGCGATGCTGTACTCAAATTAAATTGATGTCCCGTTTTTTTTCCCACACAAATAGAGCTTTTTATTTTGTGCACTGTAAGCAAAAAAAGAGCAGCACATTTGAATAAAAAACAATATTTCTTACTTTCTGCTATAAAACATAGCAAAAAAATTGGTTTGCATAAAAATTATAGTGTCTACAAACTATAGGATATATTTATGAAATTTTTCTTTTTTTTTTTTTACTAGCGATCAGCGTTTTTTTTTTTTTTTTTTTTTGGGACTGCGATGTTGCAGCGGACAGATCTGACACTCAGCGCTGTTTCACATTGGTACGATTTGAGATGCGATTTGACATGTCAAATCGCATCTCAAATCGGTGGCAATGGCACCGTTCTAATCGTTGCGACCCTGCAGTCGCAGCGCCGCACCGATTTCAAAAAGTAGTTTCTGTACCACTTTTTGGGCTGCGATTTACATTGACATCTGTGCAGAAACCTGCACAGATGTCTCTGAAATCCTGGGCGAAATCGGGACTGACATGTGGGAATGAAATCGTGCAAGTTTAGCTGAACTCACATGGCTTCATTCTCGCAGGTCAGTGTGAACATGGGATCAGTGACATATTTTGGGGACCAGTGACACCAATACAGTGATCAGTGCTAAAAAAAAATGCACTGTACTAATGACACTGACAGGGAAGGGGTTAACATCAGGGGCGATCAAAGGGTTAAATGTGTTCCCTGAGAGTGCTTTCTTACTGTGTGGGGGATGGTTTAACTGTAGGAAGGCAGAGATCAGTGTTCCTGCTTAGCAGAAACACAAGATCTCTGTCTTCCTTACTAGCAGAACGGCGATCTGCCTCTCTCGGAATGATCGCCTGGCAGACATCAGGTACGTCATTTTGCACTTAAGGGCTGCGCTGCTGCAGTATATGTACGTGGGGCGGTCCTTAAGTGGTTAAAAAAGGTCAAAATAGACATTCAAAATACATAGTGGGTCCCTCAGGACAGTCACTACACCTCTAGTATAGTGACCGTCCAGAGGGACCTGCTATATATTTTGAATGTCTATTTTGACCTTTTTTATATTGTAATTTTGGCTATATAGATTATCTCACAAACGTGAGTACACCCCTCACATTTTTGTAAATATTTTATTATATCTTTTTATATGACAGCACTGAAGAAATGACACTTTGCTACAAAGTAAAGTAGTGAGTGTACAGCTTGTATAACAGTGTAAATTTGCTGTTCACTCAAAATAACTCAACACACAGCCATTAATGTCTAAACTGCTGGCAACAAAAGTGAGTACACTCCTATGTGAATGGGGAGCAGGTGTGTTAAATTTAGTGTTATCACTCTCATTCTCTCATACTGGTCACTGGAAGTTCAACATGGCACCTCATGGCAAAGAACTCTCTGAGGATCTGAAAATTACTGAATGGGACCCATTTACGTGACTGAAGCTGGCTGTGCAACAACCTCATGCAATGCATTCAGTTGAGGTGTGGTGGGTTGGCATTTTGAGGGTTAAAACAGGTGGTGAAGAGGCAACATTTTACCTCCTCACCACCTGTGAAACACATGGAACGCCCATGTGAACGAGCCCTAATATGTGGGCAGTCAGGGGATGGTAAAAACTGTGGCCTATCCGCCTGTTTCTACTGCCGCCTGTGTGAACAAGCCTCTAGGAAAATGGTAGGTGCTGATTTTTTTTTTTCACCATTACATTTGGTGGTTTGGAAGTCAGATCTGTTTATTGCTGTATTTGTTTCAGGTCAGTGGTTGAGGAAGTAAGGAAGGCAGCCAGATAGCTGGCATTTTCAGATGGAGAGGTCAGCGAAGGTAGGCTTCATATTTCCTTTAGAACTTCAAGCCCTGTTCCCACTTGAGTATTTGGAAGCTTCTCTAAAAGTGCTTCAATGCTCACCGCTGGATTTCTGTACTACTGACTGGTGTACTCAGCCTCATGCCGTGTACCCACGGTTGGACTTGCCAACGGCATTTCCGACTAAAAAATTTAGAACATGTTCTCTATCTGAGTCCGTCGGAAATGCAGACAGAAAAAGTCCGATGGGGCATACACACGGTTGGAATATCCGACCAAAAGCTCCCATCGGACTTTTTCTGTCAGAAATTCCGACCGTGTTTACGGTGCATCACTGTTTGACTCCAACAGACTTCAATAGGAGTGCCTGAAAAAAAAAAAAAACTTTTTTGTGCATTTTTTTTATTAGTAACTAGCCTTCTATGGGAAAAAAATATTAACTATAAAAAAAAATGCCCAAGAGTTAGGCCCTTTTCACACGAGGCGGACTCCGTTTCTACGGAGCCCGTCTCGGTCCGCCGGCTCAGCAGGAGATCAGTCCGTTGATCTCCGCTGAGCCGGCGGATGACAGGTCCCTCTCTGCTCACTGAGCGGGGAGAGGCTTGTCATGCTCCGCTGCCGCCTATAGAGGGATCGGACGAAAACGGACAGCGTGTCCGTTTTCGTCAGATCTCATCCGATCTGCCAGCGACCGACCTGGACGTAGAGCCATCTGTCTGCTTTTAGCGGATCGGACGGGGTCGGATGTCAGCGGACATGTCTCCGCTGACATCCGACGCTCCATAGGCTAACATGGATCGCCCGTTCAGGTCCGCCGTTAAAACTGATAGGCGGACCTGAACGGTCCGATCGTGTGAAAGGGGCCATAAACAGGGACAAAAAAAGGCTCTACAAATAAAATGTAAAAAAAAAACAGACAAGACCAAAGCCACTCAGGTCAAGTGTGAATGGGTTCTACATCCTATAAGAACCAATTCACACATTAGGGTTTATTTGCTAAAACTAGAGAGTGCAAAGTATAGGGCAGCTGTGCATAGAAACCAATTAGCTTCCAGGTTTTATTGCCAAAGCTTAAGGCCCCTTTCACACTTGTACAACTTGTCCTGTGACTTGCGACTGCAAAGTCGCATGACAAGTCGTTCCCCATAATTTCCAATTACAACAATTCATATTAGTACGACTTCAAGTCCCTGCACTACTTTGGTCCGACTTTGATTCTACTTGCCCATTGAAAATCACTGAAGTGGGATCAAAGTCGGATCGCTGTCTTAACTGATCCAACTTTGACATGCGGCTTGTGCTCTGATGATCTTGAAGGTGAACTCCATGCCAAAAAAAAAAAAAAAAACGGCATGGGTTCCCCCTCCAAGAGCATACCAGGCCCTTTGGTCTGGTATGGATTTTAAGCGGAATCTGCACGCCGAAAAAACTGCGTGGGGGTCCCCCCAAAATCAATACCAGACCCTTATCCGAGCACACAGCCCAGGAGGTCAGGAAAAGTGGTGGGGATGAGCAAGCGCCCCCCCCCCCTCATGAACCGTACCAAAAAAAAAAAAAAAACGGCATGGGTTCCCCCTCCAAGAGCATACCAGGCCCTTTGGTCTGGTATGGATTTTAAGCGGAATCTGCACGCCGAAAAAACTGCGTGGGGGTCCCCCCAAAATCAATACCAGACCCTTATCCGAGCACACAGCCCGGGAGGTCAGGAAAAGTGGTGGGGATGAACAAGCGCCCCCCCTCATGAACCGTACCAGGCCGCATGCCCTCAACATGGAGGGGTGGGTGCTTTGGGGCGGGGGGCCCTGCGCCCCCCCACCCCAAAGCACTTTGTCTCCATGTTGATGAAGACGAGGGCCTCTTCCCGACAACCCTGGCCGTTGGTTGTCAGGTTCTGCGGGTCGGGAGCTTATCGGAATCTGGAAGCCCCCTTTAACAAGGGGGCCCCCAGATCCCGGCCCCCCACCCTATGTTAATGAGTATCGGGTACATTGTACCCCTACCCATCTACCTAAAAAAAGTGTCAAAAATAAAACACAGTACACAGGTTTTTAAAGTGATTTATTGGCAGCTTTCATTTGGCATGGAGTTCGACTGTCGTACGACTGCCGTGTAGTACCAGTGTGGGGCCTAATTGAACAACCTGAAGTTAGAAGCTGATTGGCTACCATGCACAGCTGCACCTGATTCTGAATGCTCCAGTTTTAGTAAATCTACCCCTATATGCGGTGACAGACGTTTTACCGCATGGATACATAGGAAACAATTGTTTCCTATGTGTCCCATTCACACTGCAACGCAGCCTAGTACTGTGCTAAAATGCAGACATGCTGCGTTTTATCGCAGCGCACCAGCCTGAATCACACTGCAATGCAAATGAAGTGTACGTGTTGTACACTCAAATAAAGCTTGTACACCCCCCCCCAAAAAAAAGGGGGACAGTGCTGGGCACTAAATCGTGCACCACACTGCCCCCTAGCCACCTGGCGATGCAGACGGCAGGAGGGGCGGGGTCTCCCGGTTACCTCACTGGGTGGCCCCACCTTTGCCTATACAAGAGCTGTCAAAGTGAAGAAAGAGCATACAGCAGGTAACCTCCCATGGAGGCGGAACGTTTTCAATTTTTGCTATTTTTCGGGTCCGTCGTGACGGCATGATTGACGGTGGATTTACATTGCGGGACACTTTTTTAAATTTTTTTAACTGCTTAAGGACCAGCCGCCACAGTTATACTGCGGCAGGTTGGCTCCCCTGCGCAAATTGGCGTCATTGTACGGCGGCTTGTGCAGGCGCAGTTGCAGGCGCGCACCGCCGGGTCGGCAGACTCGATGTCTGCCGGCAGCCCGCGATTGCCTTGTACGCAGGCAGAACAGGGAACTGCCTATGTAAACAAGGCATTTCACCGTTCTGAGAGGGGACGTGTCAGAGATCTACTGTTCCCAGTAGATCTCTGGAACAGTGGTCTCTGTCATGTCACAGGCAGCCCATCCCCCCTACAGTTAGAACACACCGAGGGAACACAGTTAACCTTGATCAGAACCGTTGATCACCCCTTAGTGTTAACCTCTTCCCTGCCAGTGTCATTTGTACATTGATCTGTGCATTTTTATGTCACTGGTCCCCAAAAAGTGTCATTTGGGGTCAGATTTGTCCGTTGCAATGTCGCAATCCCGCTAAAAATCGCAGATCGCCGCCATTACCAGTAAAAACAATAAAAAATAAATAAAAGTCCTAAATCCATCCCATAGTTTGTAGACACGATAACTTCTGCGCAAACCAAACAATATACGCCTATTGCGATTTCTTTTTTTTTTTTTACCAAAAATATGTAGAAGAATATATATCGGCCTAAACTGATGAATAAATTATTTTTTTTATATTTTTTGGGGGATATGTATTATAGCACCTGGCCTTTGGCCAATCATGGCTCTCAGAGCACATCGTGCTGTGATTGGCCAAAGCATACAGATCAGGTGCATGCTTTGCCAATCAGCAGCCTTCAATGCACTGCGATCTCACAGTGCATTATGGGGCTCTCGTGCATTATGGGGCGCTTGTCGGCGGGCGAATGTCCCGCGAGCACCCCACATGTTCGTTTGTTCTACGGACAAACAAACAGCTGACGTTTGAGTCGAAATTACGTTCAACTCAAACATCAAGCCCATCACTACTTACCTGTAGGTAAAATGAATATCTCCTAAAGGCTACTTTCACACTGGGGAGTTGGCCGCGTTGACAGTAAAGCGTCGCTAGTTTTAGCGGCGCTTTGCCGTAGTTTTAGCAGCGCTTTTCGGACGCTAGCGGGGCGCTTTTAACCCCTGCTAGTGGCCGAAGAAGGGTTAAAAGCACCCACAAAGCACTGCTGCCGAAGTGCTTTTCAGGCGCTTCGGCAGCGCTGGCCATTGATTTCAATGGCATGGGTGGTTTAGGAGCTGTGTGTACACTGCTCCCTCACCGATCCAAAGATGCTGCTTGCAGAACTTTTTTTCCTGTCCTGCAAGTGCACTGCCCCAGTGTGAAAGCCCGAGTGCAGAAGAGGCAGTTTACAGACTCTTTTTAGGCGCTATTTTTAGCACAAAAACGCTTGTAAAACGCCTCAGTGTGAAAGTGGCCAAATGTGCACTGCTTAGGAGATATTCACCCTGAACTCAGCTGGTGACGTCTCCTTGCCAGACCTTCAGAGCTTTGTGGTGGAACCGAGGGCTCCTGCGCACATGCGTGGGAGTGACATCATCACGGCTCTGGCCAATCCCATAGCCAGAGCGTGCAAACTTAGAAGAAAGACCATGTCAGCCCTCTCAGTGGTGACAGGGTGCCACTGGAAGGCTTTGTTCCAAGGTAAGTATTTCATAACGTGCTAGTATGCGATGCATACTAACACATTATGCTATTGCTTTTTGCCAGCCACAGTTTACAACCGCTTTAACCTGCAGGGGGACCTTTTCTTTCAAGTGAGTTTACTACCGCTTTAAACTCTTATAACAGCAATCCACATATATGCAGCGGCAGGGCAGGTGGGCTGCCCATATAGGCTTTGTGTTCTTGGGCACTCTGCATCGGTGCACCCAGGAACTGTGACTGAGCTGTCACTGACAGTTCACGATCAACCACCAATGATTGGGAGCCAATAGGACAGTTTCAGTACTACTTGATTGGGAACGCCCTCTACCAGCCTCAGGGGAAATGGCCCATTTAACCAGTTCCCGACCGACTCACGCAGATATACTGCGGCAAAATAGCCCCCCTGGGCGAAATCCCGTACGGGTGTGTCCTTTCGCTTTTCGGCCACCAGAGGGCGCATGCCCGCTGCATGGATTAGCTGGATCAGTGGGCTCACTGGAGACCCAGACACACATCCTCTGTTGGACTCCTTTTTGATGTCTTGGGTGCTAGTGCAGACTTTCTTACACATGATGGACAGGACATCTAATGGAATGTTCCTTGCTTTGTGGTGCATTAACTCTGATTGATGTTGTACCTAGATGCAAACTTCTAGCTCGGTTTTCTTCTACTAGAGTTTGAATGTATGTGTCCCTGTCACCCCTCTATACAGGTGTGTCTTTTACTATAGCCCACACTATACATGGTGACCAAGTTTCACATATGCTCCATATCAGTGAGGTAGAGTGTCTTTTTCCTTGTTTGTTCTCCCCTTACCCTGAACACTTCCAATGTTAAAGGTCTCCTTCAACCATACAGGGGTGCTAGAAAATTAGGATCGGTGAAATAATATTTAAGCAGCAGATAAACTAAGTGAAACAAAGAGATTAAGCCCAGATCCACACTGTGCTGCAGGAATGAAACCGTGCGAGTTCAGCTGAGTTTAAGGCCTCTAAGTCGAAACGCGTTGGTCCTGCTTCACGTGCTTCCCACATTGCTTTTACTACTACATTTTTGTGATCATATTTTATGCAGCCAACTGTCATTGATGTTTGTATATTTTTATTAAGATTAAAAATCTTCTCCTTTTTATGACCTGCACCATATGGAGGCTTTTTTCTTTTTTTTGCGTCATGGTTCAAACATTCCAATTATCACTGGCTCCCGCCACGGACCCTTCATTGAGGTCTAATCTCTATCTGCTTTTAAGATCTGTCTGAGCTCCGGATATTTGGTTGTGCCATACCTGTAATCACTCCTGTTGATTGATCAAAGGTCTGCATATAGAGCGATCCCTCTACAGGCTCCATCTACATCTGAATTGATACCACCGATGATCATCTGGCTTTCAGACAATTATTGTTTTCCTTACCCTCATGAGTTTTTTGAATATCACACCATTCTTATTTTGTCACAGCACTTATATTCACCATTTGTATTCATTTATATACCTTGGTCCACCTTTAAATGGTGTTCCATTTTGGTATATTCAGCGCTACACTTTTGTTTATTTATTTCACTTGGACTTTGTTTTAGAGTTAGCAGCTTTGTATTGAGTGGTTCAGCGCAGCAATTTTCTTCATTCTTCACATTATGCAATTGCTTTTGCCAGCCGCAGTTTACAACCGCTTTAACCTGCAGGGGGACCTTTACTTTCAAGTGAGTTTACTACCGCTTTAAACTCTTATAACAGCAATCCACATATATGCAGTGGCAGGACAGGTGGGCTGCCCATATAGGCTTTGTGTTCTTGGCACGCTGCATTGGTGCCCCCAGGAACTGTGACAGAGCTGTCACTGACAGTTCACAGTCAACCACCAATGATTGGGAGCCAGTAGGACAGTTCCAATACTACATGACTGGGAACGCCCTCTACCAGCCTCAGGGGACATGGCCCATTTAACCGGTTCCCGACCGGCTCACGCAGATATACGGCGGCAGAATAGCTCCCCTGGGCGAAATCACGTACGGGTATGTCCTTCCGCTTTTCAGCCACCAGAGATACATGCTCGATGCGCGTGACCGGCGGGCACGATCGCGTGCACGAGTGCTAGCGCGGGGATTTGTGTGTGTGTAAACACACAAATCCCTGTGCTGTCAGGGAAGAGGAAACATATTGTTTGTTCCTACTAAGTAGGAAAAACTATATGTCTCTTCTCCTAGTCACTCCCATCACCACACAGTTAGAACACACTGAGGGAACACACATTTAACCCTTTGATTGCCCCCTAGTGTTAACCCCTTTCCCTGCCAGTGACATTCACACAGTAATCAGTGCATATTTATAGCACTGATCGCTGTATAATTGTCAATGGTCCCAAAAAAGTGTCCGATCTGTCCGTCGCAATACCACTAAAAATAACAGATCACCGCCATTACTAGTAAAAAAAAAAATAATAATAAAAAAAATGCCATAAATCTTTCCCATAGTTTGTAGATGCAATAACTTTTGCGCAAACCAATCAATATACGCTTATTGCGATTTTTTTTTTTTTTTTTTTTTTTACCAAAAATATGTAGAAAAATATATATTGGTCTAAACTGATGAAGAAATTTGTTTTTGTTTTTTTATTTTTGGGGATATTTATTATAGCAAAAAGTAAAAAATATAGTTATTTTTTTCAAAATTGTCACTTTTTTTGTTTATAGCGCAAAAAATAAAAAACGCAGAGGTAGCCAAAAGAAAGCTCAGTTTGTGGGAAAAAAAGGATACAAATGTCGTTTGGGTATAGCGTCAAACGACCGCGCAATTGTCAGTTAAAACGCCGCAGTGCCAAATCGTAAAAAGTGTTTTGGTCAGGAAGGGGGTAAAATCTTCCAGGGCTGAAGCGGTTAAGGCACCACCTCCTGCTGGTGTAAAGGGGTCATACCCTATGCATTTGTCTGGTGCAGCAGGGTCTTGCCAAGTTTGTGATCATCCCCGCTCGACAGGAGTCAATCCTGTAATCGCCTTCTGTTGAAGGGACAAGCTGGAAAACTTTTCTCAATCTGTGGATACAGCCTATCAGCTGCAGACGCTGATCAGTGTATTCTGATAGTAGTAGGTGCATCTGTCAGAATACAATGTTCAGGGAGGGGGATTTCTCCATCCACATCATTTGGGACCGATGGCTGAACGAAAAAAACTAACAGTGTATGGCCAGCTGTAGACTTGGATTTAGATTCATCAGATCATTAAATGTGGTGGCTGCAATTATTTTCTTTTTTTAAGCTTTTTCCCCTCTGTTTTCACCTGGTGATCTGGCCAGTATCACACCTCCTGTATTAGAGTGCCCCTACTCTGGATTAAGTAGCACAGGGGGCATCTTTGGACAGCAGCATTGTCAGTCTGGGGGGAGGGGAATGTTTAGATGTACTAGCAGATTTAGATATGCTAACAAACTGAAGCCAAACTCCAGTTCACAGTTTTGTTCCTGAAACAAGTTTTGTTCATGAAAGGTTTTTCATAAATAAATAAAAGTTGATCATTGTAAGCACTCCATCAGTGGTGAATGGTTTGTCTCAACACTCAAACTGCTACATTTGCAGGAGGGCTTGCTCTGTTGAAAACCAACAGACTTACTGGCTGGATCACCAAACAAAAATAAAGGAAAGGAAGCCTAAAAAAGAAACAGAATGTAGCCATCACTTCATAAACTGGTAAGCTACAATATAACACATCTTTGCTTTTGGGTTTAATACTGCTTTAATTCATATGTATTCAGAGTTTTCCATCAACATGCACTAGCACCAGTCATTCATTGACATGCATAGGTTTCTGAGAGCATTTCCCAGAGCAACTCATACACTTGCGTTTGCACTGTGGATTATTTGTTCAAAAGGTTTGTCTAACTGTTGTATATATTCCATGTTCCCAGGTGCTTGGCAGTCACTTGTGGCATTTATCTGCCTCAGGTTTGGCCTATAGAACTCATTTACATAGTTGCCCACATTGCAAAAAAAAAATTTGGGACACTTTTTTGCATGTAGGTGGAGCCTGCTATAAGTAGAGGGCATGGCATTCGTTTGTAGGCGGGGCATACTGTAACAGAAAAATGTGCCGCTCATAAAGAATCAACACACATACTGGGGGGAGGTTAAAATTGGGAGCAGCTATGCATGGCAAACAATCAGTTTCTATCTTCAGCTGGTTTGTATCATGAGTGGGTTAGGCCTGGCTCACCTCTATGGGTATCTCCCTTTGTACGGGGGGGGGGGGGAGAGTTGGCCCCGTCCACAAGCTGCTATAGATGGACAGGTGAAGGGAGCGCAAGGTCTCTAGCATCCACCAGATCCATGATGTCATCATGGAGGAGTGGAAGAGGACTCCAGTGGCAACCTGTGAAGCTCTGGTGAACTCCATGCCCAAGATAGTTAAGGCAGTGCTGGAAAATAATGGTGGCCGCACAAAATATTGACACTTTGGGCCCAATTTGGACATTTTCACTTAGGGGTGTACTCACTTTTGTTGCCAGTGGTTTAAGTCCCGTACACCCAAACCGAGCTGTCTGTCGATTTTCAAATCGTTAGTACTGTGCTTTCGACAGCCGATTTACCTTTTTCGTCAGACGTTCCCCATTGAAACTGTTAGTAATGACGAAACGCGCCTGAGAAGGTACGTGCTGATGTCACCACGCCGTCTTGTTGAGGAGGACGGGAGCTTTTGTATTGTAGCCGACTGACTTCGTATTACTATGCAAGATTTTAAAGTTTGTTTGTAAGTGTACCTTTTTTTTATCATATTAAAACAAGTGTTGACGTTATTATGCTATGGTGTATTGTATTCTCTCTTGGGGTAATACCAACTGACACCTACGGCCCATACGGATTACTTGGTTCTCCGATGAGAGTTTTCTTTCCATCCATCAATCAAGCATGTCTTTTTCCAGCCGAGGATTTATTTTCTTAAACGGTAATTGGTTTGGCATCTGGTAAAGAGGCCCTCTGTGTGGTGGCGGTACACTCAGTCGTGATTTATCCACTGGGTGGTATTTTGCATTTTTTTATTTTTTACACTGTAAGTGCAATTGCATATATTGTACATTTATTCATTATTTTTGACAATATTACGCTATGGTATTGTTATGGGAATGATTAAGAGCTACAATCGAGCTCAAGGTTATCTGCTGCTGTCTCTAATTTGAAAAGTGTTGATATGCATGCATATAAAAGTAAACACTCTGAGACACGCTCAGAATTGCTAACTCATTACACTTCTGATTTATTCAAGGCGGTGTTAATGTTTTATACACACAAATACGTCATTGCTATGTTAGTCTAATAGGTACATCTCATTGGTTAAGATAGAAAAGAAGATGGATAATTTTCATAACGAGGTTTGGCTCTCTTTGGTCTTATCTCCAGTTCCGCGTTCTTTTGATGTGTGGGATGCAGGGGGTAATCGCCATCTTGAGAAAATATAGGAACAGAGCAAATCTGTATACTTACATAATGAGTAAGGAGAAAAATATGTATGCACATAAGAAAATAGACATTTTCAGATTACTATTATTATTATCTACATCACATTCCTTCACAATCCCCCCTAAAATGACTATTTTCTCTTTTCTGTCCCTAATACTAAAGGTCCTACTTTGGCCTGGCCCTTCTCCTCAGCAACTCTTTTAGGCTGTATATAGAATTGGGCAGCAACTGTTCACTTCCCTCCTCGATACAGCTGGAGAGGTGCAGTCAGGCGCTATCTATCCCTATAACCCTATAGGATTGTGAGGTTATGGACAGGGAGTGACTGTAGGGGAGTGAAGGGTTTGTCATCTTCCATCATAAGGGGGTCCTCTTCTTCTTGGTGGAGAAATGTAGGTGTGCTATTGTCTACAGCCTTGCTCATTAACTTTTTTACAAAAGGTAGAATACAGCATATAATCACGGCTAAAAGAACCAGGATTATTAATACCGTTACCCGTATCTGGACGAGCACCTTCTGCCACCCACTCATCCAGCTAAAATATTGGTCCCATGGGTCTGTGATACCTGAGTTCTTCTTCAACTCCAGTGACAGATCTTCTAATTTCTTTATAGCTAAAGTAACCTTACCATTTGGGCCAATATTATCAGGAATGTATGTACAACAGGTTCCCGTTTTTTCCTATGATTTTACAGACACCCCCCTTCTCGGCTAACACCATGTCTAAGGCCATCTGGTTCTGGAATGTCATGTAGGTAGTGGGGGCTAGCTGGTCAGCAATTCCCTGGAGGGCGTCTTTAGTGTAATTTACGAATCTCTGTTGGTTATAATATGTGTAGTGTCAGGTCACCTAGAGGCTGGATGACAGATGCACACCGTTGGGATCAGGAATGCACCGCAAGGTAGTGGACCCTACGGCTGACTGCTGCGGATTGTACCCTGGGAGGTTCAGGAAGCAGGTCTACTGGATCACTGACACAGATCCCACTGGGAGCTAGAGCATAGATTCCCCAGGGCGCGGAGTCTAAGAGCCAGCAGGTGTTCACCAGAGCCTCTAGTGGTGAGGATGGACTGCGCTGCAGTCTGGCTCCAGGTTGCGGCCCCCAGGGTCTCACAGCTCACGCTCACGGTAGACTACAGGAGCAGAGGAAGGAGGGAGCTGGCTGGAACATCAGGGTCACAGGCAAACAGGGATGGCCGGGAACAGGCCAAAGTCGGTAACAGAAATCAGATGTAGGAAACATAGCAAGTAGACGTAGAGGCTAACACACAGTGGTTGATCAGCACTGCTGGCTTGCAGTGCACAGGTTAATATAGGGTTCCCTGATAGGGCCTGGGGTGGGGCCATGCTTAGAGGGGAGGTTACAAAAGCAGTCAGGTGAGGGTCAGCTGGTCTCTAGAGATGAACACATGGAGACAGGTATGCTGATCGACAAACTCTATTGCATAACCATGACATGTAGTTAATCCAATCTACATTCTTGCTGACAGTTGTTATGGGGATCAAAGACTCAAAACCAGCTTTTACCTGGTCCCTGGCTTTAAATTCATCAGGGACCCCCCTTGTAACCCCTATGACATGTATGTATACATGAGAATCAAAGCTTCCGGAGAGAGCTGCTCGCTTCCTCCTCTGACTGTGTGCTGGGTCAGTGTATGTATCAGGGGTATCTTTGGTTAGGATATGGGGCTTTCTATTTTCATCTTTTTTGTCTAATGCACTCTGTGGTCGCCCAGTCTGGCCCCGTGTTCCAACCCACTGGCCCCCACAGAAGCCACAACTCTGTCCCCAGTAACTGTCTGTGTGGCATACATATATGTCCTTACCGTCAGGGATATCACTGTACCAATGGCATCACCATGAAGGGCCAACCGGCAAGGTACTATGTCACAGTAATCTAAGGTAAAGGTGGTCACATGTGTACCTGAAGAGTTACACCAAAACGTAATTATGTTATCATTTTTGTGATGGCCACCTCCTGGGCCCCTCCCCCCTAGATCAAACAGAAAAAGGATATGCAGCACCCGAAAACACGCTCTCCTGCAGTGATAAGCGTGCACTCAGGTGTTCTTCCTGGCCAACTTGACTGAGGTGGCTGTGGTCAGCAAAACTTGGAATGGACCATCATAACTTGGCTCAAGGATCTCCAGACAGTAGTTGGTGTGTTCCTGTATCTAATTCAGGATCTGGAATGGAAGAAAACACCTGGACATGCATTCAGGTTAATGCTCGTGATAATGTGGTTACATAATTAGTCAACACATCAGACTGTAACTGTAACTGTTGTAGAAAGTAACAACCAAGTCTGGGAGCTGAACCAAACAAAATTTCATAAGGGGATAGGGCATGTTTCCCCCGGGGGTGTGTCTGACACTAAACAGGGCAATGGGCTAACTGTCTGGCCAACTCATGTTAGTCTCTTGGGCCATCTTTAACATCCTGTTTTTAGTGTCCCATTCATCCTTTCTACCTTCCCGCTACTTTGAGGGTGGTATGGGATGTGTAGTGCCAACTGAACCCCCAGTGCTGCCCAAATCTCTTTAGTAAAGCTCAGCGAAGCTGGCCCCCCTACAATCAGCACAAATAAAAACTCAAGTGTGTTTCTTTAGTGCTACGTTTGTGCTGTTTTGTGCCGTAAAAATTTTCATTTGTGCTGCTTTTATTTTTAAGATATTAGCAATTGTTTTTTCCAGACTATGACATCACCTAGCCCCCCTACAATGCCCAAATGACACAAAACTGGTCTCGTTGGTTAGTGCTACGTTTGTGCTGTTTTGTGCTGCTAAAAAGTCCGTTCTATCTTTTATCGTTTTTGCGTTATTAATGATTTATTAAAGGTCACCAAAGGTCACTCAGCCCCCCTACAACGCCCAAATGACACAAAACTGGTCTCGTTGGTTAGTGCTACGTTTGTGCTGTTTTGTGCTGCTAACATTTCCGTTCTATCACTTATCGTTTTTGCGTTATTAATGATTTATTAAAGGTCACCAAAGGTCACTCAGCCCCCCTACAATGCCCAAATGACACAAAACTGGTCTCGTTGGTTAGTGCTACGTTTGTGCTGTTTTGTGCTGCTAAAAATTCTGTTCTATCACTTATCGTTTTCGCGTTATTAATGATTTATTAAAGGTCGCCAAAGGTCAGTCAGCCCCCCTACAACGCCCAAATGACACGAAACTGGTCTCGTTGGTTAGTGCTACGTTTGTGCTGGTTTGTGCTGCTAAAATTTTTATTTGTGCTGTTATGGTTTTTAAGTTATAACAGTTTATTTTTTTTTTCAAACCCCACTCACTTTGCCCACCCTACAATCAGCACAAATAAAAACTCAAGTGTGTTTCTTTAGTGCTACGTTTGTGCTGTTTTGTGCCGTAAAAATTTACATTTGTTCTGCTTTTATTTTTAAGATATTAGCAATTGTTTTTTCCAGACTATGACATCACCTAGCCCCCCTACAATGCCCAAATGACACAAAACTGGTCTTGTTGGTTAGTGCTACGTTTGTGCTGTTTTGTGCTGCTAAAAATTCCGTTCTATCTTTTATCGTTTTTGCGTTATTAATGATTTATTAAAGGTCACCAAAGGTTAGTCAGCCCCCCTACAGTGCCCAAATGACACAAAACTGGTCTTGTTGGTTAGTGCTACGTTTGTGCTGGTTTGTGCTGCTAACATTTCCGTTCTATCACTTATTGTTTTTGCATTATTAATGATTTATTAAAGGTCACCAAAGGTCGCTCAGCCCCCCTACAATGCCCAAATGACACAAAACTGGTCTCGTTGGTTAGTGCTACGTTTGTGCTGTTTTGTGCTGCTAAAAATTCCGTTCTATCTTTTATCGTTTTCGCGTTATTAATGATTTATTAAAGGTCACCAAAGGTCAGCCAGCCCCCCTACAATGCCCAAATGACACGAAACTTGTCTCGTTGGTTAGTGCTACGTTTGTGCTGGTTTGTGCTGCTAACATTTTTATTTGTGCTGTTATGGTTTTTAAGTTATAACAGTTTATTTTTTTTTCAAACCCCACTCACTTTGCCCACCCTACAATCAGCACAAATAAAAACTCAAGTGTGTTTCTTTAGTGCTACGTTTGGGCTGTTTTGTGCCGTAAAAATTTACATTTGTGCTGCTTTTATTTTTAAGATATTAGCAATTGTTTTTTCCAGACTATGACATCACCTAGCCCCCCTACAATGCCCAAATGACACAAAACTGGTCTCGTTGGTTAGTGCTACGTTTGTGCTGTTTTGTGCTGCTAAAAATTCCGTTCTATCTTTTATCGTTTTCACGTTATTAATGATTTATTAAAGGTCACCAAAGGTCAGTCAGCCCCCCTACAATGCCCAAATGACACGAAACTGGTCTCGTTGGTTAGTGCTACGTTTGTGCTGGTTTGTGCTGCTAACATTTTTATTTGTGCTGTTATGGTTTTTAAGTTATAACAGTTTTTTTTTTTTTCAAACCCCACTCACTTTGCCCACCCTACAATCAGCACAAATAAAAACTCAAGTGCGTTTCTTTAGTGCTACATTTGTGCTGTTTTGTGGTTTTTAAATTTATGTTCTATCTTTTATCGTTTTTGCGTTTTTAATGATTATTTTAAAGGTCACCAAAGGTCACTCAGCCCCCCTACAACACCCAAATGACACAAAACTGGTCTCGTTGGTTAGTGCCTCATTTGTGCTGGTTTGTGCTTCTAAAATTTGTATTTGTGCTGTTATGGTTTTTTAGTTATAACAGCTTGTTTTTATATTTGTGCTTTTTTTGTGTCATAATAGTTAAAATTTGTGCTGCTTTTATTTTTAAGATAATAGCAATTTGTTTTTTCCAGATGATGACATCACCCCGCTCTCCTGTCACGTACCTGGTTAGTGAGCTCCTGGTTAGAAAGCAGCCATGGGAGCACAGTGAGGTATGAGTGCCTGTGATCAGTCCAGTAGACTGCGTGGTGGCAGCAGTCAGAAGGTGGATGTGGCGGCAGAACCAGCCGGTGGCAGATGAGCTGGCACTGAGCTTGGCTGGTGGCAGACTGTGGGTAAGCAGTTGGAAGCAGGAGACCGATGAGACCTTGCTGGGCTGAAGAGCTGTAGCAGGCTGGATGAGCAGGATGCAGGGTCAGATGAGCCGGGTCCATAATGGTCAGGCAGATCAGGCATAGACGGCACACAACAGGATAGTCGGGTCACAAGCCAAGTCAGCAACAGGAGGTAGATCAGGCAAGAAGAGAAGGCAGAAGCAGAATCCAGAGACAAGCCAAGGTCAGGGCAGGTAGCAGTCAAACGGAGGTCAGGAGCAAGCTGGGTTAGGATCAGAGGTCAAACACAGGAATCAGGAATGAACACACAGAAGCAGCACACCAAATTGCAGCCTGTTTAAATAGTCTGTCTGGTGCCAGCATTGGTGACAGGCTCACGCTCATCTGCCCAGCCAGTTGCCAGTCTGCGCATGCGCATATGTATGTACAGGGAGACATCATTTGTGCTATGGGAAAGCCTTCCCTGACACCCCCTACAACAGCCAAACAAAATCAAAATGGGCTGGTTGGTTAGTGCCACATTTGTGTTGGTTTGTGCCTATTTACTTTCCATTCTATCTCCTTTTGTTTTTTAGTTATTGTTGATTTAATAAAGGTCACCAAAGGTTACCCAGCCCCCCTACAAGAGACAAAAGGCATGAAACTGGGCTGGTTGGTGCCTCCTTTGTGCTGTTTGTGCTGTTTAAATATCAGTTCTACTGCATTTTGTTTTTCAGCTATTTACTATTTATTAAAGGTCACCAAGGTCACTCAGCCCCCCTCCCCCCCTACCTACACATGAAACTGGGTTGGTTGGTTAGTGCTGCATTTGTGCTGTTAAAATTATTATGTGTGCTGCTTTGATTTCTTAATTGTAAAAGTTTGTTTTTATTTGATCAAACCCCACCCACCCATCAAAACCCAGCCACCCCCTATAAAAGCATAAGGACGTGAAACATCCATTCTCTCAGGTTTTGATATATTAAGTTATTTTTTTATATAGTATATACTATAGTTTTCCACAATGTTTTTGTACAATTTGTATGTAAATATAAGCAACTTTTGTTATTCCCTATGTCACTTATGTAACTCTAGCTTTATGTACAGTATATTGATATAGAAAGAAGAAATATGCACTATAAGTGCATTTAGGTCGCCCTTGAAGGATATTTGTACTGGCCAAAAATGAGTATTTAATCTCATGAATTGTTTTATATAAAAGTGCACTACAGTGCCATCTTTATTAAACATGTAGAAATTCAGTGCATAAAAAGTAACAATAGAAAATACAAATATATAAAGTGCAAATACAAACACTGTACATCCAATTGCATACAGAAGATATGACACCCATGTGCCTACAGCCCGCAGCCTGTATGTAGAAGATCAAGCGGATAAGGTATATGGCACGTGACCCGACATGTTTCGGAAATAGGTATGAATTACTCCTTCATCAAGGGATTTACAATTGGGTGCTCAAGTCTATCTGTAATGTAAATTTCAAAAAACAAAAGTTTCATGTGTAGGTAGGGGGGGAGGGGGGCTGAGTGACCTTGGTGACCTTTAATAAATAGTAAATAGCTGAAAAACAAAATGCAGTAGAACTGATATTTAAACAGCACAAACAGCACAAAGGAGGCACCAACCAGCCCAGTTTCATGCCTTTTGTCTCTTGTAGGGGGGCTGGGTAACCTTTGGTGACCTTTATTAAATCAACAATAACTAAAAAACAAAAGGAGATAGAATGGAAAGTAAATAGGCACAAACCAACACAAATGTGGCACTAACCAACCAGCCCATTTTGATTTTGTTTGGCTGTTGTAGGGGGTGTCAGGGAAGGCTTTCCCATAGCACAAATGATGTCTCCCTGTACATACATATGCGCATGCGCAGACTGGCAACTGGCTGGGCAGATGAGCGTGAGCCTGTCACCAATGCTGGCACCAGACAGACTATTTAAACAGGCTGCAATTTGGTGTGCCACTTCTGTGTGTTCATTCCTGATTCCTGTGTTTGACCTCTGATCCTAACCCAGCTTGCTCCTGACCTCCGTTTGACTGCTACCTGCCCTGACCTTGGCTTGTCTCTGGATTCTGCTTCTGCCTTCTCTTCTTGCCTGATCTACCTCCTGTTGCTGACTTGGCTTGTGACCCGACTATCCTGTTGTGTGCCGTCTATGCCTGATCTGCCTGACCATTATGGACCCGGCTCATCTGACCCTGCATCCTGCTCATCCAGCCTGCTACAGCTCTTCAGCCCAGCAAGGTCTCATCGGTCTCCTGCTTCCAGCTGCTTACCCACAGTCTGCCACCAGCCAAGCTCAGTGCCAGCTCATCTGCCACCGGCTGGTTCTGCCGCCACATCCACCTGCTGACTGCTGCCACCACACAGTCTACTGGACTGATCACAGGCACTCATACCTCACTGTGCTCCCATGGCTGCTTTCTAACCAGGAGCTCACTAACCAGGTACGTGACAGGAGAGCGGGGTGATGTCATCATCTGGAAAAAACAAATTGCTATTATCTTAAAAATAAAAGCAGCACAAATTTTAACTATTATGACACAAAAAAAGCACAAATATAAAAACAAGCTGTTATAACTAAAAAACCATAACAGCACAAATACAAATTTTAGCAGCACAAACCAGCACAAATGAGGCACTAACCAACGAGACCAGTTTTGTGTCATTTGGGTGTTGTAGGGGGACTGAGTGACCTTTGGTGACCTTTAAAATAATCATTAAAAACGCAAGAACGATAAAAGATAGAACATAAATTTAAAAAACACAAAACAGCACAAATGTAGCACTAAAGAAACACACTTGAGTTTTTATTTGTGCTGATTGTAGGGTGGGCAAATTGAGTGGGGTTTGAAAAAAAAAACTGTTATAACTTAAAAACCATAACAGCACAAATAAAAATTTTAGCAGCACAAACCAGCACAAACGTAGCACTAACCAACGAGACCAGTTTCGTGTCATTTGGGCATTGTAGGGGGGCTAGGTGATGTCATAGTCTGGAAAAAACAATTGCTAATATCTTAAAAATAAAAGCAGCACAAATGTAAATTTTTACGGCACAAAACAGCACAAACGTAGCACTAAAGAAACACACTTGAGTTTTTATTTGTGCTGATTGTAGGGTGGGCAAAGTGAGTGGGGTTTGAAAAAAAAAATAAACTGTTATAACTTAAAAACCATAACAGCACAAATAAAAATGTTAGCAGCACAAACCTAGCACTAACCAACGAGACCAGTTTCGTGTCATTTGGGCATTGTAGGGGGGCTGACTGACCTTTGGTGACCTTTAATAAATCATTAATAACGCGAAAACGATAAAAGATAGAACGGAATTTTTAGCAGCACAAAACAGCACAAACGTAGCACTAACCAACGAGACCAGTTTTGTGTCATTTGGGCATTGTAGGGGGGCTGAGTGACCTTTGGTGACCTTTAATAAATCATTAATAACGCAAAAACGATAAGTGATAGAACAGAAATGTTAGCAGCACAAAACAGCACAAACGTAGCACTAACCAACGAGACCAGTTTTGTGTCATTTGGGCGTTGTAGGGGGGCTAGGTGATGTCATAGTCTGGAAAAAACAATTGCTAATATCTTAAAAATAAAAGCAGCACAAATGTAAATTTTTACGGCACAAAACAGCCCAAACGTAGCACTAAAGAAACACACTTGAGTTTTTATTTGTGCTGATTGTAGGGTGGGCAAAGTGAGTGGGGTTTGAAAAAAAAATAAACTGTTATGGTTTTTAAGTTATAACAGCACAAATAAAAATGTTAGCAGCACAAACCAGCACAAACGTAGCACTAACCAACGAGACCAGTTTCGTGTCATTTGGGCATTGTAGGGGGGCTGGCTGACCTTTGGTGACCTTTAATAAATCATTAATAACGCGAAAACGATAAAAGATAGAACGGAATTTTTAGCAGCACAAAACAGCACAAACGTAGCACTAACCAACGAGACCAGTTTTGTGTCATTTGGGCATTGTAGGGGGGCTGACTAACCTTTGGTGACCTTTAATAAATCATTAATAACGCAAAAACGATAAAAGATAGAATGGAATTTTTAGCAGCACAAAACAGCACAAACGTAGCACTAACCAACAAGACCAGTTTTGTGTCATTTGGGCATTGTAGGGGGGCTAGGTGATGTCATAGTCTGGAAAAAACAATTGCTAATATCTTAAAAATAAAAGCAGAACAAATGTAAATTTTTACGGCACAAAACAGCACAAACGTAGCACTAAAGAAACACACTTGAGTTTTTATTTGTGCTGATTGTAGGGGGGCCAGCTTCGCTGAGCTCTTTAGTAAGGGTTGTTGTTAGGGCTGGTCCCTGATCTCTCAATATCACCTCTGGGACCCCAAATCTACATATTATCTCACTCAGTAGTTTCTTAGCTGTGGTCCTGGCAGTCATGACCACTTCCACTAGGGCGTTTTCAAATCTGTCACTTCTTGGCACTTGAGAATGATCAATTTGCATCCTCTGGAATGGGGTATAGGGCTTTTGCCAGGTGCTTCTTCTGTGCTTCTTCTGTACAGCCTGGGTTACATTTGGTGCAGATAATGTATGATCTGCAGAAGCTGTCGGTCAGTGGAGTAACTCTTGGTGCAACACTTGTTGATAAGAGAGTTCATAAAAGTCTTTGTCAAGTGGGCAGCTCCATGTGCCCATTGCACCACGGCTGGGTACATACTCCTGGGTAGACAAGGCTTCTTGTTGCACTCGAATAGTCCATTTCTGAGAGTTGCTCCTCTCCATTTCCAGCTTTCCTTCTTATCCGCACTTGTTGTTTCCTGTAGTTCTTTTAGATAAACTCTGTCCACTGGGAAAGTCTGTAAGGTAAGCACGGGGTGGTCTTCTTCTACCACCCTGCTGTCCACTTCCCGTGGACCACCAGCTGTCTGTTTGGCAGCTGAATTGGCTAGATGATTGCCTTAAGCTTCCTTTGAGTTCATTTTTCTTTATCACACAGGATTTTTCTCCCTGTCTCTTCAGCAACATAACTTTCACCATTTCTTTCAACTTTGTTAACTATTTCAACATCTTCTTTGCAATATCACTTTCTTTTCCTTTTTTTAAAAGAGAAAAATCACTTTCTTTTTTCTCTCGTACAACCAAGGGGTTAATATTTTTCTCAGCGTTCTTATCAGCAAATTCCTTCGGTGTGGGCACATAAGACTAATGTACAGTTAATCTCAGAACAAGAACAAACACATCAGGGGTAGTGAGGAGCAACGCCCACGACCCAACAGATCCCCCGGGCAGCCCCCCTCCCCCTCTCGTGTATATCAAACAATAAACCACAAATACAATCACGACAGGACATTACACCTGCCACTCTTCGAACTGCAAAATTTCAGCAGGCTAAAATAACCACAAGGGCAGACCACCCTGCAAAATAAACACGTTTATAGATGTTTGCTACAAGGGAAACAATCTCATGCCAGAGATGAGACTACCCATTCACACATGTAGCACTTCAGGCTGCAAAGCCAGCAGCTGAAATACCCCTCAAAGGTTCGTCGAACCCAGAGAAACAAGTCTATAACGTTTGCTACACGGGAAACAATCTCATGCCAGAGGCCGAAAGCTCATCTGGAGATGAGACTACCCATTCACACATGTAGCACCCTTAGACTGCTGAGTTTCGTAGCCCAAAGAATGGCAGACAGTGAACAAAGAATACAGTCAGCAGAAACCCATTGGCAGGTTCGTTAAAACAACCTCAGGCGAGGAAATACCTGCCTCTAAGACAGTCTCAGCATACCGACAGAATCCAGTCGTCAACCGAAAGATAAGAGAGTCGTACAGTGGTAAGAATATCAATCAACTCACCGGTACTGTTAGGGCTGCGCAAACCCCACTCTCATTAATCAGTTAACGCCCGAATGCTTGTCGCGGTATAACTTCGACTGTAGCCTGAGGTCCCGGGTTTCGGCAGCATCTGTTATGGGAATGATTAAGAGCTACAATCGAGCTCAAGGTTATCTGCTGCTGTCTCTAATTTGAAAAGTGTTGATATGCATGCATATAAAAGTAAACACTCTGAGACACGCTCAGAATTGCTAACTCATTACACTTCTGATTTATTCAAGGCGGTGTTAATGTTTTATACACACAAATACGTCATTGCTATGTTAGTCTAATAGGTACATCTCATTGGTTAAGATAGAAAAGAAGATGGATAATTTTCATAACGAGGTTTGGCTCTCTTTGGTCTTATCTCCAGTTCCGCGTTCTTTTGATGTGTGGGATGCAGGGGGTAATCGCCATCTTGAGAAAATATAGGAACAGAGCAAATCTGTATACTTATATAATGAGTAAGGAGAAAAATATGTATGCACATAAGAAAATAGACATTTTCAGATTACTATTATTATTATCTACATCACATTCCTTCACAGTATATCTTCTTCCTTTTTGGTTGATATGAAATTATGATTTGTGGAATCAACGCCGACCTATGCTAAGAGGCTTGCAACTATACATCGTAGTATCGTATTATTAGTGTGTCTTCTTGCAAGACCAATAGCACGGGCTAGGTTAAAGCCACCTGCACAATTGGCTTACAATCTGGTAAGCATGTTTTTCACAAGGTGATGGCACACTCTCTTTTGGTTTAGTCACTGGGTGAACGTTGAACGTATCTCCAGTTGTTCAAGCATTTGGTACACCATATATCATATTAATCTTTTGGACTGCAAATAGCGCAATTTTCTCTTTTTCATTTTTATTTGTGCTTATCTCACAATAATTGCCGCTTTGGGATTGGTTCACCCAAATTAGTTTTATTTGATTAGCGCACCCTCTAAAAGCTGGATGTGCAGACTATAGAAATTTTTGTTGGATGTGAACTCAACGTCCGATTTCGTTTCATCAGTACAGTTTTAGTAGGAAAAAAATCGTAAGGGCAAGACTACGCATGCTCAGAAATGAAAGGATACATACAAAACTATTCAACACATTATGTCGCTTCTGACATATTCCGTCTTTCGAAAATCTTCATATTGTGAGCGACCGCTTTACTTTTGACATGAGACTAGCAAACCACAAAAAACAGACGTTTGGTCGTCCAAAAATCAAAGCGTGTGTACGAGGCTTTAGACCAACCTTTCTCAACCTTTTTAACCCAGAAGAACCCTTGATATAACTTACCAGACTCAGGGAACCCCTGCTAAAAAACACTATTTCTACAACCCATGATACATTAGTGTGGTGGTCGGTGGGAAGAATGCTCCTTACACTTGTGGTCATTGGGATGAATTACCCCCTTAAAGATCGCTAAAAAGATGAATGGTGTCAGGGCAAACTTATCTGAGAGGCAGAAATTGCTCATTGCTCAAGGAACCCCTAGCAACCTCTGGAGGAACCCTACAGTTCCATGGAACCCTGGTTGAGAAACCCTGCTTTAGACATTAATGGCTGTTTGTTGGGTTATTTTGAGGGGACAGCAAATTTACACTGTTATACAAGCTGTACACTCACTACTTTAAATTGTAGCAAAGTGTCATTTCTTCAGTGTTGTCACATGAAAAGATATAATAAAATAAAATATGTGAGGGGTGTACTCACTTTTGTGACATACTGTGTATATATAATGTGACAAGTGGTACCTGCACTCCATGTCAAACATGTCATCTGATAACACATGAGAAGTTTTGCAGGCACTCACAGGATTTGGCACAAGGAGAATCAATGAGAGAAAACTTTTTAATAGCCAGCTGACATTTTGGTGACACACAACCTTGAGAAAGTACATTGATGATTATGTCATTAAATATTGTAGTGTATTTTGGTTTTATGAGATAAGGCAAAGTGTCATGTTCATTCTTCACTGGTGGGTAAGTGCTCTATCATTGCATGCAAATACATTATTTGTCTATTGAAGTGCAGCACAATAGATTTAAATTGTGATCATTTCTTGTTTTTCTATTCCTAGTTTGCATATATGTAGACATGAACCGCTCAAAAATTACAAGCAGTGCTATCAATATCAAATGTTAATTATATTTGTAGTCGGAGTCTTCGAGTGAGAAAGTGATTCTCCTAAGCACCAAGGCCCGAGGTGTGCCTTGGCCTGATTGGTCAGTATGCCTAAAAAGAGGGCATACCCTGAATGTAAGAAAAGTATTATGAGTATGCATGAAAATTTGGGGGAAACGGGTGGGTGGGAACCCAGAAACACCGACGAGCCCTGGCCTGTCAGAGGAGGAGGCTTAAATAGCCCTCTCAGACTCCTCCCACAAATACAGGCTAGCCTCTGGCTAGCCTTAACACTTGTAGTCGGAGTCTTCGAGTGAGAAAGTGATACTCCTAAGCACCAAGGTCTGAGGTGTGCCTTGGCCTGATTGGTCAGTATGCCTGAAAAGAGGGCAAAAAGACACAAATTTAGGTGAAGAAGGGAAGGTGAGAATCCATGAAGTGGAGAAGCGTCCGCCCATGTGGCGACAGTATATATCCGATAAGTATCCACTATGACAGGAGAAACTTCCCCCGACTCCCGACTCCTGACTTGGTGATGAGACCGCACCCCCTATAGAACGTGTGAAGCTACCCAGAACCCAACAAAACGTCCCGTGAACGATTGGATGGAGCCTGAAACGACCCAGACATGAGAATGAACTGCTTGTGAATGAGAGGATACGTGGAGGAAGGGGAGCAATGGCTGTCCTGAGGAGCCCCTGCAAAATGATAGCCGAGAAGATCGAAACTTCGACCGGACACCAGAGAAGTGCTCAGTGAACCCCCCCCCTCCCCCCAAGCCCTGACCTACCCATACTGGTATGGGAAAGTGCAAAGGTGAGTGCCAAAAGACAACTGGCAGGAGTTCAAAATGCTAAATACCTGAAGGATGTGATGGAGTAGTTGGATGAGGCCCATGCACTATGGCAATAGGCATTGTCAACATGGCGAAACCAAGCCAGACACAGAATACTGGTCACACCGGATTTGATCTGGTCATGCTTTAGCCTTTGACCTGGCAACCGAGTCTGAATCCTGAACTGAGGAAGGAGGGCCAGACTCCACCCCGGGGAAATGAGTCCCATGGCCTGAAACAGTCATACCCAAAGTGACTGAAACCCCCCTACCTGGAACTGGCTGGGGAACGGAAAAAATGACTGGACTGACATCCCTGCGCAGTCTTCCGGGCCACATCCTAGCCCAGAGATCAAAGCAGAGAGTGGAATCCAGAATCATGACGACGTTTGCCCAAACCTACCACTTAAGGACCAACAAGGGGATGATGGATGCTAACACAGCCCAACCTGAGAACACGAACAAGAGAAATGACAGACAAGACATGAGAACAACAACGCCCCTCTGTGCCTACCTAAGTATGAGAACAGGAACAGAAATGTCAAGACCACTGCGTGTGAATGAACCTGCTGACGGATCTCCCCCCCCCCCCCGTGTAAATGGTAAGTGAGCCCGAATAACCTGCAGCGCAGAGACAGGTAATTAAACTGAAAACTCAGGGCTGGTGTACCCACAGACCGTGGTGGGTGATTGCACAGGTGTGGTGAATGAACGTGCATCGTATGACGTATGGTATACGGGCGAGAAGATTGTGGTCAACAATCATTAACAAACGAAACCTCAGCCCGTATGGATCTGTAGACGTGACAGATCCTGACATGTGAGCCCTAGCTAACTGACCCAGGTACAAACATGAACAAAGATACGATGAGACATGACAAATGATGAAGACAGCTACTGGAGTATGCCGTGACTGAACAACGCCCCTCTGAGAAACGATGATGGCTGAAACCCCGAGCCTGAAATGCTGAGACTGAACGCTGCGGCAGAAACGTTATGACAGAAATCGCGGGGCAGAAACGCAAGGACAGTGACGGTATGACAGAAAATGCCTACGGACAGAAATGCTGAGACTAAACGCTGAAGCAGAAACTCTATGACAGAAAAACCTGGGGCAGAAAAACGCGCGGCAGTAATGCTATGACAGAAATGATGAAACTGACGCTGAGGCAGAAACGAAATGAGAAATCCTGGGGCAGAAACGCTATAACAGAAACGCTGAGACTTAAACGCTAAGGCAGAAAGCCATTACAGAAATCCGGGGCAGAAACACAATGACAGAACGTTGAGGCAGAACTGCAATGACAGAAATCCTGGGGCAGAAACGCAAGGACAGAAACGCTGAGGCAGAAATGTCATGACAGAAATCCTGGTGCAGATGCAAGGACAGCAACGCTAAGACAGAAATCCTGGTGCAGAAACGCTGAGGCAGAAATGCCATGACAGAAATCTGGGGCAGAAACGCTGAGGCAGAAATGCCATGACTGAAATCCTGGTGCAGAAACGCAAGGACAGCAACGGTAAGACAGAAATCCTGGTGCAGAAACGCAAGGACAGCAACGGTAAGACAGAAATCCTGGTGCAGAAATGCTGAGGCAGAAATGCCATGACAGAAATCCGGGGCAGAAACACTGAGGCAGAAATGCCATGACAGAAATCCTGGTGCAGAAATGCAAGGACAGCAACGCTAAGACAGAAATCCTGGTGCAGAAATGCTGAGGCAGAAATGCCATGACAGAAATCCTGGTGCAGAAATGCTGAGGCAGAAATGCCATGACAGAAATCCTGGTGCAGAAACGCAAGGACAGCAACGCTAAGACGGAAATCCTGGTGCAGAAACGCTGGGACAGAAATGCCATGACAGAAATGCTGGTGCAGAAACGCAAGGACAGCAATGCTAAGACAGAAATCCTGGTGCAGAAACGCCAGGACAGCAACGCTAAGACAGAAATCCTGGTGCAGAAACGCTGGGACAGAAATGCCATGACAGAAATGCTGGTGCAGAAACGCAAGGACAGCAATGCTAAGACAGAAATCCTGGTGCAGAAACGCTGAGGCCGAAATGCCATGACAGAAATCCTGTACAGAAACGCAAGGACAGCAACGCTAAGACAGAAAATGCTGAAACTGAACGCTGAGGCAGAAACGAAATGACAGAAATCCTAGGGGCAGAAACGTTATGACAGAAATGCTGAGACTTAAACGCTGAGGCAGAAAGCCATTACAGAAATCCTGGGGCAGAAACGCAACGACAGATTGCTTGAGACAGAAATGCAATGACAGAACTCCTGGAGCAGAAGTGCCATGAAAGAAATGCTGAGACTGAACGCCGAGACGGAAATGCTGGGGCAGAAGACCATGACAGAAAAACGCCATGACAGAATTCCTGGGGCAGAAACGCTATGACAGAAATGCTGTGGAAAACCCTGGGGCAGAAACGTTATGACAAAAATGCCGAGACAGAAATGCTGGGGCAGTACGCTGTAACAGAAATGCTGTGGCAGAAAGCTGGAAAGCTGGGCCAGAATGCTACGATGGAAAGCTGGGGCCGAACGCTACGATGGAAATGCAGGGGCTGAGCGCTACAACAGAAACCCTGGGGCAGAAAAACGCTATGACAGAACTGGGGCAGAAACGCTATGACAGAAACCCTGGGGCAGAACCGCTAAGAGAGAAATGCTGGGGCAGAAAAACTATGACAGAAATCCTGGGGCAGAAAATGCTATGACAGAAATGCTGGGGCAGAACTCTGATAAAAAAGCTGGGGCAGAAACGCAGTGATAATAAATGCCGGGGCTGAACGCAGTGAACATCAATGCAGAGACTGAACGCAGTAGACAAATGCTGAGACAGAAAGCTGGGGCAGAAACACTGCTATGACAGAACACCTTGGGGCAGAAATGCTATGACGGAACTGGGGCAGAACCGCTATGACAGAAATGCTGAGGCAGAAAAACGCTTGGACAGAAATGCCGGGACATAACGCTATGGCAGAAACCGCTATGACAGAAATCCTGGGGCAGAAAATGCTATGACGAAAAACGCTGGGGCAGAAAACGCTAGGACAGAAATGCCGGGGCAGAAAACGCTAGGACAGAACTCCTGGGGCAGAAAAGCATGCTATGAACATGTGACTGAAGTAGTGGATGGCCGGGAGGTGTGTGGGTACCCCCCCCCCCATGATGCCCCACATGAGTACCGGGAGATGAGCAGGCGGGTGAGCACCCCCTCCCCCATGAGAAGTGTGAGGCGTGCGGGCGTCCCGTTCATGCTTGGCATGGTTCCAGAGAGGTGAAGTGGCGGGTGAGTGGCAAGTAGGTGAGTGACGGATGGATGGACACTATTCCCCCCCTCAAAGAGCACCGGGAGAAGCATGCAGTTGGCTCCCACGATGCTGGTAGGAAACGCTGATGAAAGGGAGAAGCGGGCGGCCCCACCCCCACCATCCGGGATTCAGCCAGGCTGAGGTGATGGAAGGACGGACAGCCCCCCCCCCCCGCATGAACGCCGGGAGAAGCGGGCAGGCGGCATCCTGGCCAGATGGAGCCGTGGGTGGCTGGAGGATGGATGGATGGACGAACGCCCCCCCCCGCTCACCAACCCCCAGCATGAACGCCGGGAGAAGCGGGCGGGTGGCTCCCATGGCGCTGGCAGGAACACAGTGATAAGGGAGAGAAGCAGGCGGCGGGATTGATCTCAGCTGAAGGGATGGATGGATGCTCCTCCCGCCCTCCATGAGCGCCGGGAGAAGCCGTGGAGCCTGGCCAGATGGAGCCGTGGAGAAAGTGGGTGGAGGAAGGAAGGATGGACGGACGGTCTCTCCCCCAAAATGAGCGCCGGGAGAAGCGGGCGGGCGCCCCCCCCATGATGCTGGGTGGAACATGGGCTGAAGGAGAGGACGGGCGGGGTGGCCCCCATGATCCTGGTGGAACCCAGGGAAGGCAAGGGGGACGGGCAGGCGGTCCCCTGGCGGTGTTATAAGAGAGGCAGAGACATCATGGCTGCGGCCGACTGCCGCACTGTAAGGAGGCCGGAAGTGACCTGCAACCAACCCAGAAACGCCGACGAGCCCTGGCCTGTCAGAGGAGGAGGCTTAAATAGCCCTCTCAGACTCCTCCCACAAATACAGGCTAGCCTCTGGCTAGCCTTAACACTTATTGGGCAGTTTCTGACCACCAAGTGGCAATAAAAAGGTCTCCACAGGTCATTGCGTATGAGAAATGACACAACCTATTGGAAAACCTTCATGGGAGCTAAGCCGATCTCTTCTGTTATGAAGCACAAACTTCCACTTGTGTGTTTCCATCATAATAAGGCAGGGTTGGCTCTGTGAACTCATGGAGTGATGGGTAAATATCTGCCTTGCCATTATTCATGGAGATTATCTGCCTGTCTATGCCCAGACTAATGTTTTATTCTGTGTCTTCACTTGTTCATTTGTAAACTGTATATGAGATCTATCACCTCTTCTCTTGGTATTTTCTACTACAATATTTGTTAAAGCTATATTCCAGGCAAATAGCGAAATACACAGATTGAATACATAAATGGTAGTTGTTTTACAGTGCCTTGAAAAAGTATTCACACCCCTTGACATTTTCCACATTTTGTCATGTTACAAGCAAAAATGTAAATGTATTTTTTTGGGATTTTATGTGATAAACCAACACAAAGTGGCACATAATTGTGAAGTAGAAGGAAAGTAATAAAAAATGTTTTTAATTTTTTTTTACAAATAATTATCCTAAAAGAGTGGCATGCATTTGTATTCAGCCCCCTTTACTCTGATACCCCTAACGAAAACCTAGAGGAACCAATTGCCTTCAGAAGTTACATAATTAGTAAATAGAGTCCACCTGTGTGTAATTTACTCTCAGTATAAATACAGCTGTTTTGTAAAGCCCTCAGAGGTTTTTTTAGAGAACCTTAGTGAACAAACAGCATCATGAAGGCCAAGGAAAAACCAGACAGGTCAGGGATAAAGTTGTGGAGAAGTTTAAAGCAGGGTTAGATTATAAAAAAATATCCCAAGCTTTGAACATCTCACGGAGCACTGTTCAATCCATCATCCGAAAATGGAAAGAATATGGCACGACTGCAAACGTACCAAGACATCCATCTAAATTGACAGGCCAGGCAGGGAGAGCATTAATCAGAGAAGCAGCCAAGAGGCCCATGGTAACTCTGGAGGAGCAGCGGAAATCCACAGCTCAGGTGGGAGAATCTGTCCAAAAGGGCAACTATTAGTCGTGCACTCCACAAATCTGCCCTTTATGGAAGAGTGGCAAGAAGAAAGCCATTGTTAAAAGAAAGCCATAAGAAGTCCTGCTTGCAGTTTGTGAGAAGCTATGTGGGGGACACAGCAAACATGTGGAAGAAGGTGCTCTGGTCAGACAAGACCAAAATTTAACTTTTTGGCCTAAAAGCAAAATGCTATGTGTGGCAGAAAACTAACACTGCACATCACCCTGAAACATGGTGGTGGCAGCATCATGTTGTGGGGACGCTTTTCCTCAGAAGGGACAGGGAAGCTGGTTAGAGTTGATGGGAAGATGGATGGAGCCAAATACAGGGCAATCTTAAAAGACAACCTGTTAGAGTCTGCAAAAGACTTGAGACTGGGGCAGAAGTTCACCTTCCAGCAGGACAGCGACCCTAAACTTACAGCCAGAGCTACAATAGAATGGTTTAGATCAAAGCATATTAATATGTTAAAATGGCCCAGTCAAAGTCCAGACCTAAATCCAATTGAGAATCTGTGGCAAGACTTGAAAATTGCTGTTCACAGATGCTCTCAATCCAATCTGACAGAGCTTGAGCTATTTTTCAAAGAAGAATGGGCAAGAATTTTACTCTCTAGATGTGCAAAGCTGGTAGACACATACCCAAAAAGAATTGCATCTGTTTTTGCAGCAAAAGGTGGTTCTACAAAGTATTGACTCAGGGGGGCTGAATACAAATGGACGCCACACTTTTCACATATTTATTTGTAAAAAAATTGGAAAACCATTTATCATTTTCTTTTCACTTTGCAATTATGTGCTACTTTGTGTTGGTCTATCTCATAAAATCCCAATAAAATACATTTATGTTTTTGGTTGTAACATGACAAAATGTGGAACATTTCAAGGGGTATGAATACTTTTTCAAGGCACTGCACATGTCAAAAGATTTGTATTTCTGTCTATTTTGACATGTACACAGCCCTGTGATATACTGTAGTACAGTCCTGCCTGAAAGGTGGGCAGGACCCAGTCTTCTGGTACTTGTACTTGCATTAAAGTAAAATACATCTAATGAGTACAGAGTTGCATTAAATTGTGCCTTTTACATCTGCCTGAAGTTTAGTTTAACATCAAGAAATACACTGAAAATACTGAGTATTGACATTTTTCTATAGAGTGCAGGTGCTGTACTGCTTAGTGGATCTGGGATTTTCATAATTTAGTTAGGGGAAGCTGGGTAGGCACGTGTCCTTTGCTTGGGAGAGTGGGGGGTGCTGATGTCAATTCTGGCCCTGTGACCATGCCATGCATTCGTATTCCTGGGGGCCCATCTAAGGTGTGCTGTTCTTAATGTCACCACTAGAGGCATTTCTGTTTCTTGTAGTGTACATTGTGATAGGTAATGTCACCTAGGAGGGTCAATAAACCTTGTCAGGTTAAAGGGGTGGTCCGGCCGTGATTTTTTTTTTTTTTAAAGTCATCAGCTACAAACACTGTAGCTGCTGACTTTTAATAAGGACACTTACCTGTCCAGCGAGCCCGCGATGATGGTCCCCCGAGGCCGATCTGTCCATCGTATCGGCTGCCGGCGCCACCATCTTAACCACTTCAATACCCGGCTATTGTAATATGACGTCCACAGATGGGATCTCCCATCCTGGGTGGATGTCATATGATGGCCTCGGGTTCCCGGCCGCCTAGGGGGCGCGCGCGCGCCGCGTTGCTCGGGACCCGGTGCATGTGCCCGGGGGCCGTGATGTCCGCCGGGCACCCGCGATTGCCCGTGCACCGGGCCGGACCGTGGATCTGTGTGTGTAAACACACAGATCAATGTCCTGTCAGTTGTGAGGAGAGCGATCTGTGTTCCCAGAACAGCGGAACACTGATCGGTCTCCTCCCCTTGTACGTCCCGCCCCCCTCTACAGTTAGAATCATTCCCTAGGTAACATAATTAACCCCTCCCCGCCCCCTAGTGGTTAACCTCTTCACTGCCTGTCACATTTACACAGTAATCAATGCAATTTTATAGCATTGATCGCTGTATAAATGTGAATGGTCCCAAAAATGTGTCAAAAGTGTCCGATGTGTCCGCCATAATGTCGCAGTCATGAAAAAAAATCATGATCGCCGCTATTACTAGTAAAAAAAATAAATATATTTTTTTTAAAAATGCCATAAATCTATCCTGTATTTTACGCTTATTGCGATTTTTTTTTTTTTTTTTACCAAAAATATGTAGAAGAATACGTATCGGCCGAAACTGAGGAAAAAATTTGTTTTTTTTAAAGAAAAATTGGGATATTTATTATAGCAAAAAGTACAAAATATTGTGTTTTTTTTCAAAATTGTCGCTCTTCTTTTGTTTATAGCGTAAAAAATAAAAACTGCAGAGGTGATCAAATACCACCAAAAGAAAGCTCTATTTGTGGGGAAAAAAGGACGTCAATTTTTTTTAGGTACAACGTCGCACGACCACGCAATTGTCGTTTAAAGTGCGACAGTGCTGAAAACTAAAAATTGGCCTGGGAAGGAAGGGGGTGAAAATGCCCTGTATTGAACCGGTTAACAAAGGGTAACAGGCAGTGGAGCCTTGCGGCTTCACTGCCTGTTTCCTACTGCGCATGCGCGAGTCGAGTGGCGCTTTGTGAATGGCAACGGGGCCATTCACCGAAGAGGTGGAAGTGCCGCTGAATAGGAAGAGGCAGATTAGGAAGACTGCATAGTAACAGGGGTTTCAGGTAAGTTAAAAAAATATTTTTCAAATGTTTTTTTTTTAATTTTTTAAAGAATATTAATGCAATTTTTTATTTTAGGGTGGCCCTCCGCTTTAAATTGCTGATGTCTTCGATACAGTCATATGTATGTGATGTAAATTGCTGTATGGAGAATATCGTAACATGTATGTTGATCTGTGGATCACAGTAGTTTTCGCTCTAACATCACATGCAGTTCTAATTCTTTTTGCATTTGCATACTAGTAAGGGCTTGTTCACACTTGACTAAATTTCTGCTGCTCAACAAACGCTGCTATAGAATTTGTATGGCGTTAGTATGGGCGTCAGACAAGTGTCGTTGAGCTTTAGAATGGGGCTTTTTACAAGCATTAAAAACGCTCCCTAAACGCCCTATGTGCGGTTTCATAGCGTCTGATGAGCGTTAGGGTGTGTTAAAACTTTCCATTGGGAAAGTGACAGAAATAAACAAATTTTAACACTCCGCAATCGCACCAAAACCGCGCTGAAAATGCCTGCCAGAGTGTTTGCCTAGCGTTACCATAGACTCACTTTTGTGAGATACTGTGTGTATGTATATATATATATATATATATATATATATATATATATATATATATATATGTAAATACACACACACACACATTATATTGTATATACAGTATCCTTTTCTCCCTGCCACAATAGTAGGCATTCATAAAACTACAGAAAATGGCACTGATGTTATCATAGGGCTGCTCCATGCTTTATTGTACTGTGAGCAGTGCCGGGGCAAGGTCCTTTAGCACCCAAAGTGCATGCCCCCCCTTTCCAATGAGCTGTGAACTTATTTAGCAGTATACAATAGTTTGCATGTCCTGCCCTTTTTACACCCCTCTCATGCTAAAGCACTCAAGCCAGCTGCCTAGGGTTGCCACCTTTACTTCAAGTCAAACCCAAACACTTTTTTTTTTTTTTTTTTTTTTTTTTTTTTTTCAAACCCAAACACTTTAGCGGCACACAGCAATTTATTTTACAGTATATACTATACATATATTAAATAACATTTCTAATTATATGAAGTTAATCACAAGAGTCCCCCCTTACATCAGAGTCCACAGAGCTCTCCTTTTAAACCTGAATCCATTGAGTACCCCTTTTACATCTGAATCTGCAGAGTTTCCTCTGACATCTGAACTTGCAGCGTTACCTTACACTGTAAGGGGGACTCTGCAGACTCTGATGTAAGGGAGAACTCTGGGGACCCTGACATAAGGGATGCTCTGGGAACCCTGATTTAAAGGGGAACACTGAGAACTCTGATAAACGGAGAGGACTCTTATGTGTCAGGGAAATAGGCGCATCCCTATGCATAGTCCTGCTAGGCTAACAAACCAGCACAGGCAAGGTCGCGCTAACGCGCATCAACGCACACGGGTGTGCAATGTTTCTACTAGGCGGACGCCTGGCGCCACGTTCGGACGAATGCGAATGTGTAACAACGTCGCGATGGTACGAATGCACGAACGGAACGGTGCACGTACGACGTGATACTGCGCCTTGTTTATTTAAACGTTCCACTGACAGTGCCACATTGCTGGATTATCGTCAGCTCTTCCTGTGTTCCTGTGATTGTGATTCCTGTTGTCCTGACCTCCTGTGTACCGATCTGGCTTGTTATCTACTCCTCTGGACCTCCTGGCTTATCCACCGGCTTGCTTCTGACTCTTCCTGCCTGCTTCCTGCATTTGACCCCGGCTTGGCTAAACGGACTCCGCATTCCTCTGTCTCCTGTACCTGGACTTGTTGCTTAGATTCTCGGACTGCTTACTGTGTTTGACCCCCTGGCCTGGCTTCTGATTTCCTATTGGACTTCTATTGGTCCCCTCCTTGGACCCTAAGCACCTTGCCTCTAGTGACTTCCTCTATCAAGCCACCAACACCGGCTCCTACTTCATCTTCAGGGTTGTGCTGCACTCGGCCGCAAGGGGAGCCCTCTCAGCAACTCGGTCTCCTACCAAGATCCTGACAGTATAATCCAGCCATGTCAGAGACCGACCGAGGTGACTCCCCGATGAAGGCCATTCTCCAGCAAATCACGGCCCTTACCCCAGTCATTCAGCAGCTTCAGGAGGAATACTTCCGGTTGGAGGAACGTCTGCAGCACCTACCCGAGTCATCCTCTTCCTCGGCTCAAAGTCCACCTCCAGCGGCAACTGCTGGGGTCATGGTCCCTCCAGAACCACGTGTCCCAGCGCCAGAATGTTTCCGTGGCGATCGAAGAAAATTTAGGTCCTTTAAAAACTCCTGCTATTTATACTTGACTTGCAACCACAGACTTTTTTCAGTGAAACAGTCAAGGTGGGGTTCACTATCTCCCTATTATGTGGTGAGCCACAGACCTGTGCCCATGGCCTGTTGGAACAAAGCAGCCCCTCCATCAACACTGTGGACCAGTTCTTTGAAGTCATGGCTCGGTTATATGATGATCCCCTACGGGTAGCCACTGCCGAAGCAACTCTACATTCCCTCCGTCAGGGTCAGCACCCTGCGGAGGACTATACAGTGGAGTTCCGCACATGGTCCATAGACTCTGGTTGGAATGAGGCAGCATTAAAATACCAATATCGAATAGGGTTATCAGAGGCCCTCAAGGATGAGTTAGCCAGGTTAAAGGTTCCGGCCACACTTGAAGATCTCATCCAGTTAACTGTTCAGCTTGACAGACGCTTATGGGAAAGTCAGGGTGAACGTGACCAGGCCTCTTGCTCTACTCGGACCCTGCCCCGAGTTCAGTCTGCATCAGCTCCCATACAAGTCGGCATGTTCCGTCCAGCATTAACTCCTGGGGTGAGACTTTATCGCCGGCAGGCGAGACTTTGCTTCTACTGCGGGGAATCAGGACATTTCATAGATTACTGCCCCATAAGACCAAGAAAACTGACCCTCCGTACTCACCTTCAAGTATCCAGGTCTTCCTCTGCCCATATCTCACTTCCTGTTACATTGCTAGTGGCAGGTAAGGACATCCACCTCCAAGCAATACTGGATTCCGGGGCGTGTAGTTGTTTCTTGGCCTTGGCCTTGGCTAAAGATCTAGCTATTCCGCTGAACCATAAGGAACAGAGACTAACAGTCCATCTGGCTGACGGCTCCTTTCCAAGCTCGGGTTATGTCACCCAGGAAACCGTACCTATCCTTACCACTACCAATTCTGGTCATCAGGAATTTCTCAGATTCGATGTCTTAAGTTCCCCTATGTTCCCGGTCATCCTAGGAATCCCATGGCTACAAGCACACAATCCTCAGATTGATTGGTCCAAGAAGGAGGTACTCCTTACATCTCCCTATTGCCAACAACATCGTTTGACCCCCGAATTCCAGGACTTTTCCAGTTGCCTGACTGTACAACCCACACCGAGTCCGGATCCTAACGTACCAGCAGCTTACCTGGAATTTCTTGACGTCTTCGATAAAAAGAAAGCAGACACCTTACTGCCACACCGTCCTTACGACTGCCCCATCGAGTTACTACCAGGAACTACTATTCCCTTTGGTCGTATATTCCCCCTCTCCGAGACTGAGCTTGAGACCTTGAGACAATATATTGATGAGAATCTTGAAAAAGGTTTTATCCGTCCTTCTTCTTCCCCTGCCGGTGCCGGAATTTTCTTCGTTGAGAAGAAGGATAAGACACTGAGACCATGTGTGGACTACAGGGAGTTAAACAAAATTACCCTTAAGAACCGCTACCCACTCCCGCTCATCCCTGAGCTTTTTCAAAGGTTCCGCACAGCACACATCTTTACCAAACTCGACCTCCGTGGTGCCTATAATCTCGTCCGGATCCAAGAGGGGGACGAGTGGAAAACGGCTTTCAGAACAAGATTTGGACATTTTGAGTACCTAGTCATGCCGTTTGGGTTGTGCAATGCCCCGGCAACCTTTCAGCATTTCATAAATGACATCTTCTGGGAACATTTAGATCATTTTGTTGTTGTCTACCTTGACGACATTCTTATTTTTTCTGCCACTCTGGAACTCCATAGAATACATGTGAAGAAGGTACTGTGCATCCTCAGAACCCATGGGTTATTTGTCAAATCTGAAAAATGCGATTTCGAAAAAACTTCAATTCAATTTTTGGGACTTATCATCACCACAGGTGGAATCGCCATGGATCCTCAAAAAGTAAAGTCCATCCTTGACTGGCCGGCCCCTTCTGACAAGAAGGGTGTACAGAGATTCATTGGCTTCGCCAACTTCTACGGAAGATTTATAAAGAATTTCTCCACCATTGTAGCACCTATTACTCAGACAACCCGCCAACATACCAAGTTTCAGTGGTCTGTAGCGGCACAGTCCGCCTTCGATCAGCTTAAGACCTTCTTCACTTCTGCCCCAATTCTGCAACACCCTGACCCTGCTCTACCCTACGTCCTGGAAGTCGACGCCTCAGAAGTCGCCACAGGGGCGATTCTATCCCAGCGTCAGGGTCCCAAAGCATTGCTGCATCCCGTGGCCTTTTCCTCATGAAAAATGAGCCCTCTAGGGAGGAATTACGATGTGGGGGATCAGGAACTTTTGGCAATCAAGAGAGCTCTCGAGGAATGGAGGTATCTCCTGGAAGGTGCCACTCATCCCATCCTGATTTTTACGGACCACAAGAACTTAGAATATCTCCGTACGGCCAAACGCCTAAGACCCCGACAGGCTCGATGGGCTCTATTTTTCTCTCGGTTTAATTTTCACATAACCTATCGCCCAGGGTCGAAGAATGGAAAGGCGGACGCCTTATCCTGGATGTTTCCGGACACTCCTGAAGAAATTGCACCCAGTACAATTTTGTCTCCCCAAAACTTTCCACTGATCCAACCCGACCTAAGATCCTCTATTGAGCAGGCCTCTAGTCAGTGTACTGAAGTGGAAGTCTCCTCCCTGAGAAGCCAAGAAGGACTCCTATGGCACCAAGATAAGATTTTCGTTCCTCAGCAAGCCAGATTACAAGTATTGAAGACCTTTCATGACCATCAGCTAGCTGCTCATTTTGTGGTCCGAAAAACAACTGAGCTAGTTCAGCGGTCCTTATGGTGGCCCACTTTGAAACTTGATTGTAAAACCTACGTCAACTCCTGCATCATCTGCCAACGGAACAAAGGATCCAACGCCAGGTCTTGGGGCTTGTTAAGACCATTGCCAGTCCCAGAACAACCATGGAGGAAGATTTCCATGAACCTTATCGTGGATTTGACCCCCTCAGAAGAATTTACTACCATCTTGGTGATAGTAGATCGCCTGTCCAAAATGGCGCATTTTTTGCCTATGAAAGGAACTCCCTCTGCCTTGGATACAGCAAAAATCTTTATTAAGGAAATTGTTCGACTACACGGATTACCAAATAACATTGTATCAGATAGAGGGGTACAATTTACTTCTAGGTTTTGGAGAGACCTCTGCAAATTACTTTCTATTGAGATGTGTTTGTCCACAGCTTACCACCCACAGAGTAACCGTCAGACTGAAAGGACCAACCAGATGCTTTAACAGTATCTGCGGTGCTTCTGTTCTTTTTCTCAAGACGACTGGATTCAGCTATTACCTTGTGCAGAATTTGCTTATGATAACTCAATACACACTTCTACCAACCAATCACCCTTCTGGGCGAATTACGGCTTCCACCCCTCATTCTTACCCAACGTCATTCCGGAATCTTCAGTCGCGGCGGTTAAGGACAGAGTGGATTTCATCCATACTAATTATCAGACACTCCAGGATACCATAAAGAAGGCCCAAGAAGAATATAAGAAGCAATACGATAGGAAGAGAAGAGCGAACCCTACCTTTTAAGATAGGGGATAAGGTCTGGCTCTCATCAATAAATCTCAAGCTACCATGTCCATCTCGGAAATTGGGACCCAAGTTCCTGGGTCCTTTCGAGATCAAACGCGAAATCAACCCTGTAGCCTTTGAACTCACGTTACCCGAATCTTTCAAGATCCATCCTGTTTTTCATGTGTCACTTCTTAAACATGTTGTTTCTAGTCCTTTTCCAGGGAGAAAAGAAGTGCCCCCACCTCCGGTCCAGTTCGGAGATGAAGCGGAATTTGAAGTTGAATCTATCCTTGACTGTCGTCGGAGAGGTAGGACAATTCAATTTCTAATCAAGTGGAAGGGGTATTCTGCAGAAGAGAACTCTTGGGAGCCTGCAAGTTATGTACACGCTCCTAGACTAATACAGATATTTCGCAGTAGGTACCCCGAAAAATGGGCACGTTTAGGCATCCGGAGGCTGCCCCTTGGGGGGGGGCACTGTTAGGGAAATAGGCGCATCCCTAAGCATAGTCCTGCTAGGCTAGCAAACCAGCACAGGCAAGGTCGCGCTAACGCGCATTAACGCACACGGATGTGCAATGTTTCTACTAGGCGGACGCCTGCGCCACGTTCGGACGAATGCGCGTGCGTAACAACGTCGCGATGGTACGAACGCACGAACGGAACGGTGCGCGTACGACGTGATACTGCGCCTTGTTTATTTAAACGTTCCACTGACAGTGCCACATTGCTGTATTATCGTCAGTTCTTCCTGTGTTCCTGTGATTGTGATTCCTGTTGTCCTGACCTCCTGTGTACCGACCCGGCTTGTTATCTACTCTTCTGGACCTCCTGTGTACCGACCCAGCTTGTTATCTACTCCTCTGGACCTCCTGGCTTATCCACCGGCTTGCTTCTGACTCTTACTGCCTGCTTCCTGCATCTGACCCCGCCTTGGCTAAACGGACTCCGTATTCCTCTGTCTCCTGTACCTGGACTTGTTGCTTAGATTCTCGGACTGCCTGTGTTTGACCCCCTGGCCTGGCTTCTGATTTCCTATTGGACTTCCATTGGTCCCCTCCTTGGACCCTAAGCACGTTGCCTCTAGTGACTTCCTCTATCAAGCCACCAACACCGGCTCCTACTTCCAGGCAACCCGTGCTTCTGTGAGCACCACATCCCTGTGTCATCTTCAGGGTTGTGCTGCACTCGGCCGCAAGGGGAGCCCTCTCAGCAACTCGGTCTCCTACCAAGATCCTGACATTATGTAAGGGGGAACACTGTGGCCTCTGGTGTAAAGGGGAACTCTGATGTAAGGGGTGCTCTGAGAACCCTGATTTACCTTAGTGCATTCACTCAGAGGCAGAAGAGAGAAGGGGGGAGGGGGAGATTTCAGTCACAGACAGGGATGGATGGTGAGCTCATTTACCCCTTGGCAGTCAGCACCTCTCATCCAGATGTATCTGCGGCTGCTGGGCTTCAAATTTCCTGCCCCCACTTCCCTTTTCTGAGGCACAGCGCTGGAGATTAGAGTGTGGGCAGACAGAGAAGGATAGGGGCAGTAGGAAGAGGTGCAGATCGAGCCCTTTCTCCCCTCTGTATGTGTTTGTGAGGGGGGGGGACTATTAGTGCTGGCTTTGGGCAGTGTGAAAGAGAGTGTAACAGACACTCTTGGCTTGGACAACTGCAGCTAGCAACCCTGCTGGGAAGCCATAGTCCAGTCTCAATAATGTGTCCGGGTTTCAGTTGGTCTGAAACCCAGACACATGACTCAAAACCCAAACTGTCTGGGTGAATCCCAGACAGGTGGCAACCCTACATCTGCCTCTTCTGCCTCCCCCTCAGCCCAGCTATAAGCCTAGGCTACTAGATTGATGTCCCCCTGGGAGGGTGTCCATGACAGCCTGGGATCACAGGAAGAAGGCTGGCTGTTATTCAATGTCATTCATAAACAAGACGAATATTTCAGCAAAAGTTGCTTTCTTTCTGTTCCCACATGCCTAGCTATTTAATTTTTAAAACATTTGGAGTTCCACATTAAATGCATATGTTTACCAATCAAAGACCACAACTAATCTAATTCATAAACTTTTCTGTATGCTGACAGTATTTATTATTTTACCTTAGTAACACCTTACTTTTAGTAATGTACACGGTTAAGAAACCAGTGAATTTATTTGTCGTTACCCAAAATCTATAACTGTGGCAGGATTTTATAATGCAACTATCCAGTGTTTGTTAGGGGCCAAGAACAAAGTTACTCTTTGTTCACATGATTTTCTTCATCTTAACAAAAAAACAAACTATTTCTGCAGCTGCTCAGGGGATCCCTGTTGTCATAGCACGGCCTTTATCAATGTCACTCTTTCTGGACAACTTAGTGTAAATATAGAGAACAAAACAAAAAGTGTAATAAAAAAAAAAAGAAAAAAAAAGGAATTAATGTACTGAATACTGTCATTGCAGGTATTAACCCCATACCAACTATAACTATTTTTAAGTGTACAGCGGAACCTTGGTTAACGAGTAACGCGGTTAACGAGCGTTTTGAAAGACGAGCAACTTTTCTTTTAAAATTCTGACTCGGTTTGCGAGTGTTGTCTCGCAAAACAAGAAGAATTCAAGATAATGGGGTGTGCAGTACCGCATTTGGCCAGAGGTGCGGGGGCACCGGTGACACTCGGAACGGTTCGGAAATACACAGAATCACTCGGAAATACTTGGAAACACTCGGAAATACTTGAAAAAACACAGAAATACTCCTTTCCTGAGTGTTTCCGAGCCTTTCCGAGGCTTTCTGAGTTCAACTGAGCTGTCCCTGAGTATTTCCGAGGCTCTCTGGCGCCCCTCGCACTGTATGGGTCAAGTCAATAAGTCAATGCGGAACGAATTATCTTAGTTTCCATTGACTTCTATGGGAACTTTGCTTTGATATGCGAGTGCTTTAGATTACAAGCATTCTCCTGGAACGGATTATGCTCGTAATCCAAGGTTCCACTGTATTTAAATACAAGAAAAAGGCTTTCTTTCCCCCTTAAAGCAGACCTTCATCCTCCCGAGGACAATCCCGCCTCTCCACCCCTCCTTCCGTCCTCTGCAGGAATAGGGCTTTGCTTATTCTTTTGTTTTACCTCTTTTTTTTTTTTTTTTTTATATAAAGTCCTCCCTGCCTCCCCTTGCATGTCACTTGCCTAAAGCCCCATACACACTATTAGATTTTCTGCAGTTTTTTTGTCTTCAGATTTACCAAAACCATGTAGTGCAAGGGCCTGCCCAATTGCATTTAAATTGAAACTCTTAAGGTTTGACCTCATGTTATATGGTTTAGGTAAATCTGAAGACAAAAATCTGCAGAAAATCTAATAGTGTGTATGAGGCTTTAGGCGAATGACATGCACACTGCCCGCTGTGCCTCCCAGGATATTTACGTTGCATATCACAGGACGCATAGGCTTTCATTGAAGAAAGGAGGAGTGTCGTTGGGAAGTGTGCCAGCTTAACCCGTAATGGGAGGCGTGCCCGCTGAACCCAGAACAGCCAGCATCGTACTACAGAAGGTTATCACCTCACAAGATTTCTGGCAGGATCAACGGCTACTTTCTGCACTTAAACAGCTATAACAACACACTTTTAATGATATTTTTAGAGCTGAGCTCCAGAAATGAGACAAAATGTACCCTTACAGTGGGGCCCATCGCACTGTATGGGTTTTAATGCTCATTTAGTCTTGGGGTGCATAGATAAGGTGCATTACTTACCTTCTTCCAGTCTCCAGCACTCTCCTCTAGCTCCAGGCTGTGGGTGATCCCTAAGTGTCAGTGAAGGGCTATTAACCCTGCATTGTACATGAGGAGGTGATCCTGTGACCACAGCCTGAAGTTGCTTAGAGAGGATGCTGTGGGGGACCAGCTGCAAAGATTGATGGACTTGGGCAGTGCCAGAAATAAGGTAAGTATAAAGTAGTACACCCTATTCCTGCACCCCTAAACAAACATTTAACCCTTACAGTGCAGGCAGGGGTTTACTGTATGGGTACATTTTGTCTCATTCCTGGAATTCAGCTGATATACCAAAAAGGTAGGTTCAGTGTTAAGGTTTACATACCCTTTAATAGGAACATAATTAGTATGATTGCTAACAATATGCTACCCACTGTGGATACTAGATTGGTTAGGTATGTTTCATTGTCTACGGGACGCTGTGTACCATAACATCATAACAACTGTCTCAAGAATCTATCACAAGATCAGAAACATTTTATTCAAGTTTTGTAGTCAGTACATTGCACACTAATCCAAAGTTTATTTGATGTGACCCAAATGTTTGCCCACGTTCCCCGTCACAGGATGTCTGACAACATGGCAACCAACCCAAATGCAGAGTCACAGCACCCAAGAGAGATAAAAAAAACAAAAAACAAGAGAACAATTATATACATCCCAATCAGATGACCATCTAATGGGGTCTTCTGATGACTAGCAGCAGTCCGGAGTTACAGCCCAGTGGATCTTTGCTCTCCGGGCTCATGTGATTCCTTTTTCCCTGAAGATAGTGACACATGCTCCACTCCTGCCTCCCCGTGAATCCTTCACACACACTGGAGTTCTTGCTGCCCTGTAAATAGCAGAGCGAGAGGAAATTACCAAATGCACAGATTATACATTTTGGTCATAGAAATACATTATGATTACGGTAAAATTGTATGCAGTCTGGTATTCTGTAACTTTTATACAGATGTATTAGTATAGTTAGTAGTGCAATACACTTTGAAGGATGTATATAAAAATTCATACAAGCTATAAACCAGTTTTTAATTTTTTTATTTGTGCAAACTGTGTTTATTCTGTAGCACATTTTTTTTTCAGAATCACAATTTTAAATCATCTGAATTTTTTTCACTCAATCAAATTTAGCAGAAGGGTTAGTTTACCTCCATTTTTTTTACAATGCATGGGATTCTGGTTTATTGTGAGCAGAAATGAAAGTCTTCAGGGACATTATAATTTTATTATAATGTCCCTAAGGTCCCTGTCCCTTATACTGTATGTGTAAGCTACATACATAACACACACTTATCTTTATTTCTAGTATTTTGCTATAGAGCAGATAGATGACATAGTGCCTTTCAGAATGTATAGAACCATTCACAATAGTCTCTGTCTTAAAGAAACTGACAATATAATGTCTTTATTACAACCATAGAGATACACCCTATAGAACCAGTTTGGTTAGAATAGAAAAAAACGTACTAGCTTGTTTGATCCCAGGGCCACAGTGCTGCAAGTCTATAGTGCTAACCATTATGCTGCCCATTGTGTACTTTTTACTGTTTACTATTGAATATTGTGATAATATCACAAGCTGTTTACTCTTTTGCATGGTAAATTCCTAAAGATTACATCTTTTGTAGCTAAAATTTTGAATTGAAACCAATACACATCCAAAGCACATCACAATGGACCTGCAAAACACACACCACAAAACACACATTTGAATTATTTATGCATTGTTGTACACATGAGAAAGGTACAGTACAAGTGCATTAATAGATGTGTTGTGTGTTGGCAGTCAATGGAAAATGAATGAGCTACCTAACTGTTAAGCACTTTCCTTTAGAACGTCAAGTATAACTAAAGACAGAACTTTTTTTTTTCTAGTTTTGGATAGCGTGCAGAGGGATTAGAACACCTGTCAGTATTTATTGCTGTCTGTGCCCCCGTTAAGGCGATACAACCTCCCTATTTGTCCTGTTTAACATTATCATTGAAAGTTGAAGTAAAGAAAATCCCTTATTTTGGGTTGTCCCCAGAAAAATAATAGAGGGGAAATCTTCCAATGGGGACACTAGTTCCGGTGAGCTGGGGGTCCCCAAGAAATTCCCTTAATTTGCAGGGATTTCCTTTCACTTCCTGTTTTGCTCTGGGACCGGAAATAAAGGGAAATCTCTGCAATGGGAAGTGAAGGGAAATCTCTGCAATGGGATGGCGAAAAAAAAATCTGATAGGGATTATAACCCTCCCTTGCTCTATCCAAAATGAAAAAAAATGTTTTGCCTATAGTTCTACATTAATGTTTGTGTGGTAACACAATGCAAATAAAAGTTCCAAGCCTTAAAGAGGAACCTTTTTGGTGAAGACACCTATGTTGCCTTCTATGACCTTCTTAGTATAGAAAAGCCTCTTATGTGCCAATAGCTGATGCAGTCTCGCCTTGTTACTGGAGCCTGATTTTCTGATTAATCCCTGACTTCCGCCATTGCACTCATTTTACAAACAGACCTGAGTGGAGGCTGTATGTGGGTCTATGGGCAAGTGGCTGTAAAAGGACTTGTGTCCATTTACACATGTCCATCTCCATGTCCATTAACCACTTGAAGATTTCCCCCCCTTCATGACCAGGCCATTTTTTGCAATTATGGCACTGCGTTACTTTAACTGACAATTGTGCAGTCATGCAACATTGTACACAAACCAAATTTATATAATTTTTTTCCACAAATTAGGCTTTCTTTTGGAGGTATCTGAACACCACTGGGTTTTTTTTTTTTTTTTTGCTATAAATGAAAAAAGACTGAAAATTTTGAAAAACAAAAAATATTTTTTACTTTCTGCTATAAAACATATCCAATAAAAAAAATTTACTGTACTAATGACAATGGCTGAGAGGGGGTTAACATCTAGGGCGATCAAAGGGTTAAATGTGTGCCTAACCAGTGCTTTTGTTAAGTGTGTGTTGCTTTCACTAAGGGATGTGCTGGATTTTATTTCCTGCCTTGCAGGGAAACAAAATCCAGCACATCCCTGCTGACAGGATGGAGCTCTGCGTTGTTTACATAGGTAGAGCTCTGTCCTGTCTGTCTCCTCGCCAATCAGCCGATCCAGCACCTGCTCAGCTCCTGCTGTGACTAATCACAGCAGAATTGGTGCGTCCCCTACCTGGAAGTGCTGGATCCTGTATTAGGTACGTGATCTGGCAAAGGAGAGCCACTTTGCCACCGTATAATGGCATTATGTGGTTAACAAGTGGTTAAGGTCCGCAAACCCCCCCCCCCAGAAAACGACTGTGTCCTTTTCCATTTTTCTGGACCTAAACATGACAGATCAGGTGCAGTCTGATGTAAACAGACACAAGTCTATTTACATCTGAGCACCTGTAAAGCCCTCACGTGTCCTCTGTGCACACACTGGATGGACACAGATGTCAAAACACTGACATCTGACCTGTTCAGCTCCAATGCAGAAGGGGATCTGCTCACATATCCTCTGCTGAATGGAGTGGAGGGGTTCTGTGTGAAAGGGGCTCTAATGAGACTGCTGCAGTGGCCAGTTAAGGCACCCTAATTGGACAGGGGAATGGTGGTTGATGAAGCCATGAAATATAGCTATTAAGTCAGGCTCAATCTGGCAGTTGCCAAATCCTACTTGTAAAGTGAAGTTCTGGCTCTTCCCAAACTCTGTGAGCTCTCCCAGCCAACGTGGACTATATGTCACAGTTTTTATATTTCTTCCTTGTTATTCTAATGAAGTCTGTATGTAAGTACCTTCTGACTCAAAATATTGTATAAATTTACTATATAATACTACTTGCTACTATATATTACTGCACATATATTATGTAGTATATTTATGTTGCAGATAAAGGTAGTCACCCAAAGTAAATCTCCCCTAAAGAAGGAAAATATGTACCAATAAAAATTTCCGAAACATGTTGGGATGTATGTTACAAATCTTCATGGACTGACCTCAGCTTGACTCTGGCAGTGCCTAGATTATTAGCCTTTGGGTTTGATATAAAAATCTGTCTATGTATAATTAATTTGATTGGTGTATTTTGAATATTTTTTTTAACAAATGACTGTTTTTTGATGGTAAAACGTTCCTTTTTGTATCTTAATAAAAGTGGCACTTGGTTACCTTTTTATATGCTGCTCTACTCATTTCTGCCTTTAAAGTCCAAGGGGGCGGCTCCTATTGCACCAGTTGCATATTCTCTCTGTCTCTAATCAAGGATGTTGGCAGTCCCTCACACTCAATTCCCTTACAAACTTTTTTTTTTAAACTCTGTGACTTAGCATGAGCTCATGCCTATCACTTGTAACCAGTGATGGGAGTAAGTCACACATCTCAAGTCTTAGCCTTCAAGTCAAAAGCAAGTCCCAAGTTACTGTGGCGAAAAGCAAGTCAAGTCGAGTCCCTGCTAGAAGTCAAGCAAGTCAAGTCACAAATTACGTCAAAATACTGATCTACCCCGAAGCCGGGACTTTCTTTTGTGGGGGGGGGGGGGGCTTTTGCCTAGGCCAAGACACAGCACTGGTGGTGCCAAGTCATTGCAAGTCAAATAGCCCAAGTCAAGTCGCAAGTCATTAGTGACAAGTCAAAGTCAAGTCGAGTCATTTATTTAATTTTGTCAAGCAAGTCGCAAGTCCTCAAACAGGTGACTCGAGTCTGACTCGAGTCAAGTCATGTGACTCGAGTCCCCCACCTCTGCTAGTAACATACTGTAGTTGTCCTCTACTGTCATGTCTGCACAAATCCTGGACTAATGGGGTTTCAGTGATCTAGTAGTCACAGTAACTGCAAAAACCCCTTCTGCCTGTGACACTCTGTAGCTATAGACAGGCAAAACTGGGTCTCTCAACAGTTAAGCCATGCCTGGACATCTGACTGTCCTCTGATGTCTATAGCTAATGTTACAGGCTCTCAGTGCCATATACACATCTCTGATCACAGAGTCACTCAGACCAAGAAGATCACAGATTATGGCAATTGAAGGCTATTACTGTCATTTACATATAATGGAGGGCTTTGTGGTCCCTTCATCCTGATTCATCATGGTTCTTCTCTCTGAATACAGAGGTACTCAGAGTCTTTGGAGCATCACTAATGAGAGATACCTGATCATTACATTTTGGATCAAGCAGGACAATTAACATTTATCATCACCCCAAGGTCCTCCCTGTTTCTTTCTTTTATATAAGCTGCCTAAACAACTCCCGCTGTTGATTAATGCCTGAAAACATATTAGACTGGTAGCGGTGCAATACAGCCTAAATAGCTCAGAGTGCATAACATCCCAAGTAGAGTCTCATTTCTGCTAAGGACTGTGAGAGGATGCATGAAAAGGGATTTCACCTAGTTACATAAGGACAGCCATACGACGGAGGTCGGCCATTCGACTGAGGGAATATCTTTCCTACAATCACCACATTGTGTTCTCCTGGCAGGGGGGGGGGGGGGGAACTAGTGATAATCACATGTAAAACCCGTAAAAAGAGCAGCCTGGCTGTTCCCAAGCTGATCGGTCAACTTGCCCATACATGGTTCGAATCTCGGCCGGTTCAGCAGGAGATTCGAACTGTCTATGGCCGGCTTTAAAGAAGAAGTCCAGCCTGAGCTCATTTGGCTGGGATTCTCCTATGGATCACAGGAGTGCAATTTGTTTTGCACTCCTGTGACCCATTTTCAGCAAAGAGTGAACTGAAGTCCACTCTCTGCTGACATCATAGGAATTACCCATCTCAGCCTCTCAGCGAGCCGCTGAGAGGCTGAGATGGCCGCTCTCTGCCCCTCCACAGCTCAGCGATCCACTGAGCGTGCGTGGGGGGGGGGTGGCAGAGCGAAGAGCTGTGAGAACCAAGCCATCGGCTGTGTTGGATCGCTCGGTTCTCAGTGCAGAGGCAGTGGGGGACAGGTGCAGCATAGGACCGATGCTGCATCCACCTGGGTAAGTATGAATCTAGAAGGAAAAAAAAAAAAACATACTTCTCTTTTAATGTAATCCCTTCATTTAATTCACAGTAGCTTAGTTGTTAGCTCTTCTGCCTTGCAGCACTAGAGTTCTCTGTTCCAATCCCAACCATGATATTACCTGCATGGAGTTTGCATATTCTCACTGTGCTTGCGTAATTTCCTTTGATGCGTTGAACACATGCTGTTTGATTAACTGGCTCCTGTCTAAATTGGATATAGAATGTGAGAAGGATGTGAGATGTGAGATGGGATCTGGGATCTTAAGGCAGGGACTGATACAAATGTACAAAAAACACTTTGTGAATTTTTGGCACTATAGAAATGCCTGTAATAAATATTTGAATTCATAACTTGTTTAAATGGGGTCTTAAACTTTGCCAAGAGGCCTTTTTTAAATCCTGACTCCAGCCACTTTTCCCCGAGCCTCCCCACTCATAAACAACCTATTGCTAATGTGCTTGCAGAAAAAGCAGCCAAAATACAGTAATACCCGTCTTATGATCACCGCTGGTCCTGTGTTACAGTGCAATCATGATAACATCAGCAAGAAGGGTGCTAACAAGATCGGTCAGAGACCAGCATGAAGATCTGGTCTCTGACCACTGCAGTAATATGTTTTTACAGGCAAAGCCTAAACGTTAACAGCAACCTCTCTCCACTATAATTCCCAACTCTGCTCCTGTCTATCTGTGAGTTTTCGGTATTTCCACCCACCTTGTGTGTTCAAGTTTCCTTGTTACATCCTCCTTTATGTAAAATAAATTAAAAAATCTAGCAGATAGAATGGGACCCCCCTCCCCCATAGCATGTGTGCACTCCCAGGATTTCTTTTGACTTCTAATGAAAAAGTAACTGACAGCTACTCTTGGAGGTGCTCCCTATCTTCTATTTATAGATTTTGGTACCTCTACATGAAGGACCTTTTCTGGGTGCAGCTGCTTCTTTACAGATGATGCCATCTATTCCATATTGGACCTCTGAGCTCCCTTGTAGCTACAAGGTAGACTTTTATTTACCGTAATTGTCATTTAAAACTATCTTTTGTGTATCTCAAAGACTAGCCCGAAGCATAAATCAAAGAAACAAGTTGTTGACAGGTTTTTAAATGTATTATTACAGTGTCTACTTGATAAAAACGTCACAAAATTTTAAGAAATTACATACTTCAGGCACATAAGTAGTGTCACACAATTTTTACCCCACCCTTTCTAAGACAGTCCATTGACTGATAGAGACAGTAAGCTCAGGGAGTTGCTAATACAAATAAGGTGGGGTGAGAACTTGGGGCCATGATATAAAGCATGTAGAGGAGAAGTTGTTGCTCAGGAACATTTATAATACAGGTTTTGCAACTAGTGAGGCTTAGTGTTGCTGGCTAACAGAAAGTTACCACTACATCTTAAAGTGGAGTTTCGGAGTTTCACCCAAACGTGTAACTTCCGCTTATCTGATTGCCCCCTCCGTTGCTATATTTGGCTCCTTTGGGGGGGTGGGGGGAGCGGGTACCTGTTTTTGACAGGTACCCTGTCCCCACTTCCGTCGGACCTCGCCACGGCGAGGTAAGTCAAAAGTTCGGCCCCCCTCCTTCTCCCTCACCTGCTGCTGGGTAAGAGAGAGCAGCACGTTTCGCGCATGCGCAATCGAGAATTGGCTGTGAAAGCTGCAAGGCTTTACTGCCGGGTTTCCTTACTAGCAATGTCGGCGGCCGCACCCGACAGCTGATGGAAACATCGGCTGGAGTGCCAACATTGCTGGATTCCAGGACAGGTAAGTGTCCTAATATTAAAAGTCAGCAGCTGCAGTATGTGTAGCTGCTGGCTTTTAATTTCTGTATGGGGGGGGGGCGGAACTCTGCTTTAAAGTGGTTTTAAACTACTCTAGGTTTATTCTTACCTACAGGCAAGCTTTCAAAAAAGCTAACCTGTAGGTAAAATGAATATCTCTGCTCTAGTGAGCAGCAGCTGGTGACATCACAGATGCATGCCATTCTTTCAGAGCTTCGTGCCGTGGCCGTTACTCCCGCATACATGGGAGTGACGTTATCCTGGTTTGGCCATTCAATCGTGCCTGGAAGGAAGACCAAGTGAAGATGGAAGCGTCTCCAGGGGTGACAGTGTGGCGCTGGAGTGCTTAGTTTCAAGGTAAGTCTTTTATAATGTGCTAGTATGCAATGCATAGTAGCACATTATGCCTTTACCTTTTGTAGGGAGTGTTTTTTTTGTTGTTTTTAATTTGTCCACATTTTCTACTGCTTTAAATAGAATGGTGATCGCCTAAAGAGATCTTGTAATCCAATTTGAAGAGCAAAAAAATTTCAGACAAAACCACAGAAATTCTTTTTAAATGCCTACTTCATTTGTTTTCTTTCTGAACTTGCTAGCAAATGTACCTACTTTTAAAAAAAAGTCTATTCCCTAGCACAGCCCCCTACCTCTTTTCACAACAAAGGAGTGAAGGGGAATACTATAGAGGGTCACAGGGTTAAGTGACCGCTCTGAGTCCGTTGGGGCTGGTGACCTCACACCCAAGATGGTGATGCCTAGAGGCAGTCTCAGGGCTTTTTGATGTCTACACAAGAGGCTTTTACAGGTAAAAAAAATGGCGAAAATATTTTAAATTCACATAAAATCTTACAGGAAAATTGTTCTAGAAATTAATAGTCTGATGACAGAGTTAAAATAATGCATGCAGTATTTAACTCATTATCATGCAATTCACCAAAAAAAAAAAAAAGAAAGTATGTTAAATACCACATGAGTTAATTTTTACGTTATTGTACCATAAACAGTCTGCAGCGGTAAGTCAAACATTTAGTAGTGGTATTCCTACCACTGCTAAAAGTTACATTTCAGTTCAGAGTTGCTGGTTAAGGAGCCGGCACCCTCCAGTATCCTAACAACCATGACTCATCTGTTGTCAGTGGGGATTACCCACTGACAGCAGAATCCAAACAAACAAAAAAAATGGCGTACAATCCCACCCCCCCCAGGCTCTTCGTGTCTGGTATGGATTTTTGGGGGAAGCTCATGGCAAAAATAAAAGAAATGCAGATGAGTAATGATGCCGGTGGGTGCCGACTCCCTAACAACCAACTAGTTTGTTAAATAACGTGTGGCAAAACCGCACCTTATTTAACAAATGTTTTTTTTTGCTTTTTTTAAATTGACTTTTAAACAGGCTTATGCGGTATTTATGGAACGTTTCTTAGTTTTTGCAGTAAATACCACATAAACCTGTAGTGAATTGACCTTTTTTTATATCACATGAGATATTTGGGTTAAATGTGTCATGTGACCCAAATATCTCATCCTTTTGTGAATAGACCGCAGAGTCTCTTTAAGGCGAACCAGTGAGGAGTAATCATGTCTAAGCATATAAATATACAGGTATATTCTAAAGTTGTAACAAAGTAGTCTTCCTATCAGGGATAGGTGGGTGTGCTGTTTTATATGTGTAGTGCCTCCCTGTTAGAGCAGAAACATCAGCATTATATCAGGCTGTAAGGCCACCATGAGGATAGCCTGTCTCCCGCCTCAGCTCAGGATTTATAACAGTTACTTTGTTTAGGATTCTAGAAAAGGGTATACCACCAATTAGCAGTTTTTTGGCTTTCATTCGGTTTTTAATTGCCTTTTATCACTGAGATGAGGCAGGAGCCTACAGCTTGACACTCAGCCTGACACTACTGTTCTGAAAAAAAAGAGCATACAAGTAATTCATCAACATATCAACTATTCCCTAAGTGGTAAGGCTGCACAACTAGAGATTCAGGTAATTGGTGCCTGGTTCTCATTAGGCTGGCCTAAAGAATCTCTAATCACAAACATGCTAGGGCAGTGATTCAGGTTGGCTATGCAACGGACCCAACTCAAGTTCAGGAGAAAGTAGCCTAATGGTGGACCATTCAAGTTTTTGGCAACCCCAGACAGATCTAGATCCTTCACCAACCAGTCATAGATTTTACACACTGTGCAGTATGTGAGCAGGTAAATATTGGACAGGAAAGTTTTTTCCCTCCTATACCTAATCCCTTCATTTCTAAAAGTTGCCAATAAAAACATGATTTTGCCCATGATTAGCCTGGGTATGGGTTGATTTAGAAAAGCAAAAGCAAGAATGTCTTTTTTTTATAGGGATTAATAGTCTTATGCGTGTTTTATACACATAATATTTTGGTCGATCTTATTATGATGTTTTTTTTTATATTCTAGAAATAGTTTCTTACCAACAGGCTGTTCTTCTTCTGGCTCCTCATATTCCTCAGTTTCATCTTCTTCCTCTTCATCATCGTCACAACCTACAACAAGGCATAATAAATTCATTTCATGAACTACACACAACAGGATATACACATTGTCATTAATGATATCTAGCAACAGTAATCATCCCAAGGTCTGTTTTTTCATTTATTAAACCAAACTCCAGGTAAACAGCTAAATGCACAGTTGAAATACATATAAGGGAGCTGTGTTACCTGCATAAGGATTGGTATTTCTATCTATCTAGTTCTAAATTATACAGGGACAGAGACCTAAATTTTTCTGCCACATTGCAGTAAAATTTACAGGTCTTCTCTCCACTCCCACCCTATGACTGGACAGTGCAAAGAGAAGCAGCAGACTGATGACCTCAACTTCTTGTCAATCTGCTTTCTCCAGCTATCAGCATAAGCTCCCGTTCACACCAGTGCGACTTGTCATGCGATTTGACAGTTCCAAATCGCATGACAAGTCGCACCATATTGCCGGCAGTGGAGCCGTTCATATCGCCGCGACTCATGTCGATTATAACGATTATAAAAAAAGGTTCCTGCACTACTTTTTACCAATTTCATTGCGACTTGCATAGACTTCTTTTAAATGAAGTCACAAGCCGCAACAAAATTGGCAGAGCAAATCGCACTGATGTGCGGCTCTGAAATCACCTTGAAATAGCACGATTTCAAAGCTGTACCGGTGTGAACCAGCGCTAAAACTTGCACTGCAGCACAACCAAATAGCCTCTTCTGCTGCTTCTCCTTGAGTCTGACTTCTGCAGCACAGAGACTGCAGGAGGCTGATATCTAGCAAAATTCAGGTACTTACACTGCTTACATTTCGAAAAAATATTTAGGAATGTAATATTCAATGATGAGCTGGATATATTTGTGTCCTTTATAACTGGTTAAAGCTCAGCTCTAAAGATATTAATACTGTATATACAACTCACATCATAGCAACACACTTACCTGTATTAAAATCAAGGTTTCTTAGGCATTCAAGAACATGTTCAGTGTCCAAAGTAAATTGGTCCATGTACTCAAAACCAGATTCTGTTTTCTCCAACTGACTACCTTTAGAAGCATCCATAATCCTACAAAGATAAAAACGATGTTGAGTATGCCATTGGCATTCCATTCAAACTCATTGACTTTTGAAGACTGAGATGGATGGGCACTCAACAATAATGCAATATAAGCTTAGCAGTGTTCTTATATTTTCTGGACAATCGAATCTACTGCAGCCAAAAATGTTCTAGCTCTCCTAGTTTTGGAGAGGGTAATGAAGGGTCTCTTAATTTTAGGAATAGTTTTTTTCACCTTCTGTGAATTGAGGGGAAAGATCAATAGTGAGGATAAAGATAGCAATAAAAACCTGTTTTAAAATAATTTGCACTACATTTAGAAAAAAAAAAAAATTGATGGAGTTTTACTCTAAATCATGCATTTAATCTACTTTAGTACTGCATTAACATGTCTAAAACTCTGCTTACCTTTTAATAAGCTGTTTGGATTCCTGGAAAAAAAAAAGAAAAGAAGAAATATTTAACAATTTAATTAATCAAATATGGCAGCATATGATGTATGTGACAAACGAAAGTACACATAAAACCCAACATTTTTTTTGTTTTGGAAAAAGTAGGGAATGGTTATATCCCCTGGTAAGGTTTCTTTTTCCAATGGGCCTGTAGGGAAGATTTCCCTTCCTGTCCCACAGATTCAACGGGTTGTAAGAGGAGAAGCCCCTCAGTGTGAAAATAGATACTGACTAAGGCCCCTTGCAAACTGTACGACCTGAAAGTCGCGTGACTTTGACGGAACTTTAAATTGACTTTGACGAGACTTGAAGCAATGCCTGTGTAATCTTTATGTCTATGGACCTCAAGTCGCATCAAAGTCAGACCAAAGTAGCAGAGGGACTACTTTGAAGTCGCTGCGACTTGAAGGCGCACGGATATAAACAGTACTCATTGGATATCATGGGGTACGATGTGTCATGCAACTTTGCAGTCCCAAGTCGCAGGACAAGACGCACAAGTGTGAAAATTGTAATGTTTAACTGGTTCTAATATTAAGATATGATATATTCTATTCTATCATGTGATGGCATTATAATAGAAGCTGTCCTTTTATTGTCCTTTTAGAAGGGTCTTTTTATCGATCTGTTTGGCATTGGCATGATGAAGACTCACCAATAGGAAGGTAGCATGGCCAGCCTGTTCAGAAGCCTGAAGTGCATTTTGCAACAAGTTGGAAGAGGACTGAATTTGCTCTTGATAGCTGGCAATGAGGGTGCGTACAAAATCAGTTTTCTCCTCCTCAGCTTGTGCTATCCTTTGTACAAGAACAGCCTTCTTTTCTTCAAGGACTTTGCTCAGTTCTTCAAATACTCCATTCAAAGATTCCTTCTTCTTTTGACTGTTCTCCTATATTGTCATGAAAAAAATGTTTTTTTTAAGATCTGAGAACTTGGTTCTAAGCTCAACATAATGGTCATAATTAGTGTCACATGGTGACCATGCAATGTACAGTGCCTTGAAAAAGTATTCATACCCCTTTAAATTTTCCACATTTTGTCATGTTACAACCAAAAATGTAAATGTATTTTATTGGGATTTTATGTGAAAGGCCAACACAAAATGACACATAATTGTGAAGTGGAAGGAAAATGATAAATGGTTTTCATATTTTTTTTACCAATAAAAATCTGAAAAGTGTGGCATGCATTTGTATTGTGTGTAATTTAATCTTAGTATAAATACAGCTGTTCTGTGACGCCCTCAGAGGTTTATTAGAGAACCATAATAAACAAACAGCATCGTGAAGTCCGAGGAACACACCAGACAGGTCAGGGATAAAGTTGTGGAGAAGTTTAAAGCAGGGTTAGGTTATAAAAAAATATCCCAAGCTTTGAACATCTCATGGAGCACTGTTCAATCCGTCATCAGAAAATGGAGAGTATGGCACAACTGCAAACCTACCAAGACATGGCCGACCACCTAAACTGACTTGGGCAAGGGGAGAATTAATCAGAGAAGCAGCCAAGAGGCCCATGGTAACTCTGGAGGAGCTGCCGAGATCCACAGCTCAGGTGGGACAATCTGTTCACAGGACAACTATTAGTCGTGCACTCCACAAATCTGGCCTTTATGGAAGAGTGGTAAGAAGAAAGCTGTTGTTGAAAGAAAGCCATAAGAAGTCCTGTTTGCAGTCTACGAGAAGCCATGTGGGGGACACAACAAACATGTGGAAGAAGTTGCTCTGGTCAGATGAGACCAAAATTGAACTTTTTGGCCTAAAAGCAAAATGCTATGTTTGGCGGAAAACTAACACTGCACATCACCCTGAACACACTATCCCCACCATGAAACATGGTGGTGGCAGCATCATGTTGCGGGGATGCTTTTCTTCAGCAGGGACAGGGAAGCTGGTCAGAGTTGATGGGAAGATGGATGGAGCCAAATACAAGGCAATCTTAAAAGAAAACTTGTTGGAGTCTGCAAAAGACTTGAGATCAGGACGATGGTTCACATTCCAGCAGGACAACGACCCTAAACATACAGCCAGAGCTACAATGGAATGATTTAGATCAAAGCATATTCATGTGTTAGAATGGCCCAGTCAAAGTCCAGACCCAAATCCAATTGAGAATCTGTGGCAAGACTTGAAAGTTGCTGTTCACAGATGCTCTCCATGCAATCTGACATAGCTCGAGCTATTCTGAAAAGAAGAATGAGCAAAAATTTAATTCTCTAGATGTGCAAAGCTGGTAGAGACATACCCAAAAAGACTTGCAGCTGTAATTGCAGCGAAAGGTGGTTCTACAAAGTATTGACTCAGGGGGCTGAATACAAATGCACTCCACACTTTTTACATATTTATTTGTAAAAAAAATTGAAAACAATTTATCATTTTCCTTCCACTTTGCAATTATGTGCCACTTTGTGTTGGTCTATCACATAAAATACATTTACATTTTTTTGATTGTAACATGACAAAATGTGGAAAATGTCAAGGGGTGTGAATACTTTTTCAAGGCACTGTATGTTTCTTTAGACTATCCATAGATATAAGGCAGGGTTCTGAAGAAAAAGGTGTCTAGAACTCAAACATTTCTTCATCTAAAAAACTAAAAAAAATCATACAAAGGCCTTTTACACATGAAGGTCTCCATAATAATTGGTCTGTAAAACTGGATTTTTTTCCCTTTTTCTACTGGCTTAATAACTTTTTCAAAGGTCTATGTATTAGTTTTAGAGATAAAGGCAAAGACAGAATGCCCCATGTAAGCTGTAGGTTGTGACTTGGAACATTCACAAAGTTGAAGGCACTTTTCCTGGCCCTGTGCATTGGGTGCCTGAGCAGCCTATCACCAAGCATTAGTGCTCTCATGTGAGAAGAGGGGGGAGCAAGTCACATGGCCTTTGAATTCTGAACTGCAGCCCAGGGGCCAGATATGGCCCTTTGCTTGCCTTTATCTTGCCCCTAGGGCAATATTCCTTCCACTGATACAACACAATCTTTGTCCCACTGACACCAATGATGGGACACTATTCCTTCCACTGATACCAATGATGAGACACTATTCCTTCCACGGACCCCAATAGTGGGACACAATTCCTTCCACTGACACCAATGATGGAACAATATTTGTCCGATTGACACAATGATCGAGCGCTATTCCTTCCACTGACACCAATTATGGGGCACTATTACTCCCACTGACACCAATAGTGTAATTTTTTTTTACTACCACTGACCCACCTATGGAATTGTTTACTCCCACCAATGTCAGGGCATATTCTCCTCTCACTGGCTACAGTTTGGCTCCCCTAAGTTTGAAGGGCAATAAACTGGCCCTTTGTTTTAAAAGTTTGTAGACCCCTGTACTAGACAATGAAATAAAGGTCTGTGAAGCTGTGGAGGGCAGCAATTATGTGGACCTATTCCTCTGCCCCGAGTTTGTAAAGCACACGTTCACTTTAAGATAATTGACTGATTGCACAAAATATGTATGTACACTTCTATATCTGGAAACATCATTTCACTGATACGTGGCAACATTTTTATGTGTACTTTGCAACATATTTTTTAAATATTATTACTACTGTTTATAAAATGATCTTTCATATGAATGCAAGTGAGGGGATCCACTGCACTGAACTGCCTACTTTTGCCATATATACTGACTTTTGAAAAACAGAGTCTAAAGAATATACATCTGTGTGTCGGAATGCAGTGTAACACATATATAATCTCCATATACTGTACCTTTATAGATTTACATAACTCTTCCAACTGGCCAAGGATTGCCTGAATTCTGTCGTTACCAGCAACCAGCATCGATATACAGTTGCTAAGCTCTGTCTGTGAGGGAAATATAATCAGCAGATAACTACATTGCTTTCTGCAATAAATAATAATAAAAGGCAAAGCAGGTAGTGCAATAGTCAAAATGACATATAGTACCAAACAGCAGCCAATCTGAATAAACTTTACAGGCATTAGACCAGCTATAGATACATTCTAGTTGCTTGCTATGTGCTTAAATAACAATAAATATAAAAATCTTTATTATTTATAAAGAGCTTTCATCATTATTCTGGATGTAGTGAGCCTGGAACAAGCATGCAGCCAGTGTTTCTGGTCAGTAATTGAGTAGGTACTAAAACAAGCATTAAAATGACACTACTGAAGCATTTAAATATACATTAGCAATACCATCATATGGATTTCCTGTTGGTAGTCTTATGGAATGAAACCACAGGTAGGTTCTTTAAATATATGTATTTATTTATTTCGGATGGCACAATAGAGCAATAATCCTAACAAACTTTGTAGCTTATGTAAATTGATTACCAAATCTCATTCTGTTTGGACAATAGAATACATTGTTTACACTTATAAATGCATAGATGTATTATTGTTTAATGTAAAGGTATAGTTTAGTTATATTTGACCATTTACAGTATTATAAAAGACACTAATGGGCATTGAATGTGAAGATAATAGGAACAGTTCGAAAAGCAGAGGCAAAATAAGATGTTTTAAGTTGTTGAAAATAAATGTTGCACAACCTATAATAGCGTTCATCTCAAATATCCCTCTCCAACCTGTTGTGTGCCCTCACACCCCCACACAGCTGTGGCCCTATGAGACTTGGCTGCAGCCTCAACACTTTCTAAATATAACAGGTGACCTGGCCAGGCTTTACTTATAAATAAAAATCCATTATTGATGTAGAGAAGAAGTGCTGCAGCACAGACAGCATAGAAGGACCCCAAGAGGCTAGCTATAAATGGCATATATAATGGCAGGATGCCATTAGCCAAAAAACAAAAAAAAAGCACCTTATAAAATGAGTAATGTTAAATCGTAATCAATGTATGCAAGATATAAAGATTTAAAATTCCTGTTTGAAATGCATTGCATGCTATATGACAAGTATCTATCAGTCTGTATGTACAGTGTGAAAACATACTGCAAATGCTGTATACATAAAGTGAAATTTCACCCAAAAGGGAAAGTTTTGCTTTTCCTCTGCCCCCCCCCCCCCCCCTCCACCTCTTCTTCAACTTTTGACACTTTATTTTTTAGGGGGAGAGCAGGTACCTGGTTTTGACAGATACCTACTCCCCCTTTCAACCGGATCGCTTAGGCAATCTGAGTGAAGGTTCGGCCCACCCTCTCTTTGCCTGCAACCTTCTGGAACATGTCACAGTTCCCAGAAGGCTGCAGGACCATTCAAAAAGTGCAGTGCGACATGCACGTGGGAGGCTGGCTGTCAAGTCGGAAGGAGTCACAGCTGACATCCCACACTAAACATGCCGGTGCCGGGGACCAAAGACCAGTGAAGAACCTGGCCAGGTGAGGACAGAGCAGGATCCTATTATTAAAAGTCAGCAGCTACAGTATTTATAGCTGCAGACTTTTTATTTATTTTATTTCTAGGGTAAAGATACCTCTTTAGGTGCAATGTATTATATACTCATGCATTTAGCCAATCAGAGCCCCATTTTTAGACAAAAGTGTACAAATGTGAGCACACTATAATGAGGTGTTCAGTCCAATAGTATTTCAATGTCATGTGAGCAAACCAATGTATTCAGTTGAAGACCACATGGCCATAGGTAGACCATACAGAAACCTTGTATATAAGCCCATTAACACCTATGCATACTGTATCACATGATCAGGAAAAGTCTTTATTCTGAAAGGTGTAATTTAATGTACCACAAAGACTATCCAAAGAGTTGTCATTGGTCACTGCTTTAGCTAGATTGGGAAGTGCTTCTAAAGTGCCATGGCCATATGTTTTACAGTAATCTTTTGGTATATTTATAGCCCTCGGCCTCTCACCTTTTGAGTCTGGAAAATATTCTGTAGGGGAGACACTTCACAGTCTTTATGAGCACCAAACACTTTACACATGGAACATGTAGGTACTTGGCATGTGATACAGTAAATGTTTATTCTCTCATCTTCATGCTTTTCGCACATTGGATGGTTTTCCTTTTTCTTCTCAGGTCGACTAGTCCCATATAAACAAAAAAATAAAAAGCGTGAGGTTTAGAAGCATATGCATGATGACACCAACAAAGTAATTAAACATTTACAGTAATTTTCTGGTTTATAAGTGTTAGCAAAGTGTGCCCAGTGGACATCTGTGTCACCTTGAAGAAGTCTGAAAAATCCCCATACTTCATTGAAATGTATTTTATTTACATTCACTGGCGTAATTAATTTTCTCATCGCTGCTCACCTGTGGTCCTGTTTGTAGATATCTATTATATTTTCTACAAGTAGGTTTCTTTGCAGCCCATAAACTCCATGGCGGTCTAAAATAACCTCATGACGGCATGTTGGGCATCGAAATTTTCCCCCAGACACAGTAGTTCGTGTTGGCCAATATGGGTTGCCAGCCTACAGTGACAAAACTGTTAGTAGCTTGCCAATAATAGATCTTAAATGTCAGAGGAACAATAAAATGTTACATAAAACAACTAAACAACAAGATGAGTATTGGTCCTACAATACAAATGATAGAATTGTAAAACAGAATATAGAATAAAAAATGGGTGAATGTATGTGAATACTTTTTTTAAAATGTTAAAAATGTTCCATTAAAAGATTTGTAAGAGTGTATTCTTTACTTCTGCATAAATGTAAATGACAAAGGTATAAATATACTACTGCTGTCATGATTTTGCAACTTAAAGTTTTAAAAATGTATATGAGATATGAGCAGAGCAAATGTCCCCTTACCTGGAACACATCGTTGGCACATTTCCGACACAGGTTGTGCTGGCATGGTAAAATCACAACAGGTTTCTGGAACATTTCAAGACAAATAGGACAAATTAGCTGTTTCTCCAAGCTGTCCATGGGACTATTGTCCCGGATAATATCTGAATTGTAATCCATTTTGCTTTATAGTCCCTTCCAAATATGTTGCTCTTTTCCCAGCTATGTGTGAGTCTTCTTAGCTCTACTCCTGTATGCACTTGTCTCTCTCAACTTGTTCTGTATACAGTATTCTTCCCTGAGGTCCTTTTTGTGAGTTGCTCTTGAATGGCCTTGTATAATTCTCTCACACCAAGATTAGCTGGTGTTTTCTCCACTGCTGCTCAGATACATCCTATATATAACTTGTGTGCCGGTCACATGCATATGGTGGGGACGGACATGTCACACATTCCTTTTGTTCTGAAGGGTCAAGTTTCCTGTGGTCCCTGAAAGTTTGCAGGGCTGTCACATGGATAAATGAGTAATCTGCAGGAGCTCATTCTGTAAACAGAATCACTTTTGTAAGATGTGGATTTATGTTTTCCAGGCCAGGCATGAAAACAAACAACCACATTTTCCAGAAAGTCCTAGACATAAGACACCTAAACTCAAGTGCCCCAATGTAATATTTCTGTATGTTCCAAACTAGGACATCTAAATGTTGCTCTTCACATTAGATTGCAAATGGCTTTTAGGATCTGAACCTAATAAGTTTTCTGAATATAAACACATAGGCAGGCATACTTATATTTTACAGAGGTCATAAAGCTTGACAGAGGTGACTTAACAAACCAATAGAGCACAGTTGTTGAAGATTTTGAATAGTGCTCCTATATGATGTATGTTGTTGTAGCCTATATATCAAAGAACCCAAATCAAAATTGTAGACAATAGTCATTTTTTGGTTGTATTTACTGTAGGTAGTGTAGCACCCTGGTATTTAGGCAGGGTTGCTCCTAAATTTACCTGTCAGGTATAGCTGCCTTGGCTAATTGTTGAGGATCAACTGATTTCACTCTAAGTCTGTAATTGCTGCACTTTTCTCTTCTGCCGATAGGTGGCTGGGTACTTGGTGGCATTAGATACGAGAAGGGCGATGCAAGGTCAAATTATGGGTATATGGGGCATCTCAACCAATGGGAAGGGTTTTTCTTGAATCCCTTGGCCTGCTGGGAGAACTTTTTATATTTGGGTGGAGTTAGGTGAATGGGGTTCTGTGCCACCTGGACGGCTGTCTGGGTGGACGTGTGTTGTATTGCCCGGGCTCCTAGGCCAGAGTTTGGGCCTATCCCGGGCACATCTGGCTGCTGGCCTGTCTGTATGCCTATTCAGAAGCAAGAGAGCAGCGCAAGTTTGGGATAGCGGCTTGCAGCCCAACCAGAAGTGACGGTTCTGCCGGAGAACCTGGCATGGCCTGAGGTAGACAGGAAGCTGTCACCACCAAGGGACCATCCACCTTATAACCAGGGACCACAGTGAGTAGCTGAAGCAGTATTCTCACCAACCGAGGATGGCGAAGAATCGGGAAACTTCAGTGGATATCGAGCCAGGGACCCAGCCAGTGGAGGTGACGCTTGCAGAGCAGCCTTGTGTGTCAAGCCAGGGACCAAACAGGCAAGTGGAGTGAAGCTTGAGAAGTATTTTGAGTGCCAAGCTAGGGACACAGCAACGTTGAGGAAGATACTACCATGAAGATTGGAGGAGCTCAAGGGATTCAGTGGCAGTGAATTAACTAGTTTAGTGAGAGAGACTGGGAGCTCAGTGGGCTGATAAACTATAAGAAGTGATTGTAGTGGAAGTGAAGCAACTGTTCCACTTCGTGTTAGGTAATGTTAAAGACTGTTGCCATAGGAGACAGCATTCCTACACATGCAGATGTGGCGTCTTGCTGGATGCCTTTCCCTGCATGGCTGTCCTCCTGTTGAAGTCTCGGAGTCTGCCAATTAATCTTGCAACTACCTAAGGGTGTCCTGGCCCTAACCCTCTCTCCCAAAGTTCTGCTAAGAGAAATAAAATCTCTTTTGCATTCAAGAAGTGGTGCTCAATCAGTCTACCTTGCACCCACTATGCCATGCAGCCCACCATATACAGAAGGATGTCAGCTATCTCTGGCCCTGGAGGTTCTCATTAGATGGAAGGTGTCCTGGGACCTTGCTACAGTAGATATTCTGGATTGTGAATACGTAAAATAAACTAAAACTGTACAGTGACTTATTTACACCTTGTGTTGCCCAGTTTTTAGATATCTGTAAATGCTTGCATCAGTGTTTCTTAACCAGGGTACCATATGAGTTAAATAAATAAATAAATAAATCAATTAATCCTCCAGCCTGAAAAATTTACTAAATTAACCACCAGCTGTTTCATCCTTAGGACGGGATACCTGCCCTATTAAAGCAAAGAACCATATGTGAAAATAAAACTGAATGGGACAAAAAAAGAGAAATTATCCCGGGAACGCCAGATAAGGGAAGGGTCAACCACAGCTTTATGATGAAATTAATTAGACTTTATTGATGAAAAAGATGCTCACCCAATAATAGGAACATATAAAAGGCAACACTATGTTCTAGACAGGGCTTTTTTTCTCAGAAAAAAGGTGCAGGAACTCACCCTCCCCAGCCAACTCTCCACCCCCAATCCTGTCGTTCCATGGGGAGAGAAGTAAAGCAGTGCCAAATCCACGTAGGCCCAGAAGGCACAGAGTGCGGCACTAAGGAGCGCATAACACACAGGGCTCAAAAAAGTGTACTCTGCAGTGATTAGGTGTGTGTATCACACATGGCGCAGAAAAAAAAAATCAGCAGGCAGTACTTGCATATCTCCCCCAATGTAACCATCTATTGCTCAACTCTGTGCCCCCCATTCAAACCTCACCTCTGCAAACCTTGTCCACAGATGACCTATGCCCCCCTTCCACAGCTCACCTCTTCTTCCCCCCATCTGCAGCTCACTTCTTATTCCCCCCATGCACAGCTCACTTCTTATTCCCCCAATCCACAGCTCACTTCTTATTCCCCCCATCCACAGCTCACTTCTTATTTCCCCCATCCACAGCTCACTTCTTATTTCCCCCATCCACAGCTCACCTCTTTCCCTTTTCCACAGCTCACCTCTTTCCCCTTCCCACAGCTCACCTCTTTTTTTACCCTGTCCACAGCTCACCTCTTCTTCCCCCTGTCTGCAGCTCACCTCTTCTTCCCCCCGTCTGCAGCTCACTTCTTCTTTCCCCTGTCCGCAGCTCCCCTATACTTCCCTCCTGTCCACGGCTCACCTCTTCTTACCTCCTGTCCACGTCTCATCTCTGCCAGCCTCCTGTCCACGGCTCATTTCTTCCTCCCTCCTGTCCACGGCTCACCTCTTTTTCCCTCCTGTCCACGGCTCATCTCTTCCAGCCTCCTGTCCACGGCTCATCTCTTCCAGCCTCCTGTCCACGGCTCACCTCTTCTAACCTCCTGTCCACGGCTCATCTCTTCCAACCTCCTGTCCACGTCTCATCTCTTCCAGCCTCCTGTCCACGGCTCACCTCTTCTTCCCTCCTGTCCATGGCTCATCTCTTCCAACCTCCTGTCAACGGCTCACCTCTTCTTCTCTCCTGTCCACAGCTCACCTCTTCTTCCCTCCTGTCCACAGCTCATCTCTTCCAACCTCCTGTCCACGGCTCACCTCTTCTTCTCTCCTGTCCTCGGCTCATCTCTTCTTCTCTCCTGTCCACGGCTCACCTCTTCTTCTCTCCTGTCCACGGCTCACCTCTTCTTCTCTCCTGTCCACGGCTTACCTCTTCTTCCCTCAGTCCATAGCTCATCCCTTCTTCCCCCCGTAGATCACCACTTTTTCCCCTGATTCGCTACTCCACACCTCTTCTTTCCCCTGTCCCTCCTCAATTCTGCACCCCTGTCCACATGTCATCTTAGCACCCCCCACAACTCACCTTTGTACCCCCTGTCAACAACTTAACTTTGCAGCCCCCACATCTACAGCTTACACTCCCAGTCCACAACTACACCTTCAAACAACCTGCCAACCCCCCCTACAAGCTCTTGCAACTGTATCACCTGCCCCCCCCCTCCCCACTACTCAGCTCTCACTTTGAAAAACCTCTCCCTCTTTCCAGCTTTAACAACTTCACCCCCCCTCTTCACAAATTCACCCCCACTGCGGTCCCCAGCTGTCATCTCCCCTGCAGATGCCACTCGCCCCCCCTTCCCTCCATAGTTTTTAGTGCACTCACCTCTTCTCCATAGCTTGCGGTGCAGCTATCATTGATCCGTGAGCATGCAGGCTTTTTTCCGACCGAACACTTCACTCAGCTCTCAGCTACAGGGAGGCACGGCAAAGCGGGACGAGAGCCGCGGGGCAGGGCGGGGCGGTTGGAGATGCAGGGCAGGACGGGATAGAAGCTGCGGGGCAGGGTGGGACGGACGGGACGGAAGCCGCAACTCCCAAAGCTCCACAAAAAGTTAAAAAATAAATAAAATATGCAGCGGTCGCAGTGTGGGGACTGACTGACTTACACATGTCCCGACAATAGGACACAGAAGCCGGTGGAGGAAGAAAGTAGTGCCAACCTCCTCTACCGCCTTCTGTGTTCAGTGACTGGGGAGAGGGCATGGCTGCCAGAGGTGGTGGAACGCCGTTCCGCCGTGTTTTCCGGCAGAAAAAAAGCCCTGGTTCTATATAGAACTACACCTCTCACTATACCCAATCACAATGATAAAAACATACTGCAGTTAGCAATGAGGTTATTATAAAAAACAGACACAGAGCACTGTATATACCACCACCCCAAACCATCAGTCTTCTTTCTCCAGATGAAAGTAGCGCATATAGCTCCCAATAAAGATGTCTTCTTTGTATTGGAACCTTCAAATTGCCTTATTGTTGAAGTATCATGTAGCCATATAGAAATATTAGCATAGTTCTTTTACACAATGGAAAATAAGTTGATATAATAAGGAGGAAATAATGTAGCTTATTTTCTTGAACGTGGGAGCAAACAGCCACACCAGCCCCTTTTTGAAATGTCAGTCATTAAAGACAAATAGTGCTGTAAGTTCAGAAGGCCCAGATTATTGCAGTCCCCTTTGATTAAGCATATATTTCACATAATGGATCCAGTATATTAGCCAGGGATCTCCATTTCTGAGTATAACTAGGCAGTAATCAGGGCCATCAACATGCATAGTTATATGTGCCTCACAAATCTCACAAGTCACATAGACCTCCACAGTCCACAAAAGGAACAGATGAATAAAGACAGGAGGGGCTTAGATGAAGCTACCCATCAGGGCTCTTACCGCTCGTATCGATCACCACCTCAGCCAAAGTAAGTTTCTGTTTCTATGGTCTCTCCACATGGAGGCCGTTTGGAATGAACTGTGATAGCTCTGAATTGCACTTTGGTAACGGCCGCCGGCTGTTCAAGTCCCAGGTGTATAATCCAGAGATGCTTCCTGGGGATATTCAGTCACATGACTTGTCAGATGATGTCTGGAACACAGCTTTAGTTGTTGCAAGGTAGGCTATTTCATGCGCCACTCTTTAGATGTTGAAGATTGTAACGGAAAAACTCTTACATTTCTCGATAAGGAGACATGTTTGAGCTCGGTGTCGTGCTCTGCATTGAGTACGACGACGCGCTTCGTGCACGTCAGTGCACTTCGTCATCCTGACGAAGTGCACTGACGTGCACAAAACACGTTTATCCCGCCTTTCATGTTTCATGTTTAGCAACCAAAACGAGTACTGTCTAGTTATTGGTTGTCAAGGGTTTGGAATATCTGATATCTATATTCAGACTGGGAGGAAGCGGTATATGACTAAAGCACTCAAGCGAAGTTTCATTACACTATTGGCCAATGAGGAGGAAGGAGGAGGCAGGAGACGTATGGCCGAGGAGACGCATGGCAAGCCTGACCGACGGAGGAGACTGAGGGGGGAAGCCACCTGTCAGCACAGGGTGAGTGAGCTGGCAACTGGGGGGGTGTGGGTATGGTGCGCGGTGCAAGCTGGAGCGACGGGGGTGTCCATTTTTAAGTCCGTCTCCCGTCCCTGACCGATTAAGCACCAGCCACCACTGATAAATACTCTCCCTCCAGTGATCCCCAAAACACTGGACCTTTAACCACTGCTTCTTTCCCTGACAGCACTTCTAGAAACTCTATTCCACCTGCTTGTTTTGCCCATCAACATTGCTGCTGTCACACATCTTCCATCACTCCAGTACCGGAGGTTATACTCACCACAGTATCAGAGATTAGAGACCATAGGTAGCTATTGTAGCTTTGCCTATAGCAAGCCATGCTCCCTAAGGCAAGCAGGCCTATTGATACCTAGTCCAGGGACAAGCCAGGGACAACCTGAAGTCAGGGCAGGCAGTATTCCAAGGACAGCCTGAGGTCAAGGCTAGTGGCAGCCAGAGAGTATTCCAAGGATAAGCTGATGTCAGGGCTAGCAGCAAGCATAGAAAAATTCCATGGACAAGCTGAAACAGGGCTGGACTGGTGGCCCTGGACTTCATCCAGACCGGCCCAGGGCACAACACATCAGGGCACGGTACATCAGGGGACAGCACATCAGCGTACAAGGCACAGCACATCAGGGTACAGAGCCCAGCACATCAGGGCACAAGGCACATCAGGGTACAGCACATCAGGGCACAAGGCACATCAGGGTGCAGCACATCAGGGTACAGCACACCAGGCCACATCAGGGTACAGGGCACAGCACATCAGGGTACAGAGCCCAGTACATCAGCGTACAGGGCACAACATATCAGGGTACAGAGCCCAGTACATCAGCGTACAGGGCACAACATATCAGGGTACAGTGCACAGCACATCAGCGTACAGGGCAAAACATATCAGGGTACAGTGCACAGCACATCAGGGTACAGCACATCAGTTTACAGTACATCAGGGCACAGGTCACAGTACATCGGGACACAGCACTTTAGGGTACAGAGCCCAGCACATCAGCTAATAGGGCACAACACATCAGGGCACAGTACATCAGGGTACATCACATCTGGGTACAGGGCACAGCACATCGGGGTATAGCACATCAGGACACAGCACATCAGGGCACACGACATTGAGGCACAGGACATCAGGGCACATCAGGGCACGGGGCACATCAGGGCACAGGACATTGGGGCAAAGCACATCGGGGCACAAGGCACTTCAGGGCATAGGACATCGGGGCACAGCACATCAGGGCATGGGGCACATCAGGGCACATAGCAGATCAGGGCACGTAGCACATCAGGGCACGTGGCACATCAGAGTACATCGGGGCACATAGCACATTAGGGCACATGGCACATCAGGGAACGGGCACATCAGGGCACGGGGCACATCAGGGCATGGGGCACATCAGGCCACATGGCACATCAGGGCACAGGGCACATCAGGGCACATAGCACATCAGGGCACGGGGCACATCAGGGCACATTATGGCACATCAGGGCACATTATGGCACATCAGGGCACATGATGGGGCACATGGCACATCAGGGCATGGGGCACATCAGGGCACATAGCACATCAGGGCATGGGGCACATCAGGGCACATAGCACATCAGGGCACATTATGGCACATCAGGGCACATTATGGCACATCAGGGCACATGATGGGGCACATGGCACATCAGGGCATGGGGCACATCAGGGCACATAGCACATCAGGGCATGGGGCACATCAGGGCACATAGCACATCAGGGCACAGGACACATCAGGGCATGGGGCACATCAGGGCACATGGTACATCAGGGCACATAGCACATCAGGGCATGGGGCACATCAGGGCACATGGGGCACATGATGGGGCACATTATGGGGCACATTAGGGCACATAGCACATCAGGGCACGGGGCACATCAGGCCACATGGCACATTAGGGCACGGGGCACATAGCACATCAGGGCATGGGGCACATCAGGCCACATGGCACATTAGGGCACAGGGCACATGGCACATCAGGGCACATTATGACACATCAGGGCACATGATGGGGCACATCAGGTCACATTATGGGGCACATCAGGGCACATAGAACATTAGAGCACATCAGGCCACATGGCATATCAGGGCACGGGGCACATCAGGGCACGGGGCACATCAGGGCACGGGGCACATCAGGGCACATAGCACATCAGGGCACATGGCACATCAGGGCACGGGGCACATCAGGGCACATTATGGCACATCAGGGCACATGATGGGGCACATGGCACATCAGGGCATGGGGCACATCAGGGCACATAGCACATCAGGGCATGGGGCACATCAGGGCATGGGGCACATCAGGGCACATGGTACATCAGGGCACATAGCACATCAGGGCACGGGCACATCAGGGCACATGGGGCACATGGCACATCAGAACACATGATGGGGCACATTATGGGGCACATCAGGGCACATAGCACATCAGGGCACGGGGCACATTAGGCCACATGGCACATTAGGGCACGGGGCACATAGCACATCAGGGCACGGGGCACATCAGGCCACATGGCACATTAGGGCACGGGGCACATGGCACATCAGGGCACGGGGCACATCAGGGCACATTATGGCACATCAGGGCACATGATGGGGCACATCAGGGCACATTATGGGGCACATCAGGGCACATAGCACATTAGAGCACATCAGGCTACTTGGCACATTAGGGCACGTGGCACATCAGGGCACGGGGCACATTATGGCACATGATGGGGCACATAGCACATTAGGGCACATGATGGGGCACATGGCACATGGCACATTAGAGCACGGGGCACATTATGTGGCACATCATCAGGGTACATTGTAGGGCACATGGCACATTATTGGATCTTACTAGCCAGCATGCAGAGTAGCGCAGGGAGCTTCTGTAGTAGTAAGTTCTCTCTCTCGTGTCATCACGCTGTTCCCCGGCAGCTCCTCCTCTCTTCTCGTCTATACCAGATCATCTTACAAGCCAATTGGTATAGACGAGAAGAGAGGAGGGGCCGACACGAGAGAGAGAGAACTTACTACTACAGAAGCTCCCTGTGCTACTCTGCATGCTGGCTAATCTCAATCTACCCGTCAGGCGCCAGCTGTTGGCGGTTAATGGGTAGATTTCCGCGCACCGCAGATGCGGCTGAAAGTTAAACTGGCCCACACTGAGCCATCGACCCACCGGGAATCTCCTGGTAGTCCCGATGGCCAGTCCATCCCTGAGCTGAGATCAGGGCGGGTGGCAGACAGAGAGTTATCCAGGTTCAGGCTGAGGTCAGGGCTGGCAGCAGACAAAGAGTTTTCCAGGGACAGGCTGAGGTCAGGGCTGGCAACAGACAAAAAATTTCAGGGACAAGCTGAGATCAGGGTAGGCAGCAGATAGACAGTAAGAGGGAGGAGAAAAGAAGAGCCATGCAGGTGTAACAAAGTCCCGGGGCCCCTGAAGCCCAATGGTGACCTCCAGAGTTATAGACAGCTGACATCCTTCGTTGTAGAGTGGGTTACGAGGCATGGCGGGTGTAATGCAAGATGAACAGGTGGGCCCCAGACACTTTTTGAATGCAAAGAGATTTATTGTCTCTTAAACAGAACTGTGGGAGAGAGGGTTAGGGCCAGGACACCCTTAGGTAGGTTCAATGTTAAATGGCAGACTCTGAGACTTTCTATTGGTAGACAGCTATACAGGTGAAGGCCTCCAGCCAGACACCACTTCTGTATAGGTAGGACCGCTGTCCCCTATGGGAACAATCTTGTAGCTGTTACTAACGGTAAAGTATTCAACTATCTGTAACACAAACAGTTCTCCTTACCCCACACTCACTCACTGTGGGTCTTCACTCAACGAGATCCCAGTCTCTCAAACTAGACTTCAGATCCACTAGCCACTGGATTCCCTGAGCTCTTTCACTGTAGCACTCAGAATCTTCCTCAAGCGTCACCCCTGCTTCACTGCTGGGTCCCTGGCTTGGCACTCACAGATGCTCCTAAAGCTTCACCCCTGCTGACACGTTAGGTCCCTGGCTTGGCACTACACAAGCGTCACCTCTGCTGGGTCCCTGACTTGGCACTTGCTGATGCTTTCCCACTTCTTCACCGTCCCCGGTTGGCAAGAAGTCTGCTCTGGTACTGGCCTCAGCTTACTCACAATGGTCTCTGGTAGGAAGGTGGATGGACCATTTGTGGCGACAGCTTCCCCTCTACCTCTGACCACGGCAGGTTCCCCAGGCTGGCGGAACCATTACGTCTGGTTGGACTACAAGCCTGCAGTCCTAACCCTGGACTACTTCTGGATGGGCTCTCAGATAGCCTAGCAGCCAGATGTCCCCGGGATAGGCCTTAGGTTTCTGGCCTAGCAGCCCGGGGCAATACGACACACGTCCACCCAGACAGCCATCCAGGTGGCACAGAACCCCAATCTTCTGACTCCACCCAAATAAATAGGCTCTCCCACCAGGCCAAGGGACCCAAGAAAATACCTGCCCATTGGCTGAGACACCCCATTCATTCCTAATCTGTTCTTGCAATGCCCTTGTCTTATCTAGTGCCACCAGATACCCGGCCATCTAATGACAGAAGAGAGAAGTGCAGCAATTACAGAATTAGGGTGAAATCAATTGACCTCCTATCAATTGGCCAAGGCAACTATCACTTGGCAAATAAATTTAATAGCAACCCTGCCTAAACATCAGGGTGCTACACAGGCATTGTGTAGCACAATTTATTAAAAGATAAAAATCAACATAAACAGCAATGGCACTCACAAGCGGGTATGGTGGGGGGTTGACAGTTCGCAGTGGATCTGTCATCTTCCACCACACCCGCTTGTGAGTGGCATTGCTGTTAATATTGATTTTTATCTTTTAATAAATTGTGCTACACGATGCCTGCTTGGCAATTTTTTTCACCTCCCACTTGCATTTCAGATTGTGGATTCCCAGCCCACTTTTAAAGGCAACCTTGCAAGCATTTTTGGTGTCAGACAATCTTTTTATTTTTGACATTTATTCCTATACCTCCGGGAATAAGTGTTTTGAGCAGATAGACAGTATTCCAGTGCCAGGTTGAGGTGAGTAACAGGAATAATCAGGTTCAAGGCAAAACAAGGCACATAAAACAGAAGCTATGCAGCGGAATTTTAACACAAGATCGGCTGCCATGGGTCATTCGCTTAGCACAGCACCCAGAAAGCCACTGCCATCACTAGTACCTTTAGCTACTATAATGCTTCTATGGAGGCCAGTCAAGTATCCATATGCAAACTTACAGTGTGCCAGGCTGGTTCAATGTAAGTATGCAAATTCATCATGGCTGGAGCTCAGTTTTAAAAAGATATTTTAGGAGTTGGATTCTTTTCTTATTTTATTTTATGTTATTCTTCTTTTTTCATTTCACCTCCATATGTTCAACTTTAACATCATCCTTTATCATCAATGATAGATAGAGATGACACTGAGCTATGTAGTGGAAGTCCTTACAAGATGCCTCTAATTTACAAGCAAAACCGAATGCACTGTTTGTTTGGGAAATTATGTAGCAAATGAGGTTTAATGTCGATAAATGTAAATTTATACACTTGGGGCTAAAAACATGCATGCATCATTTATTCTAGGAGAAGAATAGCTGGGGGTGTCAGTGGTCGAGCAGTAGCGGAGGGTTCTGGTAGATCATAGATTTAACAATAGCATTTAATTCTAAGCTGCAGTTTCTAGAACTAGCATAATAAATTCTTGTATTAAAGAGATAAAGACTACACCAGTGGCGGTGCGTCCAAAAGGGCGCACGGGCGCCGCCCCTTCTATTACTGATGGATAGATTCCTAACACTGAACCTCCTCTCCGCCAATCGGGTGCTCAGGTCTGTTACCCATCACCTGATTGGCTGAAACGACAGGTGCTGTGATTGGACACCTGATGGGAGAAAAGGATGGGAGGAGGGGCGTGTCCTGGCCATGGAGGGGTAAAGACGTGCTTCCTCTCGCTCCGTCTCACCGCCGCACCTCATCATTGCACAGGGAGAGCAATCCTACCCCATTCGCCGCTATAGATGTCGCAGAGGAACCGGGCATCCTCACAGCCTTTGAGGAACGACCGAACGCGACAGGGACAGCTTGATTCGTTCCTCTCCGGACCCAGCGGGAGAAGCCGCGAGGCTCCAAAGATGGCGCCGACAACGAAGGCCGCAAAAATCCCCAAAGCCTCACAACACACCGCTCCCCACGGGAATCAGACGGCAGGCTCACCCATACCAATCCCCTGCATCGGTGAGTGAATCGATCCCCCCGACCTCCCCAGAAGCTCCTTCCACACCGGATGGTGACTTGGAAGCCCCTGACCCCCTGGATGGACCGGACATCAGACGCCATATTTGGTCCTTACCCACTAAAGCAGACCTAGAACGCTTTGCTGACAGGGTAGAGAAGGCCCTGAAGGAAGACAAAGCACAACTTAAGGCTGATACAACTCACTTAGGGGGCAGGGTGGAATCCTTGGAGCAGAGGTTAGAGGAAACACTTCCAGTTATTACCATGCTGCAAGATAAATGTGCTACACAAAGTCATCAGATTGAGGCCTTACTCAGTCAGTTGGACGACATGGAAAATCGCAGTCGCAGAGCGAATATAAGAATCAGAGGCCTACCTGAAGCTACTGGGGCTAAGGACATTATTCCCACTTTGGAAGGGATCTTTAGAGAGATTCTAGAACTGCCTGCCAAAGCTACCATTGAAATTGACCAGGCACACAGAGCCTTGAAGGCCCCCTCCCAAGACGTTAACAATCCGAGGGACATTATATGTAAGCTTCACAGATATACACTTAAGGACCGTATCATGCAGAAAATGAGAGGAAAGCCATACTTCGATTTTGATGGTGCACGTTTGGCCTTTTATCGGGACATCTCGAGGCGCACTTTGCTACAACCCAGATCTCTTCGCCCCCTCCTGATAGCTATCCAGGATGCGGGTTTAAAATACCGTTGGGGCTTTCCCTTTTTTCTTCAAGTTACAAAGGAGGACAGAACCGTGACTCTCCGTACCAAAGATGATCTACCGAACTTTCTGGCCTCCCTAGACCTAGATCTAGTGGACTTCCCGGATTGGAGGAGCTTGCTAGAATTCCCTACGGCAAAAATACCAACACTCCAACCATGGCAACCCGCCAGACGCAAGAGCCGCCGACGGGATCGCAGAAGACATCAGTCTGACACCTCCACTGGACATGACTTCACTAAAGACTAGTGGCATTAGCTCCAGAGATAAGAAAGAGTATCACTTAAAGGTTGCATTTCAGACTCTAGGTCAGACTCTAGGCCATAGAAGATGTGGAGCTGAGTTCATTTTTTTTTTTGTCAATCTAGCTTTCTGATTAATCCAAGTTTAGCTGTATGACGCACTGTTCTGCAGGCGTTGTTTGCACTTTAATTACCCATGATAGATCCCTCTATTCCTTTTCCCTCAAACAACCCCCCACCACAACAGGTAACATACCTGCTCCCCTTACAAGTTAAATATTGTCAGATGCGGTGAGAGGAGTTGGAGGCCACTTCGACCTTGTTCATTGTTGGCTCACGTTTCCCCCCATAGGCCACCCTTTTAGTTTTAGGGTATTTTTCCCTATTGGGACATTGAGTTGAGGTCTGAACCCCCCTCCCCTCAGGGGGACGGGGCCCTAGACATGACTCATAGATGTTATTTATGTTCAAGTGGTTATGACCGCTTTGGTTTTACATATATCTCACGTTTCTCTTTTTTCCTCCTTTCCTTTATCCCTGTTTCTTTTTTTCCTTCCCATCCCTCCACAGGAACAATAGGTTGTCACATTGTCCACGCTGGGCGCATCGTCGAGATCCGCACCGCACCATCACCCCTTCCACTTCATGGCCACTCTACTGGTAAGCTCTTATAATGTTAGGGGACTCTGCTCCCCACATAAACGAAGTAAACTTTGGAGAGATCTCAGAAGGTTGAAGACACAGGTGGTCCTCCTCCAGGAGACCCATTTCACACCCCAATCACTCCCTAGATTACGTACACATCTTTTTAACCAGTGGTTTGTTAGCACATCACCAACGCCTAAATCTAAGGGTACGGCCATAGCAATACACAAATCCTGTCCTTTCCAACCTCTAGAAAACAAAATAGATCCACAGGGCAGATATGTTTTTTTGAAAGGAAACATAGCAGGACAAAAATACACGTTTGCCTCAATTTACACCACAAACAGCAACCAACTCACTTTCATTGATGCTATTCTAGCGTTGCTAGCAGACTTTAGGGAGGGCCTCCTGGTTCTCGGGGGCAACTTTAATGTGAGCCCAGACCCCTTGGTAGATACATCTCATAAGAGATCCCCCCACTCCTTCGCGTTTCTAAAACACTTCTGTAAGACCATTAAATCACATCTTTTACTAGACTGCTGGAGGATACTACATCCCTCAGACCGTGACTACAGTTATTACTCCAAAGTACATGACGTCTACACTCGTATAGATCATATCTATGTGAATCGCACCACACTAGAATTTCTACAAGAGGCGGGTATAGGTAATATTACCATATCAGATCACGCCCCAGTTCATATAGCTCTTACTGTACCCTCAGGAGGACACAAAATTTGGACGTGGAGAATGAACAGTAATCTACTCGACAATGAGGCGGTGGTGAAGAGTGTCTCTGACACTTTGAGCTACTACTTCAGAGAGAATTCGACGGAAGAGGTGAGTGAGGGGGTGGTGTGGGAGGCCCACAAGGCTGTAGCACGTAGAGAATTGATCTCTCAGGGATCTAGATTAAAAAAGGAATGGCAGGCTGACTTTTTGAGACTACACACTGCGCTCCAAAAGGCGGAACTCCAGCATAAAATGAATGGGAACCCTGAAGCGTTAAAGCAATTTACTGACTTGCGGGAGCTGTTCCTTCGTTTTCTAGATAGACAGACCAAGCAACAGCTCCGCTATATGTCACATAAATATTATGAGCATGGTAACAAATGCGGACGAATGTTAGCACGAGCACTTAGAAAACGACAAACTCAGACATGTATCCATAAACTACAATTGGCTTCGGGGGAGACAGTGGTTCAATCTTCCAAGATCGCCTCTAGCTTTAGAGACTATTACACCAAACTTTATAATTTAGACTCAGAGACACCCGCTGCTACGACAGAAACTAGACAACATGCGATACAAAAATACTTGTCCTCGGCCGGTCTCCCACCACTTACAGAAGAATAGTCCTCAGCCTTGGAAACCCCAATTACGGTGGCGGAGATTGGGGCAATGGTGGAGTCCTTGCCCAATGGGAAAAGTCCTGGCCCAGACGGGTTCACTAAAGACTACTATAAGACCTTCTTTTGCTTATTAGCTACACCTATGTGTAAATACTTTAATGCCATAGCAGGAGGGGCCGTAATCCCTTCGGAAGCGTTATTGGCACACATTACGGTGATACCAAAGGAGGGCAAGGACCCCACCTTCCCCCAGAGTTACCGCCCCATCTCCCTTCTCAATTTAGACATAAAACTCCTAGCTAAAATTTTAGCCAATAGACTCAAACACATTGTACCAAACATTGTCCATCCTGACCAGACAGGCTTCATAACCGGTAGAGAGGCCAGAGACAACTCCCTTAGAGCAATACAACTTATACATTGGGCACGTACCCGTCCAGATCCCCAACCTTATTTGATCTTATCCACTGACGCAGAAAAATCGTTCGACCGTGTTGATTGGTCATATCTGACAGCGGTACTTACGTCATTAGGATTAGGCCCACGAATGCTGACATCCATACTAGCATTATATGCTAAACCCTGCGCACAGGTCAAAGTTAATGGGACTCTCTCATCTCGCTTCCCCATTGGCAATAGCACGAGGCAAGGATGCCCTCTTTCACCCCTACTGTTCGCCTTGGAATTGGAACCACTTCTCCGATCTGTGAGATCCAATCAGAACATCAAGGGACTAAAGGTGGGAAATATGGAGCACAAGCTATCGGCTTATGCCGATGACATTTTATTCCACTTATCAGATCCCCTGATCTCGTTGCCTAACCTAATGCAGGAACTGAAGATCTTTGGATCAATATCCAATTTTAAAATTAACCTCTCTAAATCGGAGATTCCTCCTATATGCTTATCTCCCCAGCTGACAACAAACCTTCAGGCGGCCTTCCCCTTCACTTGGACCTCGTCCCACTTAAAATACTTAGGCATACGACTAACCGACCATTTTGACACCCTGTATATGACCAACTACCCACAACTATTGACCATGGTGAGAGACGACCTCTCGCGGTGGACGCGGACTGCCTTTACGTGGCTAGGTCACGTAAACATTATAAAAATGAATGTTTTACCCCGCATACTGTTTTTCTTACAGATGCTACCGATCCCCCTACTCAGAAAATGTTTTGATCAGCTGGCCAAAATGCTTTCAAATTTCATCTGGAACTCACGAAAGCCCAGGATAGCTTTGCGTCTGTTTAATCGTCCTAAGCGGACAGGTGTTTTGGGTATCCCAGATGTAAAACGCTATTATCGCGCTGTAGCCCTTCAGAGAATTCTGAACTGGCGTTTCCATACAGAATCTAAACTCTGGGTTAACTTAGAGAAATGCCTGGCTGGTAGAAACTTGGCTTACGCTCCGTGGTTGCCGCGGGAGTGTAGGGGGCTTTCTGATTCAACCTCCCCGCTGACGACTCAGGTTCTGTCGGTCTGGGACATAACAAACTTATTGCTGAAACTAGCTCCCCCTATAACCCCGCTGGCGCCGCTGGGTGGATTCCAATGGTTCCCTCCAGGAGAACAAATGGCATTTTTTGAGCCATGGCTAGATGATGGGAACACTAGCTGCGGTAAATTCATGAAGGATGGTAAACTCATGAGCTATGAAAGTTTACCAGTAGGACGCAAGAGCCCACAACTCAATTTTTGGAGATACAGGCAGTTGCACCACTTCTTTGAGAAACATATCCATCTGATAAGAGACCCGTCTACACCCACTTCTATCACAGATGAAGAGCCAGTTCCTCACATGGTGTCGGAGCTGTATCAACTTTTGGGAGAGGCGGACCCCCATATGAAGCCCACATACATTCGTAAATGGGAAGCTGATCTAGGACACGAACTTACAGATACACAACTGCACCATCTTTATTATATGACACACTCATCCTCCGTAGACTCCCGTATCCAAGAAACGAATTATAAAATAATGTCTCGCTGGTATCGTGTGCCAGCAGATTTAGCTCGCATTTACCCCTCGGTTTCGGATCGCTGTTGGTGAGGATGTGGGCACCGGGGAACTCTTTTGCACATATGGTGGACCTGCCCCATAATTAAGCCCTTCTGGGAAGATGTAAAGGAGCAGATAAAAACTATATTAGGACTGGAGGTTCCTTTCTCTCCCGAGCACTTCATATTGCATATACCCGCATCTTCACTTAGACAATATAAAAAAAGTGTATTACCACACCTGCTGAATGCAGCTAGATGACTACTCCCAATTTACTGGAAGAAGTCCAACATCCCTACAAGGGAACAGTGGATTGCAGGGGTGAATGCAATACGCGAGGCTGAGGAGTGGATAGCGACCTGCCGAGGTTTGCGAGAGAAACACCTAGCAATATGGGCACCCTGGAATGATTTTTCCCCAGACCCACGTTGGGTCCCATCCAGCTTAGATGCAGCTTTATTAGAGTTAGCAGATCCCTCACTAAAAGCTCGTAGATCAGTAGGTGCTGAAAGGTAGGGACATCGGAATTTGAGTAGTTGCTGTGGATTTGCCCTGATTGATGTGACGGATGCCTGTGCTATGGTGCACTTGGCGTGGACTCAGACGACACGTCCCTAAAGAACACGGGTATGTTTAGCCTGTTCCATCCTGCTTACCCCTTTCCCTCCCCCTCCACTTTCTTTTCTCCTTTCTTTCCTGTTTATCCGGTTTATTTTATAAACAGTGGATTGTGTTATTGATTCTAAGTTGACGGACGGTGAGACCTTCACGTGAAGCTGCCCTATGGGTAGCGTAATCACAGTAGTCCCTATCTGACAAGCATACTGTTACTACTTAACGGCCCCTTTATGTGGGATGGAGGTGGAGGGTGGTATAATGGAGGCCTTAGGCCCCCCCCCCTTCGCCTCACCCATGGGCCGAAGGTTAAGTTATTTGATGTTCAGATAAAAGACTTACCTTTCCAGCTCAAAACTAACTCAGGCCCTCAAAAAAGGTTCCGGTGAGCTGATAGATTAAATGGAGGCTTTAGTAGCCCTAAAAATATTGGAGGGTCTCCCCGTCTGACACACATTACTAGACTACTTGATATGTGGTCTGAGATTGTAACATTCTGATCATATTTTGCCTTAAACGAATCAGGTGGTTTTATTGTACTCACTTGACCCTGCGAGGTCGATTGCACAAACGTTTCTTTTTTTTTATATATGGATATGTTTTGTTATCTCTCTTTTTCTTTTTTTGTGTTTGTTAATGTCAAATAACAATAAAATAATGATTTAAAAAAAAAAAAAAGGATGGGAGGAGACACATGGAGGACACCGCTCGCTGCCGTCACCCGCTGCCCCACCGAGACAGGGTAAGTGCCAGGCAGACGGTGATCGGGCAGGGGGGGGTCACAGTAGCGGCATTCAATGGCACAGTGGTAGCATTTGATGGCACAGTAGCAGCATTTGATGGGCACAGTGGCTGCATTTGATGGCACATTGGCAGCATTTGATGGGCACAATGGCTGCATTTGATGGCACAGTGGCTGCATTTGATGGCACAGTGGCTGTATTTGATGGGCACAGTGGCTGCATTTAATGGGCACAGTAGCTGCAATTGATGGGCACAGTGGCTGAAATTGATGGGCACAGTGGCTGCGTTTGATGGCCCAGTGGATGCAATTGATTTTCAAAAAAAAAGAAGGCTCATGCCCATGGGTGGATTCATCTGTACAGCGTAAACAAACGGGTGTACTTTAGTGCCCCAGAGCCCCTAGTGCCATGTAGAGCAACATATAGACATGAATGGATGATAGCGGCTGCACACAGCTATGCCGAATGTCCCAAGTGCACACTACCTCTATTTGGGACATGTTTGTACGCATACGCCGCTTTATACAAGTAGTGGCTCATAACTGCATACTGCCACCTTGACCCATTTATGTATATGTGTGGCTGTATGCAGGATCATGCATATGATGAAAATCAAGCTTGGCAGAATTGAGTTGACTTATGAGTTAACCAAAATGTGATGAGTATGATGCCTTGCCCAGTGCAAATTTTGCACTTCACTTTTCCAATTTTTGGAAATGCATTTGTTTTCCTACCACTTCTCCCAAATAAACTAAAAAAAGCATATGCAGATCACGGGTAGGTATTTCAATGTATAATAACTGTGGGACAGTGCAAATTAAGATTTATAATTGACTATAAAGACTTTCTTATCTGCTCAACTTAGATCAGGCTTGTCCAAAGTCCTGCCCACGGGACAATTGCGGCCCACATTACAGTTTAATGCGGCCTCACTGGTAATTTGGATATATATATCTTTTATGGCCCCCAACAAATCGTTGGGTGGCCACAAAAGATATATACTGTATTTATCGTTCTGACAGCCTTGGAGGGGACAGGGAGGGGGGCAGGACGAGTGCCGCCAGATTACACACAGGAGAATCTCCTGTTTATTCGGTGGCCTCTGTAATAGGAAGTCCCGTCTCCTGGGCTGGCATTGGATGACTGTTCTGTCTATTATAGGAGGTGGGACTTTATATTAAAGAGGCTGCTGAGTAAACAGAAGATTCTTCTGTATGTAATCTGTTGGCGCTCGTCCCGCCCCCCTCCCTGTCCCTTCCGAGGCTGCAGATGGGCATCGATAAGGCTGCACTGATGGCAATGCTGAGGCAGCATTCAAAGGCTGCATTCATGTCAATGGTGAAGCTGCATTAATGGCAATGGTGAGGCTGCATTCAGACTCTGCATTCACGGAAATAATGAGGCTGCATTCATGGCAATGGTGAGGGTGCATTTCTGGCGATGGTGAGGCTGCATTCATTGCAATGGTGAGGCTGCAGATGGGCACTGATTAGGCTTGATGGGCACTGACCCTTATTTTGCTTCACAGTTTTCTATTTAGAATTTAAGTTTTTTCCTGAAACTTCCTTCTTAAAGTAAAGGTGCGTGTTATACCCTGATAAATACGGTATACCCAAATCACATGCCAAAGCTTATCCTTAGACTCTTCACCACACACAGCCACAACGGCAAGGGAATTCTTGTTGGGCAGTGTATTTGTTAATTTGCATTTAATTTTAATGGTTCAAAAAATGTCAGGCAAAATGGTCGGCCCTCATGCATGTTCACTTCATCAAATCTGGCCCTCTTTGAAAAAGGTTTGGACACCTCTGACTTAGATCCTATGAAATCTGTTTACAAGGACAACTCTCTCCTCTTTACCACATGTGTTCATCTCCCCCCAGCTGCAGATACATCTTGTAACAGAAAGGGGTCATATGGTGTATGATTGAGTAAGTGACAGTTACAAAAGTTCCCAGAAAAGCATAGGTCCAAGGACAAGGGTGGGATACAGAGGCTTATTGCTTCAGGGACACGTGTTATTTGGTGTCAGGCTGCAGGAACAAGAGGAGATAAACAAACTGTCAAGAGAGGGAGTAGAGAAGGTCTTTGGGGGAGGGCTCAATATAAAAGAGATGGAGGTTCTGGATTTTTTTTTTCTTTTAAAAGGTTGACCTTAGAAGCTGGTGTTTGAAGAACAAGATCATTTGACGGAAATGTTAAAAGAATAGTCATAGAGGAGGCATAAGTCACCACTTTAAATTAGATGGATACGTGATTGCAGTAAACCTGTCGAAAACTTTACATGGTAGAGCAAGATTATCTTTTTTTTTTGTAAATGTTCAAACTCTTAAGCCCCATACACACTATTGGATTTTCAGCAGATTTTTGTCTTCAGATTTACCAAAACCATGTAGTGTAAGGGCCTGTCTGATTGCATACAAATTGAAACACTTAAGGTTTGACCTCATATTATATGGTTTTGGTAAATCTGAAGACAAAAATCTGCAGAAAATCTAATAGTGTGTATGGGGCTTTAGGTGACCTCATATCCTTTGTAGTATTAAAACAACCTAGCTGATGAAACTCAAGGCTTTGATTACAAAAGCTTGGCGACCTTTCCTAGGGTGCAGTGTTAGACACCTGGACAAATGCTCTTCCTCGTTACCCTCCTATCTTTACACAGATGAATTTAGGCTGGTTATTTTGGCTGTGCCTGTCGCAGCTCCCGGAATGGACAGTGCAGAGTTCAGAGTGACTGCAGGGTCTAAAATAGAACATGACACTGCTACTGCAGGCAAGACCTCATGCATTCAAGTTAAACAATACTGACTGGTGAAAAAGGCATAAACTAAAAACTAAAAACATGTAGAGAGAAAAAGCACACAATTTTTATTTAATTTTTATGAGTAGATGATTATGAATGACTAGGTAAGTGCACTGACATTGCAGTGCTGAAGTCCTTGGTTCAATTCCCACCAGCGTGGATTTTCTACACTGCCTTATGTTTGTGTAGGATTTTTTTGGGTTCTATCCCAAACTAGCATGGTTCTACCATGGGCGAGACAGTTTTCTACATGACTTTGGTAGTCACATTAAATATAAGCTCCTTTAGAGGCAGAGGCCAGTGTGAATAGCACAATATTCTTTATAAAGCTCTGTTGAATATATTGACACTATATACAAATAAATTACACATTCAGAATAAAGCAATCCCTTTGTATTCAGTTGGTATTGATACACTCCTTATTTAATTAATAATAGGGTTGTTTAGTTTTTTTCCATTGCACAATATGCAGTTGTAGTCAGGTTGCCTACATAGTTGTTTGGCCTATGCTGGGGAAGGGTTAATATTTTGCACTTCTGTTCGAGGGCTTTTTGAACCCTGCCAATCCACCCTGTAATATATATTAGGGGGAAAGCCAGGTTTGCGGGCTTACTCTCTCTTGGGCTTTCTCATTCCTGTCCCTCAAGATGCTGTAGCTGTCCTGGAGCACTGAGTGGGACAGCTGTGCCCAGCAGTCTGTTGGAAGACACTGAGAGACCGGAGTATAGACAAACAACAGTCCTTGCGCTATAGGCCAAGGGGTCCACAACAGTAACACACTGACTGAGAATAATAGTCCTCAAGGGAAAGAGTTAATGAAAAGCCTATCAGCACACACCGTCTTGCAGCTCCGTAATCAGTGGGGAACTGATAGCTGTAGAGACATAAGGGAAAAAACTAGCGCAGGGGCTTATGGTGCAATACCATTTTGTTTAATTGAATTGAAGTAAAAAAAAAGCCTGTCCACTGTCTCCGAAGGCCAGCTGGCCAAGACAGAGCTGGAACTGCCTCCACAACAATGTAGCAGGGAAAGATCAAATGAATCAGGCTGACAGAGAATGCTGTGTGGTTTCCAGGACAACGTGTTTCAGAGGGCATGGCCTCCTTCCTCAGGTAACATGGTGGTGAAGACGGTTCCAGCTCTGTCCGGATGGCCTTCAGGGACAGTGGGCGGCTCGCATGCAGCCTGTCGACAGCTGCTTGAGGAGTTTGTTCCCCACTGCAAGAATTTGACGCATGTGTTCATCTTATGTTTGTAAGTGCATTGATTTTTTACTTTAATTCAATTAAACAAACGGTATTGCACCATGAGCCTGTGCGCTCATTTTTCCCTTATGTCACTGAGAGACCGGAGAACTACCAAGTCTTGGAGGATACCATTATTGGACTACTACCTTGTTGAGGTATGCCTGGGCCACCTAGACTTATATAGACAGGTGTGTGGCTTTCCTAATCAAGTCCTATCAGTATAATCAAACACAGCTGGACTCAAATGAAGGTGTAGAACCATCTCAAGGATGATCAGAAGAAATGGACAGCTTCTGAGTTAAATATATGAGTGTCACAGCAAAGTGACAAAATTACGTGGGGGGTCCCCCTAAATTCCATACCAGGCCCTTCAGGTCTAGTATGGATATTAAGGGGAACCCCGGCCAAAATTTTTTAAAAAAACGGCGTGGGGTCCCCCCAAAAATCCATACCAGACCCTTATCTGAGCACACAACCTGGCAGGCCGCAGGAAAAGGGGGGGACGAGAGAGCGCCCCCCTCCTGAATCGTACCAGGCCACATGCCCTCAACATTGGGAGGGTGCTTTGGGGTAGCCCCCCAAAACACCTTGTCCCCATGTTGATGAGGACAAGGGCCTCATCCCCACAACCCTGGCCGGAGGTTGTGGGGGTCTGCGGGTGGTGGGCTTATCGGAATCTGGAAGCCCCCTTTAACAAGTGGACCCCCAGATCCCGGCCCTCCCCCCTGTGTGAAATGGTAAGGGGGTACAAAAGTACCCCTACCATTTCACTAAAAAACTGTCAAAAATGTTAAAAATGACAAGAGACAGTTTTTGACAATTCCTTTAATTAAATGCTTCTTCTTTCTTCTTTCTTCCTTCGGTTTCTTCCTTCATCTTGTTCTTCTTCTGGTTCTTCTGGTTCTTCCCTTGGTGTTCTCATCCAGCATCTTCCTCCGTGGCGTCTGCGTCTTCTTCCCTTCTTTTCCTCGGGCCGCTCTGCAACCATGATGGCATGGAGGGAGGCTCCCGCTCTTCTCTTCACCTTCTTCTCTTCATCTTCTTTTCACCCGGTGACCCCGCCCCCCTCTGACGCACGGGGACATGACGGGACTTCCCTGTGGCATTCCCTGTGTTGCGCCAGAGGGGGCGGGGTCACCGGGTGGCCCCGCCCCCCATTATTTAAGAAAATTCAGAAGAGGAGAAGCGTCACACAGCGGGAGCCTCTCTCCATTCCATCATGGATGCGGAGCGGCTTGAAAAGAAGATGAAGACAAGAAGATGAAGAGAAGAAGATGAAGAGAAGAAGATGAAGAGAAGAGCGGGAGCCTCCCTCCATGCCATCATGGATGCAGAGCGGCCCGAGGAGAAGAAGGGAAGAAGACGCCGACGCCACGGAGGAAGATGCTGGACGAGAACACCGGAGGAAGAACCAGAAGAAGATGAAGGAAGATAAAAGATAGAAGAAAGAAGAAAGAAGAAGTACTTAAATAAAGGCATTGTCAAAAACTGTCTTTTGTCATTTTTAACATTTTTGACAGTTTTTTAGTAAACTGGTAGGGGTACTTACCATTTCACACAGGGGGAGGGCCGGGATCTGGGGGTCCCCTTGTTAAAGGGGGCTTCCAGATTCCGATAAGCCCACCACCCGCAGACCCCCACAACCTCCGGCCAGGGTTGTGGGGATGAGGCCCTTGTCCTCATCAACATGGGGACAAGGTGTTTTGGGGGGCTACCCCAAAGCACCCTCCCAATGTTGAGGGCATGTGGCCTGGTACGGTTCGGGAGGGGGGGTGCTCTCTCGTCCCCCCCTCTTTTCCTGCGGCCTGCCAGGTTGCGTGCTCGGATAAGGGTCTGGTATGGATTTTTAGAGGGACCCCACGCCGTTTTTTTTAAAATTTTGGCGCGGGGTTCCCCTTAAAATCCACACCAGACCTAAAGGGTCTGGTATAGATTTTGAGGGGGACCCTAAGCCATTTTTTTTTAAATTTTGGCCGGGGTTCCCCTTAATGTCCATACCAGACCTGAAGGGCCTGATATGGAATTTAGGGGGACCCCCCACGTCATTTTTTTTTTAAATTTTGGTTCGGAGTTCCCCTGTGGGGAATTCCCATGCAGTTTTTATCAATGAACTTCTATGTGTATTGTCGGACCGGCAATTCATTAATAGCCGCGAGTAGTTTTAAATGACTTTTTTTCCTTTGAAATGTCATTTTGCTGTCAGACTGTTCTAAACACGAGAAACATGCGCCCCTTTACAGGCATACTATAGACACCCCCCAGGTACGAAATTTAAAGGGATATTACACTTTTATTGTTTCACTTTAAGCATTATTAAAATCACTGCTCCCGAAAAAACGACCGTTTTTAAACTTTTTTGTGCATTGATCCATGTCCCCTGGGGCAGGTCCCCAGACACTCTTTATGACAATAACTTGCATATAAGCCTTTAAAATTAGCACTTTTGATTATTCATGTTCGTGTCCCATAGACTTTAACGGTGTTCGCGTGTTCAAACAAATTTTTTGCCTGTTCGCATGTTCTGGTGCGAACCGAACAGGGGGGTGTTTGGCTCATCCCTACTCAGGATGACAGCATCTGGAACTTCCTCCTCCCAGCCACGTACTACTCCCAAGTGTCCTGGGGTTGGAAAGCCATCACTTATAGATTGACGCATGTCTTCCTCTTCTTCGAAGCCTATGAAAGTGCCAGAATCCTCCTCCTCATCCTCCTCCCCTCTCTCCTCCTGTGTGTTCTGTGACATAGAAATGATGGTGTCTGGATAAAGTGGGCCTGGAGAGGAAAGGAAGTCCTCCGCTTCCTCCTGCTGCTCTGCCTCCAGTGCCCTGTCCATAATGCCACGCAGAGTCTGCTCCAGCAGGAACACAACAGGGATTGTGTCACTGATGTATGCACTGTCACTGCTCACCCTCCTTGTGGCCTCCTCAAATGGTGACAATACAGTGCATGCATCCTTAATGATCAGCCATTGGCATTGGGAAAAGCAGAGGTGGCCTGAGCCCGCCGTCATGCCATACTGGCACAGGTACTCATTGACGACCCTCTGCTGCATGTATAGTCGCTGCAGCATTGCCAAAGTTGAGTTCCACCTAGTGGGCATGTCACAATTCAGGCGGTTTACAGGCAGGTGGAATTCTCGATGAATTTCAGCCAACCAAGCACTGGCTGTGTATGACCGCCTGAAATGGCTACAGACTCTTCTGGCCTGTTTTAGTACATCTTGCAACCCTGGGTATGTACTTAGGAAATGCTGCACCACCAAATTGAGGAGATGTGCCAGGCATGGCACATGTGTTAACTTTCACTGTCTAAGAGCTGACAGGAGGTTTGAGCCATTATCGGACACCACCATTTCTGGCTCCAGCTGGTGTGGTGTGAACCACCTCTGGGCCTGTCCCTGCAGAGCTGCAAGAATCTCTGCTCCTGTGTGGTTCCTGTCCCATAAACACACCAGCTGAAGCACTGCATGGCACCTTTTAGCCTGACTCATGGAATAGCCTTTTGAACGCTTAGGGGGTACCTGATGTTCATAGGACAATTCTGCAGAGGAGGGCATGGAGGTGGTGAAGGAGGAGGAGGGGGTAGAGCTCACAGATCTGGCATCATCACCATCAGCTGTATGGAGACGTGGGGGCACAAGATGCAGCACCAAGCCCTGTCCTGCATCCTTTCAAGTTGCAAGCAGCGTTTCCCAGTGTGCTGTGAGCGAAATATATCGTCCCTGCCTATGCTTGCTGGACCACATGTCAGCAGTAAGGTGGATTTTACGGCTGACTGCCTTGCCCAACGATGCCAGAACATTCCCTTCCATGTGATGGTAGAGAGATGGAATGGCCTTATGTGAAAAGTAGTACTAGGAACCTGCCATTGTGGTACAGCACATTGTGTGAATTCACGGAAGGGGGCAGAATCCACTGGGCTGAAAGGCAGAAGTTGGAGAGCCAACAGCTTTGACAAGCTTGCATTTAGACACTGGGCATGTGGGTGCAGGGACTGTATTTTTGTTTCCGCTGCAGCAGATGAGGCAGAGAAATTTACCGGCTACAGTCTACAGCTGGTGGTGTGCTGCTGGCAGATGTGCTGCTAGGACCTGGAACACCCTGTGCTATACCATCATCCCTGTCAGTGGAGGCTGCTGAGAGGTAATGACTCAGTATAGCAGGATCAGACTGAAGTGGGTAAGGAGGAGGAGGAGGGACAGGTTTGTGCCCCTTTTGTGTGGCTTTTAGATGCTCTTGCCAATGGGCTGAGTGGTTGGACATTAAATGCCTTGTTAGGCATGTGGTACCCAAATGGTTGGTGTTTTTGCCACGTTTGATGTGCCTTAGACACAGTTTGCAGATAGCAACAGATGTGCTGAAAAAGGCCCAGACGGCTGAGCTGTGGGGAGTGGGCCAGGAGATAACAGCAGCAGAATGTGATGGAATCGGGTGGCTGCTCTCTACTCTTTCTTGATGTCGTCCTCCTTGGGGTTGTGCCGCCTCACCTTCAGTTTCCCCCTCTGCTCAATCTGGCACCCAATTCGCATCAGTGACCTCATCATCATCATTATCTCCATCTGCTCCATCTTCCTCATTACCACTGGAGACAACTTGGCAATACGCTGCGGCTTGGGGAACATGAATGCCAATTTGTCTACCCATGTTCCTCCCTCTCTCTAGGCTCATGTTCCTGTCATCCTCAACCTCAGAGCCAATATCTGAATCCAGTAATGGCTGGGCATTATCAAGGAGCAAGTGGCTGATGCTGTGGTCAAATAACTCAGCTGACTCCTCAATGGCTGATGTTGGGGCTATGGCAGAAATAGATGTGGACAAGGAGGCAGGTTTATCCACTCTGGCAATTGCAGGAGACTGCATACTTGTCTCTGCTTGCCTGAGAGAGGATGAGAAGGATGAGGAAGGTTTAGTAAGCCAGTCCACCACCTCCTCTGCATGCTGTGGCTGGATAGCTTGGGCAAACTCACTAAACAAAGGAAATGATGTCCTACTTGAGGAGTGACCACCAAGTCCACCTTTGTCTGTGGACACATTTGTTGCTGGCTCCCTTACAGTGCCAAGGGAATGTCTGCCTCTCCTTGTTGTCCTCCCAGACATTATTGGGATGGAGGGGGTGGTGCTTATAAGCAAATGTAAAGAAGAAGTTGAAATCTGTAGATGCACTTTAATCAATGTAAAGAGGTGTTTGGTGCATTTTAATTTGAGTACTCAAGCTACACAGACACACTCCACGGATACACTATAATATACTGCAATATAATGCGCCAAACGTACAGTGACGCACAGAACTATATGGCGTTAAAATGGCAGTAACGCACGCAAAGCGATATGGCGTTAAACTGGCAGTAAAGCACACAAAACGATATGGCGTTAAACTGGCAGTAACGCACACAGAAGTAAATGGCGTTAAACTGGCAGTAACGCACAAAATTATATGGCGTTAAACTGGCAGTAACGCACACAAAACTATATGGCGTTAAACTGGCAGTAACGCAGGCAAAACTATATAACATTAAACTGGCAGTAACACACACAGAAGTAAATGGCGTTAAACTGGCAGTAACGCACACAAAACTATATGGCGTTAAACTGGCAGTAACGCACATAGAACTATATGGCGTTAAACTGGCAGTAACGAGCAAAACTTTATGGCGGTAAACTGGCAGTAACGCACACAGAACTATATGGTGTTAAACTGGCAGTAACGCACAAAAAACCATATGGCCTTAAACTGGCAGTAACGCACACAGAACTATATGGCGTTAAACTGGCAGTAACGCGCAAAACTTTATGGCGTTAATCTGGCAGTAATGCACAAAACTATATGGCGTTAAACTGGCAGTAATGCACACAGAACTATATGGCGTTAAACTGGCAGTAATGCACACAGAACCTTTATGGCGTTAAACTGGCAGTAACGCACGCAAAACGATATGGCATTAAACTGGCAGTAATGCACACAAAACGATATGGCGTTAAACTAGCAGTAACGCACACAGAAGTAAATGGCGTTAAACTGGCATTAACACACACAAAAGTAAATGGTGTAAAACTGGCAGTCCCACAAAGTCCATTCATCTTCTTCTCTCGCTCCGCCGATGGACCGAAAAAAAAAACCCAACAGGCCACCACCGATCAGCCTCCATGGGAGGCTCCCACTGTCTGACGTGTCCTCGCAGGTGACAGTTCTTATATAACTGAGGGCGGGGCCACACGGTGATGAACCCGGGTGACCCTGCCCCCTTTGATGCATGGGGACTTCCCAATGGCTTCCCCGTGGTGTCAGAGAAGGCGGGGCCACCGGTTTACGTACCCGGGTGGTCCCGCCCTCAGTTATAAAAGAATTGTCATTGTGCTGAAGCGTGATAAGGCGGGTGCCTCCTATGGAGGCGGATCTTTTTTTTTTCGATCCGTCGGTGGAGCGAAAGAAGAAGATAAATGGACTTCGTGGGACATTTTTATTTTTTAATAAAGGACTTTCCTCAAGATGTGTCTTGTGGTTTTTTAACATTTTGTACCCATTACCATTTCAAACAGGGGGGGCGGGATCTGGGGGTCCCCTTGTTAAAGGGGGCTTCCAGATTCCGATAAGCCCCCCCACTCGCAGACCCCCACAACCACCAGGCAAGGGTTGTGGGGATGAGGAACTTGTCCCCATCAACATGGGGACAAGGTGCTTTGGGGGAGCTACCCCAAAGCACCCTCCCCATGTTGAGGGCATGTGGCCTGGTACGGTTCAGGAGGGGGGGCACTCTCTTGTCCCCCTCTCTTTTCCTGTGGCCTGCCAGGTTGCGTGCTCGGATAAGGGTCTGGTATAGATTTTTGGGGGAACTCCCATGCCATTTTTTTACATTTTGGTACGGGATTCCCCTTAAAATCCATACCAGACCTGAAGGGTCTGGTATGGATTTTGAGGGGGGCCCCTACGCCATTTTTTTAAAAAAAATTGGCGCAGGGCTCCCCTTAAAGGGGTTGTAAAGGTAATTTTTTTTTTTTTTTAAATAACAAACATGTTATACTTACCTTCACTGTGCAGCTCGTTCTGCACAGAGTGGCCCCGAACCTGGTCTTCTGGGGTCCCTCGGCGGCTGTTTCAGCTCCTCCCCGCATGCATTCACCACCTTAATGCGAGCTCCCTCGCATGGTGGTGAGTGCTTGCGGGCGCGCTCCTGTGATACAGCCGGCGGCTATAGCCGCTCGCTGTATCACTCGGCCCCGCCCCCCGTCTCGCCGCGTCATCGGATGTGATTGACAGCAGCACGAGCCAATGGCTGCGCTGCTTTCAATCCATCCACTGCAGCCAATCAGCGACCAGGCTGAGCTGCAATGAAGATGACGAGAACGAGCAGCGAAGATTCGAGGCGTCAGGTAAGTAAAACGGGGGGGCTGGGGGCGGCGGTATTGTCAAAAGTTTTTTCACCTTAATGCATAGAATGCATTAAGGTGAAAAAAATTTTACCTTTACAACCCCTTTAATATCCATACCAGACCTGAAGGGCCTGGTATGGAATTTGGGGGGACCCCCACGCAATTTATTTTTGAAATTTTGGTTCGGGGTTCTCCTTAATATTCATACCAGACCCAAAGGGCCTGGTATAGATTTTTGGAGGGACCCCCATGCTGTTTTTTTCAATGACTTTTATTTGTATTGCCAAGACCCGACACTTCATTATAGCCGCTAGTCATTTTAAATGACTTTTTTTCCTTTAGAAATGTCATTCTGTGCAGGGACTGTTCTAAACACTGGAAAAATGCGCTACTTTACAGGCATACTATAGACACCCCCCAGGTACGAAATTTAAAGGAATATTTCACTTTTATTGTTTTACTTTAAGCATTATTAAAATCACTGCTCCCGAAAAAAACTGCAGTTTTTGAAACTTTTTTTTGCATTGATACATGTCCCCTGGGGCAGGACCCGGGTCCCCAAACACTTTTTATGACAATACCATATAAGCCTTTAAAAATAGCACTTTTGTTTTCTCCCATAGACTTTTAAAGGGAACACACCAAATTGTTCGCTATTCGGTGAACAGGCGCACACCCGATGTTCAAGTGGAACTTACGTTCGACTCAAACATCGGGCTCATCCCTGCTGATAGCACTGAACAGAACCCTGTTCTATCTCTCTCCACGCCAAAATCACACTGAAAATGGCTGCCATTGAAAGAATACTTTTATACTGTGGGGCAGGAATGAGCCATTATTGGATGACAGTGTCCAATCATGACTCTGATGGTGCTCTGTGCCCTGATTGTCTGATGCTTTCATGGCTTCACCAATTAGGGCTTGCAATACACTGTTCAGCACCGCAATGCATTGTGGTCAGTTCGGGGGGGCGAACAAACTGTCAAACTACCCGTTTGTTTGGCTGTTCGTCGAAGTTCGGCTTTTTATTACTATTATTTATTATTATTAATTTGTTACGTTCCATTCGTTTAGATGCGACATTCGTTATTTCAGATAATTCTTAACTTTGGATAAATTTGTATTCTTTACGTTCACTAACAGCCAAATTTGAAAGAAAATTCCAATACCTATAATTTAATAGTTAGTTATTATTAGTTAGTTATTATTTTCAGATTTTCGTTCTTTCAAAATTTCAGATTTTCTTTCTTATTTGCAGATTTTCAAACTTTCGGATTTCCGAATGTTCGGATATTCGAATTTCCGAATTTTTGGATTGACGAATTTTTGAATTTTCGAATTACGAATTTCCGAATTTTTGAATTTTCAGATTTTGAATTTCTGAATGTTCGAATATATTTGAATTAACGAATGAATGGAAAACGAACACATTTTTGGGCATTTACATAGTTATATAGTAGGTGAGGTTGAAAAAAGACACAAGTCCATCAAGTCCAACCTATGTGTGTGATTATATGTCAGTATTACCTTGTATATCCCTGTATGGTCGTTCAGGTGCTTATCTAATAGTTTTTTGAAACTATTGATGCCCCCCGCTTAGACCACCGCCTGTGGAAGGGAATTAATTCAACATCCTTGCCGCTTTTACAGTAAAGAGCCCTCTATGTAGTTTAAGGTTAAAGCTCTTTTCTTCTAATTTTAAAGAGTGGCCAGGTGTCTGGTTAAACTCCCTTTTGCAAAAAAGTTTTATCCCTATTGTGGAGTTACCAGTATGGTATTTATAAGTTGAAATCATATCCCCTCTTAAGCGTCTCTTCTCCAGAGAGAATAAGTTCAGTGCTCGCAACCTTTCTTCATGACTAATATCCTCCAGACCCTTTATTTGCTTTGTTGCCCTTCTTTGTACTCGCTCTATTTCCAGTACATCTGCACCAGTACTCCAGGTGCAGTCGGACCAGAGTCTTGTAGAGTGGGAGAATTATCGCTTTATCCCTGGAGTTAATCCCTTTTTTATTGCATGTCAATACTCTGCTTTGTTAGCAGCAGCTTGGCATTGCATGCCATGGCTGAGCTTATCATCTACTAGGACCCCCAGGTCACTTTCCATTGTAGATTCCCCAAGAGATGCTCTCCCTAGTGTATAGATTGCATTCATATTTTTGCCACCCAAATGCATTATTTTTACATTTTTCTACATTAAACCTTATTTGCTATGTAGTTGCCCACTCCATTAATTTGTTCAGATCTACATCCTGCAGAGAAGTTATTGCCCTGCTTATCTTAGTATCGTCCGCAAATACAGAGATTGAACTGTTTACCCCATCCTCCAGCTCGTTTATGAACAAATTATATAGAATTGGTCCCAGCACAGAACCCTGTGGGACCCCACTACCCACCCCTGACCATTTCGATTATTCCCCATTTATCACCACCCTCTGAACTCATCCTTGTAGCCAGTTTTCAATCCATGTACTCACCCTATGGTCCATTCCAACGGACGTTATTTTGTACAGTAAACGTTTATGGGGAACTGTGTCAAATGCTTTTGCAAAATCCAGATACACCACATCTACGGGCCTTCCTTTATCCAGATGGCAACTCACCTCCTCATAGAAGGTTAATAGATTGGTTTGGCAAAAATGATTGTTCATGAATCCATGCTGATTACTGATAATGATACCGTTTTCATTACTAAAATCGGGTATACAGTCCCTTATCATCCCCTCCAAAAGCTTGCATACTATTGATGTTAGGCTAACTGGCCTGTAATTCCCAGGGATGTATTTTGGGCCCTTTTTAAATATTGGTGCTACATTGGCTTTTCTCCAATCAGCTGGTACCATTCCAGTCAGTAGACTGTCAGTAAAAATTAGGAACAATGGTCTGGCAATTACTTGACTGAGTTCCCTAAGTACCCTTGGGTGCAAGCCATCTGGTCCCGGTGATTTATTATTGTTAAGTTTCCCAAGTCTAATTCAAATTCTGTCCTCTGTTAGCCATGAGGGTGCTTCCTGTGATATGTCACGAGGATAAACACTGCAGTTTGAGTTACTGAAGCCCCCCGATTCCCTTGTGAAGACTGAGGAGAAGAATAAATTCAATACCTTCGCCATCTCCCCATCCTTTGTAACCAGATTCCCTTCCTCATTCTTTATGGGGCCAATATGGTCTGCCCTCCCTTTTTTACTGTTTACATACTTAAAGAATTTCTTGGGATTTTTTTTGCTCTCCTCCGCTATGTGTCTTTTGTGTTCTGTCTTAGCCGCCCTAATTGCACCCTTACATTTCTTGTTGCATTCTTTATAAAGTCTGAATGCTGATGATGATCCCTCAACCTTGTATTTTTGAAGGCCTTCTCTTTTGCTTTTATATGCATTTTTACATTGGAGTTAAGCCATCCAGGACTTTTCTTTGCTCTTTTAAATTTATTACCCAATGGCATGCACTGGCTAATGCCCTTATTTAATATGCTCCTAAAGCGAACCCATCTCTCCTCCGTGTTCTTTGTTCCTAAGATTTTATCCCAATTTATGCCTTCTAGCAAGGTTCGTAGTTTAGGGAAGTTGGCTCTTTTGAAATTCAATGTCTTTGTATTTCCATTCACTAGTATTATGCCTCGTACACACGATTGTACTTTCCGACAACAAAACCATGGATTTTTGTTCGAAGGATGTTGGCTTCAACTTGTCTTGCATACACACGGTCACACAAATGTTGGCCAACAATTACGAACTTAGGACATACAAGATGTACGTGATATCTCCATTGCAAACACTAGTTTTACAAGACCGAGCGCTTCCGGCTCGTACTTGATTCTGAGCATATGTGGACTTTTGTCCGATGGGCTTGTGTACACACGATCAGAAAGTCCAACAACAAACATTTGTTGCCGGACAATTTGAGAACCTGCTAGCCAACATTTGTTGGCGGAAAGTCCAACAAATGTTCGATGGACCATATACACGGTCGGACTTTAACAAGCTCACATCCAACATTTGTTGTCGGAAAATCCAACCGTGTGTATGGGGCATAAGTGTCAGGAAGCTAGTTGTTAGGTAATTTGGACAGGGTATAATCCTAATCCTCATGAAATTTGTAGGTACGATGCCCGGCGGGTGAGGAGATACGACTCAATGTACCAGAAAAGAGTAGATGGTCGACAGTCAGGAAGGATAGAGAAAGAAGTGCCAGGGAGGCCGATCCAGGACTGGAGCATCCCAATAAGTACGCTCCATTGAATAACAGTAGTGAAACCAGTAAGGGACCAGCACTGCTGGAGCTGAGGGATTCTCCTAGCTGCCAGGGGAAGAACTCCTCCAGTGAGAGTGGGGGGAAGCGAAGGCAAAGGATAGACAGATTCTGGTGGAAGGGGACTCAATTCTTAAAAGGACAGACAGGGCAATCTGTGACAAAGACCTAAAGCGCCGAACTCTATGCTGTGTACCGGGTGCTCGGGTCTGGAACATCACGGATCTGGTGGACAGATTACTGGGAAGGGCTGGGGAAGACTCGGCTGTCATAGTGCACGTTGGCACCAATGACAATGTCAGAGGCAGATGGAGTGTCCTAAAGAACGATTTTAGGGACTTGGGAGCTAAATTGAGGAAAAGGACTTCCAAGGTAGTATTCTCAGGAATACTACCGGTACCTCGAGCCACACCAGAAAGGCAGAGGGAGATTAGGGAATTAAACAAGTGGCTGAGGAGCTGGTGTAGTAAGGAGGGGTTTGGGTTCCTGAAGCACTGGGCCGACTTCTCAGTTGGTCACCAATATTATAAAAGGGACAGACTGCACCTAAATGAGGAGGGTGCGGAGGGGCGTGGCTTGATGGTGGAGCGAGCGACCGCATAGACACACCGCTCCGACTCCTAACTGCCATCCTACAGGCATCCTGCGTCCTATTTCTTCACCGACGGTCTCTAATTGCTCCCCACAGCTGTGGGCACCCGACAGGCTGGCAACCATGGTGAAATACGGGCCGGCTTGGGCCACATCCACGTCGGACCGGCTGGCGGGCTTTTGGAGGCAAGATGGCGCCGGGACACAGGCTCCTCAGACAGGCATGCTGCAGACAATCTCTACTGCTGACCGGAACTCTGCTAGTGGGGTGAGTGCCTCTACTCCAGCCATATTTCAGTCACAATTAGACCCCCAGCAACTACATAACCCCCATTCAGCACAGGATTCCCAACATTTTGCTGATAATGACTCAGAGGAAGCTTCTCCCTCTGCTGAGCCAACCTTAGCCTCCATTATGCTAGCAATACAAGACTGCAAAGCCTCACTCACTTCTCAAATAGCCTCTATAAGGATGGACTTTTCCCTTCTGAAACAGGACGTCCTAAATCTCCGTGACAGGGCTGGGGACATGGAAGAACGCATTAGTTCCATAGAAGATAATGTGCATCCCCTTTCTGTTAAAGTGCGTGATCATACTGGGGAAATGGCGGCCCTCCGCGCTAAAGTTGATGATTTGGAAAATCGTTCCAGACGGAACAACCTTTGCTTTGTAGGATTCCCTGAGCGTGCAGAGGGCACGCATCCTGAAAAATTTCTTAACTCCTGGCTAAGGGACATTTTTGGCACTGATGCACCCTCGTTCTCCTATGTGATAGAGAGGGCACACCGTACCCCTCCACGTCCTCCCCCAGAAGGGGCACCTCCGCGCTCCATTATAGCACGTATTCTCAATTTTCAAGACAAGGTGGCTATCCTGCGCATTGCAAGAGAAAAAGGTCCGCTTAAATACAATGGCAATAATATTTCAATCTATCCTGACTTCTCAGCTGAAGTTCAACGCCAGTGTATCCTTCTCAGCAGTGAAGAATCGGCTACGTGAAGAGGGACTGAAATATGCCATGCTTTTTCCCGCCAAGCTCCGTATCATCCACAATGGTAAAGCTCAATTCTACACCAATCCTAAAGAAGCCATGGCTTGGCTAAATGACCGCTACAGACCCACAGACAGAAGAAGAGGTAACAGATAGCAAGCCCATTGATTCCTTGATGCCTTCCATCTTGTAATAGTACTGCAATCCCTTATCTACAATGTGCCTGACCCATATTATGATGGCCACTCACCTTTACTACTTGGACTACAAGTCCCAGGATAACATTTGATTTTTCCCCCCTTTATGTTTCTTTTTCTTTCCCTTTGAATGGCCTACTGTTTTTTTTTTTCTACCACATAGAAGGACTACCTACTTTCTGAACTTCTATACACCTGCAGAGATGGACATCCTGGATCGGGACACATTCAAATTTTTTTCTTTTTTTCGGTTGGGAGCCACACCGGACTCCACAGTACCCCCTCACCGGTTAGTGGCGTGGCCACGAAATAGTTGAACCCTTGATAATGTTCCCCTTTTTTTGCTTATGGGGTAAGAGGGATTTCCTCAGGTTTAGGGATCCAAGGCTCGCTAAGTTGGGGATGGCCGAGCGGGGTGGGGAATACGGGCTTTCAAGCAATGTTCTGTTTGAGGTTTTTATTTTTTTCCCTTTTTTTCTTTTTCTGTTTTTTCCTTTTTAAAAAAAAATGTTTTCTTTAATTGCTGCTCAGAGCAGCTTATTGGTATTTTCTGCCTTATCGGTCAATGGTGTATACCTCTGTAAAAGATATTTGCAATACAATATGGATGCAATTGAGTGGGGGTGGACTGGCACGACCTGTGAGGTATTAGAGGTGAAAGTATTTACATATATATGTGATTATGGTATAGAATCTGTTTTAAAATGACCAGGTCACTGAAAATAGTATCATGGAACACTAGAGGTATGAATGCACCTCAAAAAAGGTCTTTGGTCTTTTCAGTCCTAAAAAAATACAGTCCCCACATCATTTGCCTCCAGGAAACTCACCTGACTGATACTAGGGTGAGGGCCCTTAAGCGTCCATGGCTGGCTCAATGTTATCATGCCACCCATACAAATTACTCTAGGGGGGTTTCTATTTTATTGGTTAAATCCCTTCCAGCTGAAATTATACTAGTCAAGACAGACCCAAATAGGAGATTTGTTATACTCTCCTTACAAATTTCTTCAGTGGCACTTACATTCTACATCTACATCTACATTCCTCCCCCATTTTCGGTGGAAATGCTGTCCAAATCGTCACTTCACTTGTTGAACAGACCCCCAGGGCCTTTACTCTATATGGGTGATTTTAATGCTGTACTGGATCCAGCCATGGACCACTTGGGGGGTGGGGGTAGATCCTTTCCCTCCCTTCTGGATTGGATTGGATACAGGTTCATGACCTTACAGAACTTTGGCGATGCAAACACCCAGACGATAAACAGTTTTCATGTCACTCGGACTCTTTCCGCACCATGTCTAGGTCTTTGCCCCTGCGGACACTCTTCCCCTTGTCTCTGCGGTTGCATACTTGCCCAGAGGGGTTTCGGATCATGCTCCTCTCTCTGTGGACCTCGACATCCTTCCAGGCTCAGGTCCGGCCATTTGGCGGCTAAATTCTTACTGGCTGGAGGATGACATGGTGCAAGAGACCTGTAGGAGAGGTATTGTGGAATACTGGAGAGACAATGTGGGAACGGCCGACCCCTCTGCAGAATGGGAGGCCTTTAAAGCCACACTAAGGGGCACTTTCATGTCCATCACTGGGGTTCTAATAAAAAATAATCAACAACTTACTGCAGAACTAGAGACCGCTATGGTGCGGGCAGAGTCTAGCTACGCCGCGGACCCGTCCCCTGACAAGAGAGAGGTATGGTTACAGAGGCGTAGAGAATATGAGATTTGTTTACTAGATCTTACACAAAAATGACTATTACACACCACACAGAAAGCATTTGAACACGGTAACAAAGCTGGACGTCTCCTGGCATATCTGACGCGACCAGACCGACCTCCTGTATCTCCTGTATCCATATGTATATATGGGCAGACATGGACATTTCACTTACGGAGGAAGACTGGACTGAATTTAGTGACACATACAAAAACACTGTTATCTCATCTAAGGACCGGGTTATACAGATCAAGATTTTCCACCAATCTCATCTTACCCCGGCTAAGCTGTGTAAGATGGGGTTGAAGCCCAGTGCTGGATGTTTCAGGGGATGTGGGGGAGATGCTGATTTCCTACATTGCTTCTGGACTTGTCCGGTGGTTCAGGACTTTTGGAGGGAGGTGGGTTCTTTCATTTCCTCTGCTCTAGGACTCCCCAATATTATCCACCCTAAGAATGGCTTACTGGGGGTCTTTGATGATTTACAGATACCAACACAGGCTAAGAGACTATTACGTATCCTTTATTTTTATGTTAGAAAGACTATACTGCTATCCTGGAAAGGTATACAAACACCTTTGAAATCTCTATGGTTAAAACTAATTAATGACTTACCTTTGAACTCAGAAAACGAAAACAAATGTTCCATAAAATATGGGGACAGGTGGCTGGCTAGCCCCATGACCCTCTCTATATAATGTATGCTTAATCTGTACCACTCACAGGTTGTGCCAGGAAATGCACCATATATTTGAATTACTTATACTCCTATTCATCAATAATTGGTTGTGTATATACTTATGTAGTCAACCTCAGATCGACTTACCATTAGCCATCTGTTTGTTTTTCTCCTCCCCCCACATATAGGCAATGTACTTGACAGGGTATACCAATGCTTCACAGTGATTTATTTAGTGACTGTTTGTTGTGCTTGTTTTTTTTGTACAACTGGTTTGTATTAAAATCAATAAAAATATCTTTAAAAACAAAAAAAAATGAGGAGGGTGCAGATCTGCTGGGAGTAAAGATGGCCAAAAAGTTAGAGGGGTTTTTAAACTAGGCGACGGGGGGTGGATCAGTGCAGAACATAGTCCAAGGTAAGTATAGTAACAAGTCCTAGTTGCAATCTCGGAACACCCATAAGAGGAGTATACGACCGGTCAAAACTACATGGGATTTCAGAGACCTGGTTCAACAGCTTTCCGCACTGCTGCACTTTTAATGACCCAAACAAAATTTTTACAATTTTTTGAGACAGATAGAGCTTTCTTTTGATGGTAATTAATAACCACTGGGTTTTTTGTTTTTTTGCTAAACAAAGGAAAAAAGACCGAAAATTTTGAAAAAAAAAAAAGTTTCTTTGTTTCTGTTATAAAATTTTGTAAATAAGTAAGTTTTCTACTTCACTGATGTGCACCGATGAGGCTGCATTGATGTGCACTAATGAGGTGGCACTGATGAGACGCCACTGATGGGTACTGATGAGGAGGCACTAATATGCAGCACTGATGGGCACTGATAGGTGGCACTGATATGCAGCACTGATAGGCGCACTGATATGTGGCACTCTTTATGGGCACTGATAAGTGGCAATGGTGTGCACTGATGGGCGGCACTGATTGGCATAACTGGTGGGCATCGCTGATAGGGCTGCACTGATAATCACTGCACTGATTATCAGTGCAGATCCCCCTGTCAGGAGAGCCATTTATCGGCTTTCCTCTACTCATGCCCTGTCAGCGTGAAAAGAGGAATGCCGATAATCTGCACTTCCTAGTTACGCTGTGATTGAACACAGCTGTTCCCATGGTAAAGAGCCTGCATATGCAGCTTACTGCCAAGTATGCTTGAGTAATGACAAGGGTGGCAGACCATATCTGGGTGCCAGAGATTGTAGAAGATGAAAGTGAGGGAGAGGCACAATATCAGCTAGACAGGGTGTTGTCCAGGAGCAGCTTGCAGAGTAATGGAGGTAGCAGCTGCCCTACTCCACAGACCTTGGACTCAGCTTCTCAGAGAGTGGAAGTTGCTCTTTAAAAATGAATTTGATGTGGCAGGGTGTGTAAAGAGCAATGCATATGCCCACAGGAAGACAAACCCCTTAGGCAAAGATTTCGTCAAATCCCAGTTGGGAATCGGCAAGATTTAGGAGAGCGACTTGCAGAATTTAAAACAACTGTAGTCAATCGAGAGTCCTGGAGCCTTTATGCATCTCTTAATATGGTGGTTTGGAAAAAGAACCATTCTATCAGAATGTGTATTGACTATTCTAAATTCAACAGCTCCGAAGAGGTAATCACCACCATACCCAGATTCCCTGATGCACAAGCACACCCAGTCAATGTACTAGGGGTTGATATCCATTGGCTCTTCTTTAGACACAAAATGGTGGGAAGTTTATTTTCCCACACCAGATTTCACTAATTGCTATCTGGTTCCACGTCAATGTTAGGCTACATTCACACCGCGGTTACGGACAGTGTGAATTATAGCGTTAGTTCCTTCTGCAGCTGTCAGCGGCTCTCAGCAGGTAGGTGCAGCCGCCAGCCCCCTTCACTAGGTCGCCGGCGGCTGCAGCTATTTCACTCTCTGCCCAGCCAGCAATTACCTGCGGTGGTCACTTCTCACTTCACAAAGTGTGTCCAGCGACAATCTCCGCAGGTAATCGCTGGCTGTGCAGGGAGCTGCAAATAGCTGTGGCCACCGGCGACCTGTCATTATAGTAAATGGGGCCAGCAACCACACCTACTTGCTGAAAGCCACAGACAGCTGCAGAAGGAAATGCTGCTGTAATTTGCATCAGCCTTAATCGCTGGTGTGAATGTAGCCTTAATTAAAGTAGAACTATAGGCACATTTTTTTTTTATTTTGGATAGAGCAAGAGTTTTAACCGATCAGATTTTTTATGCCATCTGTGTCCCATTGCGGAGCTTTCCCTTCACTTCCTGTCCCATAACCAAACAGGAAGTGAGAGCAAATACCTGCAAATTAAGGGAATTCCTTGGGCACTCCCAGGTTACCAGAACTAGTATTACCATTGGAACACTATTACTATTTCTTTTCTGGAGACAACCCAAAACTTGGGATTTTCTTTTACTTCACTTTCAATGATAACGTAAACAAGACAAATAGTGAGGGCGAATCTCCCTAATGGGGGCACAGACAGCAATAAAAACTGACAGGTGTTCTTATCGCTCCCCACTCTATCCAAAACTGAACAAAAAGTTTTAAGGAAAAGATTGGTTGGATAAAGATTTGGACTTTATAGGTACACGCATAGATTTATGTAAAAAAGTTTATATTTTTAATTGGATAAAATTAAAAACAATGTATATAGACACATATTAACCACTTGCCGACCGCCTCACGCCTATATACGTGAGCAGAGCGGCACGGGCAGGCAAAATCACGTACCTGAAACTTGATTGCCTTCCCGCGGGTGGGGGGTCCGATCGGACCCCCCCCCGGTGCCAGCTGCGGTCGGCATTTGGTTGGGAGCGATGACAGACGAGGGGGAGGCCATCCGATCGTGGCCCCCCCTCACGATCGCTCCCAGCCAATGAGAAACATCCCCTGCCTCTGTATAGTACACAGAGGCAGAGGATGTGATGTCATCTCTCCTCGGTCTGGCAGTTTCCGTTCCAGCGCCGAGGAGAGATGACATGTAAGTGCACCAACACTCACACACAACACAGTAGAACATGCCAGGCATATATTACACCCCCGATCCCCCCCCGATCGCCCCCCGATCCCCCCCCAATCACCCCCCCCTGTCACAAACTGACACCAAGCAGGTTTTTTTTTTTTTTTTTTCCTGATTACTGCATAGTGTCAGTTTGTGACAGTTAGCAGTGGTGGGACAGTTAGTATTACCCCCCTGTAGGTCTAGGATACCCCCCTTACCCCCCCTAATAAAGTTTTAACCCCTTGATCACCCCCCCCTCACCAGTGTCGCTAAGCGATCATTTTTCTGATCGCTGTATTAGTGTCGCTGGTGACGGTAGTTAGGGACGTAAATATTTAGGTTCGCCGTCAGTGTTTTATAGCGACAGGGACCCCCATATACTGCCTAATAAATGTTTTAACCCCTTGATTGCCCCCTAGTTAACCCTTTCACCACTGATCACTGTATAACCGTTACGGGTGACGCTGGTTAGTTCGTTTATTTTTTATAGTGTCAGGGCACCCGCCGTTTATTACCGAATAAAGGTTTAGCCCCCTGTAGGTCTAGGGTACCCCCCTTACCCCCCTAATAAAGTTTTAACCCCTTGATCACCCCCTGTCGCCAGTGTCGCTAAGCGATCATTTTTCTGATCGCTGTATTAGTGTCGCTGGTGACGCTAGTTAGGGACGTAAATATTTAGGTTCGCCGTCAGTGTTTTATAGCGACAGGGACCCCCATATACTATCTAATAAATGTTTTAACCCCTTGATGGCCCCCTAGTTAACCCTTTCACCACTGATCACCGTATAACCGTTACGGGTGACGCTGGTTAGTTCGTTTATTTTTTATAGTGTCAGGGCACCCGCCGTTTATTACCGAATAAAGGTTTAGCCCCCTGATCGACCCGGCGGTGATATGCGTCGCCCTAGGCAGCGTCAGATTAGCGCCAGTACCGCGAACACCCACGCACGCACCGTACACGCACCGTACACCTCCCTTAGTGGTATAGTATCTGAACGCATCAATATCGGATCCGATCAGATCTATACTAGCGTCCCCAGCAGTTTAGGGTTCCCAAAAACGCAGTGTTAGCGGGATCAGCCCAGATACCTGCTAGCACCTGCGTTTTGCCCCTCCGCCCGGCCCAGCCCAGTCCAGCCCACCCAAGTGCAGTATCGATCGATCACTGACACTTTTCTTTGTAGCGTTTTGGTGAACTGGCAAGCACCAGCGGCGTAGTACACCCCGGTCGTAGTCAAAACAGCACTGCAGTAACACTTGGTGAATGTTTTGAACGCTACCATGCACTAGTTGAGTATTAGCGTAGCGTACAGCATTGCACATACTAGGCACACTTTCACAGGGTCTCCCAAGATGCCATCGCATTTTGAGAGACTCGAACCTGGAACCGGTTACAGTTATAAAAGTTACAGTTACAAAAAAAAAGTGTAAAAAAAAAAAAAAACACAAACAAAAATAAAAAAAAATAGTTGTCGTTTTATTGTTCTCTCTCTCTCTCTATTCTCTCTCTATTGTTCTGCTCTTTTTTACTGTATTCTATTCTGCAATGTTTTATTGTTATTATGTTTTATCATGTTTGCTTTTCAGGTATGTAATTATTTATACTTTACCGTTTACTGTGCTTTATTGTTAACCATTTTTTTGTCTTCAGGTACGCCATTCACGACTTTGAGTGGTTATACCAGAATGATGCCTGCAGGTTTAGGTATCATCTTGGTATCATTCTTTTTAGCCAGCGGTCGGCTTTCATGTAAAAGCAATCCTAGCGGCTAATTAGCCTCTAGACTGCTTTTACAAGCAGTGGGAGGGAATGCCCCCCACCGTCTTCCGTGTTTTTCTCTGGCTCTCCTGTCTCAACAGGGAACCTGAGAATGCAGCCGGTGATTCAGCCAGCTGACCATAGAGCTGATCAGAGACCAGAGTGGCTCCAAACATCTCTATGGCCTAAGAAACCGGAAGCTACGAGCATTTTATGACTTAGATTTCGCCGGATGTAAATAGCGCCATTGGGAAATTGGGGAAGCATTTTATCACACCGATCTTGGTGTGGTCAGATGCTTTGAGGGCAGAGGAGAGATCTAGGGTCTAATAGACCCCAATTTTTTCAAAAAAGAGTACCTGTCACTACCTATTGCTATCATAGGGGATATTTACATTCCCTGAGATAACAATAAAAATGATTTAAAAAAAAAAAATGAAAGGAACAGTTTAAAAATAAGATAAAAAAGCAAAAAAAAATAAATAAAAAAAATAAATAAAAAAAAAAAGCACCCCTTTAGCCCCCTGCTCTCGCGCTAAGGCGAACGCAAGCGGCGGTCTGGCGTCAAACGTAAACAGCAATTGCACCATGCATGTGAGGTATCACCGCGAAGGTCAGATCGAGGGCAGTAATTTTAGCAGTAGACCTCCTCTGTAAATCTAAAGTGGTAACCTGTAAAGGCTTTTAAAGGCTTTTAAAAATGTAGTAATTTTGTTGCCACTGCACGTTTGTGCGCAATTTTAAAGCATGTCATGTTTGGTATCCATGTACTCGGCCTAAGATCATCTTTTTTATTTCATCAAACATTTGGGCAATATAGTGTGTTTTAGTGCATTAAAATTTAAAAAAGTGTGTTTTTTCCCCAAAAAATGCGTTTGAAAATCGCTGCGCAAATACTGTGTGAAAAAAAAAAAATGAAACACCCACCATTTTAATCTGTAGGGCAATTGCTTTAAAATAATATATAATGTTTGGGGGTTCAAAGTAATTTTCTTGCAAAAAAAAAATAACTTTTTCATGTAAACAATAAGTGTCAGAAAGGGCTTTGTCTTCAAGTGGTTAGAAGAGTGGGTGATGTGTGACATAAGCTTCTAAATGTTGTGCATAAAATGCCAGGACAGTTCAAACCCCCCCCAAATGACCCCATTTTGGAAAGTAGACACCCCAAGCTATTTGCTGAGAGGCATGTCGAGTCCATGGAATATTTTATATTGCGACACAAGTTGCGGGAAAGAGACAATTTTTATTTATTTTTTTTTTTTTTGCACAAAGTTGTCACTAAATGATATATTGCTCAAACATGCCATGGGAATATGTGAAATTACACCCCAAAATACATTCTGTTGCTTCTCCTGAGTACGGGGATACCACATGTGTGGGACTTTTTGGGAGCCTAGCCGCGCACGGGACCCCGAAAACCAAGCACCGCCTTCAGGCTTTCTAAGGCCGTAAATTTTTGATTTCACTCCTCACTACCTATCACAGTTTCGGAGGCCATGGAATGCCCAGGTGGCACAAACCCCCCCCCCAAATTACCCCATTTTGGAAAGTAGACACCCCAAGCTATTTGCTGAGAGGTATAGTGAGTATTTTGCAGACCTCACTTTTTGTCACAAAGTTTTGAAAATTGAAAAAAGAAAAAAAAAAAATTTTTTTCTGGTCTTTCTTCATTTTCAAAAACAAATGAGAGCTGCAAAATACTCACCATGCCTCTCAGCAAATAGCTTGGGGTGTCTACTTTCCAAAATGGGGTCATTTGGGGGGGGGTTTGTGCCACCTGGGCATTCCATGGCCTCCGAAACTGTGATAGGTAGTGAGGAGTGAAATCAAAAATGTATGCCCTTAGAAATCCTGAAGGTGGTGCTGGGTTTTCGGGGCCCCGTACGCGGCTAGGCTCCCAAAAAGTGCCACACATGTGGTATCCCCGTACTCAGGAGAAGCAGCTGAATGTATTTTGGGGTGCAATTCCACATATGCCCATGGCCTGTGTGAGCAATATATCATTTAGTGACAACTTTTTGTAATTTTTTTTTTTTTCCTTTTTTTTGTCATTATTCAATCACTTGGGACAAAAAAAATAAATATTCAATGGGCTCAACATGCCTCTCAGCAATTTCCTTGGGGTGTCTACTTTCCAAAATGGGGTCATTTGGGGGGGTTTTGTACTGCCCTGCCATTTTAGCACCTCAAGAAATGACATAGGCAGTCAGAAACTAAAAGCTGTGTAAATTCCAGAAAATGTACCCTAGTTTGTAGACGCTATAACTTTTGCGCAAACCAATAAATATACGCTTATTGACATTTTTTTTACCAAAGACATGTGGCCGAATACATTTTGGCCTAAATGTATGACTAAAATTTAGTTTATTGGATTTTTTTTATAACAAAAAGTAGAAAATATCATTTTTTTTCAAAATTTTCAGTCTTTTTCCGTTTATAGCGCAAAAAATAAAAATGGCAGAGGTGATCAAATACCATCAAAAGAAAGCTCTATTTGTGGGAAGAAAAGGACGCAAATTTCGTTTGGGTAGAGCATTGCATGACCGCACAATTAGCAGTTAAAGCGACGCAGTGCCGAATTGTAAAAAGTGCTCTGGTCAGGAAGGGGGTAAATCCTTCCGGGGCTGAAGTGGTTAAAAAACATATAAACGATTGACCTCATAGACACTCATACCACCTAAAGTACAGAAAATTGGTCGAGTATATAAATGTACAATCATTAGAAAATTAAATTTTAATATATATCCAAGATTATTTGATACATTGGGTGGTGGAGGCGTGATGAAAGCTTGCTCATGAGGATCGCTTTACATGTTACGCACGTTGATGCGCTTCTTCAGGAGCTTGAATATCTAGTATATATATACATATATAAAAACACAGAAACTAATTACATCATCCAGACACAAATATAAACATGTATGTAAACAATAAACTATCCAATTTGTTGAAGTCCATCAATGCAAATAACCCAGAACAAGTGACAATCAAAGGGACAAGAAGCAAAATCTAACTGTGGGGACTTATATATCATTATGATATAGTAAAAAAAAAAAAAAAAAAAAATTATATATATATATACATACATGGCCAACTTATGTTAAAAAGACAGATACTTACAGAACTAGAAGGAATTTAGAGTAACAGAGTGTAAGTAGTTAGATAGCCAAAATTACAAATTTGCATATATATATATATGTATATATAAACCTATGTATAACATAAGTCCATACGCATACCTCTAGGTAAAATGTTAGGTATTTTCCATATTATAGAACAGTAGCAATCTCGATGCCTTCATTTACACCTCCTGGCGAGAGAACATCCAGACAATATATCCAGCATGTTTCTCTCGCACATAATTTCTTGAACAGTTCCCCCGCAGGGAGGGTATTGGGGATCTGCTCAATGACCCATACTTGAAGTCCCTTAGTGGACTTATGATGGACATTGGCAAAATGTTGTGGGACACTGTGTGGGTCCTCACCCACCTCAATGAATCGCCTATGCTCACCGAATCTCTGCCTCACAGGTCTGATGGTTCGGCCCACATAGATCAAGCCACAGGGGCAGGTGAGACCATAAACCACTAAGTCGGATGAACAATTGTGGAAGTCTTTCAGATGATGTGTTTTACCTTTAGTACAAAAGGACTTCTGGCCATGTTGTACAAATTTCCACGTTTTGCACAGTGCCTTACGACATTAGTACATGCCCACAGATGGAATATGTACCGGCATAGATAGTGAAGTAGGGTTAGATTTGAATTTACTGGGGGCTATTTTATTTTTCAGATTTAGCGTTTTTTGATATGTGACCCAAGGGTGTACAGGGAGGATAGTTTTTAAGTGCGGGTCTTGTAACAGAATGTTCTAATGATTAGATAATATGTGTCTCCATTTTTTTATGTTGAGAATGGAATGTTGTGATAAATCTGGTGGAATTGTCACCAGATTTGGGGGTGGGTTTGGAGCGTTTACCTTCCAAGTAGGTCTCATAGGCTTGATTCACAAGAGCTTCAGGATAATCTTTATCTAGAAATGTCTTTCAGATTCATGCTTAATTCCATATAATCACTTTCGTTTTTTGTTGTAATCGAAAAAAATGACCCTTTGGTATGTTCTGAATCTATTTTGGGTAGCGGCAACTCCCATAAATATAAATAGGAGTTGCCAGCAGTGGGTTTGACATAATTTTTAGCACAGATGGTATCACTATTGTGGCCCAACTCTAGACCCAGGAAGGCAAGGGAAGTGGTATCTGAAACATAAGTAAATAATAGACCATAAGTGTTGCTGTTGATGATTTTTTAGATTTTAATATCATTTTTAATTAATTAATTTTTCATTCATTATTATTATTTTTAATATGAATTTCAATTGATCAACTAATTCTCCACTCTAACTAATTGTGGATTGATTGTCTTTTTAGAAGTGATTTTACGAATTATATAATTTTTCATAATTAGATGCCCCCGAGGCCATTTATTATGTATAAAAAAATATAAATTATTGATGCGCTCTAATTAGATATCAATATCAATCAGTTCACAGCTCATTTTAAATAAATTAAATAGATTCAAAAAAGGTTATAGCCAACAAAACATAAACGTGCATAAAATTGCATAAATATTGATATATCTATCTATATAAAGCTGGGTTATCCAATCAATTTTTGGACTGGCTCATTAATAGTTACATAGTTACATAGTAGATGAGGTCCAAAGACACAAGTCCATCAAGTCCAACCTATCTGTGTGATTATATGTCAGTATTACATTGTATAACCCTGTATGTTGCAGTCGTTCAGGTGCTTATCTAATAGTTTCTTGAAACCATCGATGCCCCCCCCGCTGAGACCACCGCCTGTGGAAGGGAATTCCACATCCTTGCCGCTCTTACAGTAAAGAACCCTCTACGTAGCTTAAGGTTAAACCTCTTTTCTTCTAATTTTAATGAGTGGCCACAAGTCTTATTAAACTCCCTTCCGCAAAAAAGTTTTATCCCTATTGTGGGCTCACTAGTATGGAATTTGTAAATTGAAATCATATCCCCTTTCAAGCGTCTCTTCTCCAGAGAGAATACGTTTAGTGCTCGCAACCTTTCCTCATAACTAATATCCTCCAGACCCTTTATTAGCTTTGTTGCCCTTCCTTGTACTCGCTCCATTTCCAGTACAACCTTCCTGAGGACTGGTGCCCAGAACTGGACAGCATAATCCAGGTGTGGCCAGACCAGAGTCTTGTAGAGCGGGAGAATTATCGTTTTATCTCTGGAATTAATCCCCTTTTTAATGCATGCCAATATTCTGTTTGCTTTGTTAGCTGCAGCTTGGCATTGCATGCCATTGCTGAGCCTATCATCTACTACCCTCTGAAACAAATGTCCACACTACGAAAATTGTATGAAAAAATAAAAAAAAAATAACATTTCCATAGCACTTTTCTCTCTGTGGACTCAATGTGCTGAGTGTGCTGAAGCAGCCATTTTGGGCATGCTCAGTTGAGTCAGTTCATCAGTAACAGCAGGAGAGGGACTAAATACCCTCCCAACAGGCAGCACCAGGTGGACCCGATTACTGTGATCTGGACACTGAAACTACAAACTTTCCCTCTGGGAAGCACAGTGCCACCAGCAGGTAATCCAGGTCCTGACAATGGTACTGCTGGGCTATGCTTAAGGGGAGAAAATGGCAAAATGATTCATAGGGTATGCTGGGCTTTATAAACCTCTCACTTCTGCACTGTGCTTGTTACATATACCTGACTCCTGCATTCTGTGTGTTTCCCACTCCTGACTTCTACATTCTGCACATTACATACACCTGACCCCTATTACAAATTTATGACCCCTGCACAGTATACGTAGGCTCATGTTTTAAGTCCCTTCCACTATTCAATTTTGTGACGCCTACAATTTATCACTGTGTGTACCAACTCTTTTTCTCCTTTAGGTGCTCTGGTTCCCTTTAAATCTTATAATTTGAGAGAGCTGAACCCTAGGAGAAAAAATATCTACAACACTTCTATGAGAGATTGTAACTGATAACAATGCAAAACAAACAGACTGGGTTAATATGTATTTTTTTAGCAAACATATAGGCAGGTAGTAATTAATGTGTAGAAAAAAGTACAGCGCTAAAATATATGAAGAAAGTTGTTAGGCACAACTTACAAAAAAGTGCAAATTAGTGACCATATAATGTGAACCATGTTACCATAAATCACATATAAAACAAGAAAATGCTAAACACTGCCAAAAACTTGCATAAATCACATATAAAAATCGCATATAAAACAAGAAAATGCTAAATACTGCCAATAAATAAAACTTGCATAAATCAAGCAAAACTGAGGAATATACAAGACCAAAAGATCATATATATATATATTATATATATATATATATATATATATATATATATATATATATATATATATATATGGAAAGTGCTACAATAAAGTGAAAAAAATATAGTGAAAAAAATATATAGTTAATATTAAAAAAAGTCCATAAAAGTGACTAATAAAATCTTCATATGAATGTGACTTGGTGTGATTGCTTGACCTCGTGATACCCGTCACCTCTAGTAAAAGGAAGGCTTACCGGACCGCCAGCGACCTCCCTTACTCAGGGAGGTCAAAGAGCGCAAATTGGATAACAGATCCCCAGCAATGAATTCCAGATCTCCTGGGCTTCCTTGATCTCCTGGGCGTCTCTTGTCAATAACCTCTGTGTCCCAGACAGTCTCTCAATCACGGTAAGTATCACAAGTGTTCAAAAGATTGTGCAAATCATGCAAAAAAGATATAATACTCCAAATAGTGTGATATTGTCTCATCAAGAAGGTTTATTGGAGTAAATGATACAATACTGTTTGGAAGCTTCCACAAGTCTCCAATTAGCAGGTTTAAAACAAAGGGTTGCTAGCAAGTAAAAAAGTCTTGTATACAGACGTTTAAAAAGCGATCGCACATGCGCAGAGCGTCTGGGCATGATTACCCGATGATCGTTTCGTCAACAACTGACGTCATAAGGGGCACGCCCACACGCCTGTGCTGAAACTCTAAATAGGCTGAGAATAGCAGAGAAGCACTGCTATAGGTTCAACCAGGGAATGAGCAAAGAGTGATAATTGGATGCAGACAGAAGTAGATCTCAATCCATCACAGCTAATAGCGTTATACTTAATGCAATCACGTTTGCAGAGACATAGACACATTGTTTAAAGCATGGTCCGTTCTGGAAACTATTCACATTGCCATCTTGTGGCCAAAAAGGACAAATACAATATTGCCATAACCCTATAATGAAGTCTTGTCTGGGAATTTTGTGAGAAAAAAAGAAGCTTGCTTCCATGCTTTACCAGCCTTATGCCCTGTACACCCGACGGAATATGTGTGATCGGAGCTTGTTGTCGGAAATTCCAACCGTGTGTGGGCTCCATCGGACTTTTTTCATCGGAATTTCCGACACACAAAGTTTGAGAGCAGGCTATAAAATTTTCCGCCAACAAAATCCGTTCGCGTAAATTCTGACCATGTGTGGACAATTCCGACGCACAAAGTGCCACGCATGCTCAGAATAAATTAAGAGACGGAAGCTATTGGCTACTGCCCCATTTATAGTCCCGACGTACGTGTTTTACGTCAACGCGTTCAGAACGATCGGATTTTCCGACAACTTTGTGCGACCGTGTGTATGCAAGACAAGATTGAGCCAACATCCGTCGGAAAAAAATCCATGGATTTTGATGTCGGAATGTCCGATCAATGTCCGATCGTGTGTACAGGGCATTACAATACACAGTCAGTATCATTGCAAAATCTAGAAAAACATAGACAGTATACAATATTCCCCAAATCCACGAAAATAAAAATAAAAAAGGTTTTTTGGAAATTTTTCCATATAGAACCCTTTGGTGGATAAGATATAGAATAATCTATCGTTTGGCAAAAAAGGGGGCATCTGTATCTCTGCAAATTCTGTAGGGGGACATCAACTGTTATGAATAAAACAGTTGATGTCCCACTCTACATTCAAGCCTCCAGATATATGAGAACCTAATCGGAAAATCCAATTGGTCTCTGCCCTTGAGATGTTATGTTTCCCATTACTGACTCGCCAGTGGGGTACATATTTCTCTAAGGCTACAAAGGTAGTGAATAATACTGCTCCAGCCAGGAAGTTGGGCATTATTTGTGTTTCCTGGGCCTCTCTTGGTCTTTAGGAAGCGGTGCTTTTCGGGCCCTTTCCCCAGCCACTAGCTGGGGTTAAAATCGCCCCACTAATGGCCAAAAAGTGACGCTATAACAGCAGTAATGCGTCGCTAAAACTAGCTGCACTTTACTGCTAATGCCCACCCCAGTGTGAAAGTAGCCTAAAGGTACCCCCTGTGTAAGGGAGTGACCACTGGGCTGAACGAAAAAATACTTATAGTGTGTACCAGGTATAGTACACACTTAATGTACTAATGCATAGAATGCATTAAGGTGAAAAGCCTTAAGGCTTTAGAACCACTTTAATGACATACTATATGTATGTATACTGTATTTATGAGTCTTTTTTTGCATTACTGTTGACATGATAAACAGAGACATCCTCTGACATCAGTGGTACCCTATGTAGTAATCCAAGATGGATCAGCTTTTATAAGGAACAGTGGGCCCCAAGCACATCTAGAGGGCAATTGTCAGTCTCTCATCCATGTTGTTGGCTATCATACCAGACTTTTAGGGTCCATGCACACTAGGCGGCTGAAAAAATACCAGGATCTCTGGCAGAAAAAGCAGCATAAAAAATGCTCATAGTGGCTCGTATTGCAAAAGAGTTTGTGTGTTTATGGGCATTTTCTTTTATAGCATTTTTTTCCAAAATATTCCCCTCTGTTCATTTTTCACTATAATCAATGTACACTTGAAAACCCAGAATTCTCCTAAACACCGCGTTTATGTGCATCAAGCATTTTTTCTGCCCGGAAGCTTCTCTCAAAAACGCCCTTGTGTTTTTTTCAGCCTGAAAACACTCCTCTGCAAATATGCTTGTAAACGCCTAAATGTGCATGGACAAATAGGCTAATATAGAGGTACTTATACAGACTGAAGAAAAAAACAGCAAAAGCCTGTATAAGCAGCATTTTTTATGCCCATTGTGCATGAGGCAGTCATTTATTCCCAGATCAGGTGTTGAGTACACATGCGCCATCTATAGATTCAAGTGGGGAAATGCAGTGCAAGCTCACCCTGGAGTTCCTATGATTTTACCGTACACCTGTACAAATCCTGTTTGGTGCACAATGTCAGTATCTAAGCCATAGCTCCCAACTGTCCCAGATTTCGAGGGACTGTCCCTGATTTTGAGCAATGTCCCTCTTTCCTTCATTTGTCCCTCATTTTGGTCTGATCCATATAGTTGTATATAAAATGCACTTTTTATCTTTCAAAAAGTGTTTCCCAGTGCTAAACCTTTCGATGAATTTCTAAATTGCTGCATTTGTACATTTTAAAAGCCAATCTAAAGGAATAGTAGTGGTAAAAAAAGCACTTGTGGATTTAATTAACCTTTTTTTGGTTAATTCTCCTTTAAGGGGGTGTGGTAGGGGGCGTGTCCTATGCCTACATATGTTTGTTAGTAGGTGTCCCTCATTCCTATCTCGAAATGTTGGGAGGTATGTCTAACAGAATGTTCCCGGTGCTCCTTATGGGATTCTGTACAAACTTTTTTGTGCCATTTATTTATCCAATCTTTTCTATAAAACAACTCTGCTGTATCTGAAATCACCCAGCTCCATCCTTTTGTCTGGGTGAAAATATGATCCCATCCAACTGTTTGGTATTACATTTTGATCGCCAGAATGCATTAATGCCAAATAAAAAAAATATTTCCAGTTAAATTAGCTGAATACATATTGTTGGAACAATGAATTAGAATACCAAAAGTCTATTTATAGATATTTATAGAGATGTTAGCATAGGGTGAAGCTATAAACAATGCACTCACAGCCAAACTGGTCAATCGGGTTGGGTTGGTTGGTCGGGTCATCCGCACCCCCCCCCCCCAGTCGGTCACCAGCCCCGCACTTACCCCATCTAGGTCATGGTCAGCACTTCTCCTTGGCGACAGGCGGTGGCTTCCCCTGCGTCTCCTCCTCCTCCCAGGCCATTAGGATCGCTTCTCCTTTCGGCCAATCGGGTGACGGGTCTCAGGGCCCGCTTCCTGACTAACCAGGAGGAGAATCAGGAAGACAATAGCGAATATTAATTTGCTATTGTCACACAACTGGGTGGGCACTGCACCCAGAGCCCACCCTTTTTTGAAGACTATTAGAGCCTCTGGCTCTAATCACGTGCTTAAAAAAACAAAAACCCATTGGAATCCATGCGTCCAGCACCTCACATGTAGTTTAGGGGGCCAGATGCATGGATAGAGGGGAGCCACTGGGTATACATCTAGAAGGTTCTGGTCTTCTGAGGGATTGTACGTGTACATTGATAATTACGTTATGAGTATAGTAGCTATGGCACTTAATATAAAGACTTAGGGTGCACTTACACCTGTGAATAAACTTTGCCTCTGATTAGATGCAAGAACCCCCAGTGGGGGTTCCAGCAATTGGTTGCAAGAGTCACCCACACTAGGTAGCAATGGGAAGCTGCCAGCTCTCTGTGTCCAGGGCCGATTACTCGCATGTGATTGCTGCATGAGTGATTACATGTGACTAGCCGCAATTAGCTGTGAGAGCCAGCTGCCTCCCATTGTTTTCAATGGGGCTACCTCTTGCAGGTAATCTCAGGAACCACCTACATGCGTGTGGCCATGATGAGCTGCGAGAGCCAGCAGCCTTCCATTGCAATTGGATAGGGAACCCCTACTGGGGTTCTTGCATTTAATCTGAGGCAGGGTGCATTCACAGGTGTAAAGGCACCTTTGCATTACTCAACCATCCTTTCAGATCAAACCCATATAGCACATGTCAAACCCAAGGTTTGCAGGCCGAATATGGCCCTCCAGGCCAATGCATGTAGCCCTAGCACCCAGGGCTTTTTTTCAGTTAGAACGTGGTAGAACTGCGTTCAATCATCTTCGGGTCTCGCCCTCCACACCCTACTCACCACTGTCACTTGTAAACAAAGAAGCCTTCTGTATGTACAAGTTTTTACAAGGACAGTTTTCCTCTCAATGGCTCTCATAGATTCCTGCCTGTCCTGCACTTGCGGCGGGGACAATGGAAATGCTGGTGCAGTGTAAGCTGGGGCATCATCTGGTAAGTTGCACTGTGATCCCCATCTGTGCTCAGGTGCACAAATGCTGACCATTGAGCTCCATACAGATGAGAGAAGCAATGCTGCCCACACTGCCAGAAGGTACTAGAGCTGGTAGGTGAGATAAGAGGAAGCTTTTGGGGAGCGGTAGAGATGAGGCCTGTGGAAGGAGATGTGAGCAGAGGTGGGGTATGGGAGAGAGTGGTGCAGAGGTCAGAGCCGAAGAGAGGTGGAAGTGAGATGTAGACAGACTGTAAAAGAGAGCTGAACCCTGCATACCGTGCATAGCACATCCCTAAACCCTGCACTCTGTACACAGCGCATCCCTGCAACTGAACTCTGTACGTAGCTCACCTCTGAACTCTGTACTCTTTGCATTGGGCACCCCTGAAACTGCATTCTGTACATAGCACATCCCTGAACGCCACACATAACGTACTCATGGTATTTATTGCCCCTTTAAGATCCTCCCACTGTTTATGCAATTTGGCCACACCCACCATTCGATGTGGTTTGGTGCTGGTGTGGGGTGGGTTGAGTTCCTGCACCTGCTCTATTAGGAAAATGTATATAGTCTTACAGACACAACAGACCCTTTGAGGGCAACCATAATGCTGATGTGGCCTGTGATGAAATTGAATTTGACACCCCTGCCATTTAGGGACTGTGTTCATGTTTTGACATAATTTACAGCTTTTACTGATATATTTTAGAGGTACATTTTCTAGGTTCCCCACTCCCCACATCCTATAAAACCCTGGCAATGTCTATGGTTAGATTCTGTATGTGTGTATTACTGGTCACTATCATTTTAGCCATCCCCCCTGGCATTGTCTGGGTCTACAGGCACCACAGTAAACAGGACCGGGCCTACCATGGATCCCGCTGGGTCCATTGGACCTAGGCGGCACTTTGAGAGGGGCGGCAAATAGACGTCCAAGATTTTTTTTCCAGCAGTTGTGTGTGTCATCCAGGGGAGGATTGCCAATCCGCTTCCCTGTATAAAAAAGGCCACCCTGCTGCCCTCAACACGCATACTCATAGTTGCCGGATATAAGGGTGCTTGCACACAGCCTAACACTGGCTGTAAGGCATCATTCCCACAAGGCGGATCCGCTGCCTCGGAGTCTGTCTCTGTCCGCCAGCTCAGCGGGAGATCTCTCGGTTGATCTCTGCTGAGCCGGCGGATGACAGGTCCCTCTCTGCTCACTGAGCGGGGAGGGGCTTGTCCAGCGCCACTGCTGCCTATGGAGAGATCAGACGAAAACGGATAGCATGTCCGTTTTGATCAGATCTCACCCGATCCGATCCGCCAGCAATGAATGCGAACGTAGGTGCATCCATCTGCTTTTAGCAGATAGGACCGGGTCAGATGTCAGCGGACATGTCCCCGCTGACATCCGTCGCTCCATAGATTAGCATGGAGTGCCCGTTCAGGTCTGCCGTCAAAACTGACAGACGGACCTGAACAGTCCGACCGTGTTAAAGGGGCCTTAAACACCCGAGCACAAATGAATAACTCAGGTGTGCATGCTGCCTGGGGCAGGGTACCCACAGGAGACAGAGCAATGAAAGATGCCTTCCCCACTGGCTCCGCCAGCAGCCAATGTTCGGGTACAGCTTGCATTTCTATTGGGTGGAACTGGAGGAGGGGGTGCGGCCAGCCTCGAAGACTGTAGGAGCATTAGGAGAGAGCAACAGAGAGGTAATATAAGTTTGTTCTGTGGGACAGGACACAAAGGGTGTTCATCATTTTTTCTAATAGTGGCTTCTGATCTGCTGGATGGCCAAATGTTGCCATAATTCATATTTAGATAAATTTATGATGTCCAATTCCTGCTCTTGAGCTGGCTCAATATAGTGGACAGACTCATGTAAATTCTCAATGAGTATACTAGGGATGTTGGCGGGTCATAGAAAACCTATAGGAATGTCTATATGGGAAGTATCCATAAATGTACTGGTGGATGAAGTGCATGCTGATGTGTTGCTTACATGAAGATCGCTAAATGAGGGATGGTGATCACCCAGTGCATGGCCCGAAGCTGTTTTGGCCAAATTACCCAAAGGTGGTTTGGCCTGTTGTGCAGAAGTGAAAGGTGTTAAGGGTAGGTCTACCGTACGCATTTTAGGCGATCGAACCAAAAAAAGTCACCATGTGGATGTTGTTTATTTTTTCTTCCCCCTGATGTTTTCTTTTTCCTAAAGGGTTGAGAAGAAAAAGAGGTAGATGAATTTGACGAGACATCAGAAGTAACATATTATTGATCATTTCTTGTTTGTTGGAATTGTTTCCTCCTCACATTTGAGAAAGATCGATTCCATTTATACGCCTGCCCTTCTGTAAATGCTAGCTGGTCCCTCCAAAGCTTTTTGTCTTTCTGTAAGAGAATATTTTTGATAAATTTGTCAAGATTGACCTTCAAATTATTTTCATGTTTAGTAAAAGCGGAATGTGTTTTGAAGCGTAACAATTGTGTTTGTATCTTGTCTATTTCTTTGTCTATATCAAGGATACGTTTGTTATATTCTTCACTGAGAAGTGTCATCATTCCTCTTAAACAGACTTTTAAGTTTTTTAAAAGTGCTATCAGTGTCATTTATAGTGGGAAAAATCTGTAGTCTAATGCCGTCTACACACAATCAAACATTCCGACAACAAAACCGTGGATTTATTTCCGACGGATGTCGGCTCAAACTTGTCTTGCATACACATGGTCGCACAAATGTTGTGGGAAATTCCGATCGCCAAGAACGCTCTGATGTACAACACGTACGACGGCACTATAAAAGGGAAGTTCAATACCATGTGTGCCACCCTTTGGGCTCCTTCTGCTAATCTCGTGTTTAACTCGTGTTAGTAGAAGTTTGGTGAGAGACGATTCACGCTTTTCAGCCTCATGCTTTTTAGTTCGTTACTGCTCTTCAGTTTGTGCTTCTGGGTTCGTATCTTTTTTTCAGTGCATGTTGTCAGTTCATATCTGTTTTTCAGTGCGTTCTTGTCCGCTCGTTTCTGATTTTCAGCTCGCTCTTCTCAGGCCTTTCTGATTTTCAGTGCGTTCTGTTAGTTTGTTCTGACCAGCCGACAGTTTTCTAGCCATGTTGCGGGTTTGTACTCATCGCAGAGTTCATGCTGTGGGAGGGCTTGGTGTTGGGGTTCTTACTTTGACCCAGGCCCAGTCCATGAACAGGGCGGGGAGGAGTTCATGGACAAAGAATTGGTTACTCCAGCGTGACCATTTCTCTCACGTGCTTTTGTTGCGGGAGATCCAGGAGAATAATCCTGATAATTTCAGGAATTATCTCCGGATGATGGACCCCATTTTTCACCGTCTGCTGGCTTTGCTGTCCCCCTATATTACCAGGCAGGACACCTGCATGTGGCAAGCCATCACTCCGGAACAAATGCTAGTCCCCACCTTGCGGTACTTGGCGATGGGGAGAAGTCTGCAGGACATCAAGTTCTCGACAGGCATCTCCCCCCAGGCTCTGGGGATCATTATTCCAGAGACCTGTTCTGCCATCATACAGGTCCTGCAGAAGGACTATATTAAGGTAAGTTTTCTCCTTTAACATCACATTCTATGTATTTAATGTTTGCTAATGTATTGTATTTCTTTCATCATTCCCTAATTACCATGATTGTAATAGGCTGTGAATGTCCCCTTTGTCCTCATGCATGCTGGAAGTTCCTTTTTTGTCCTTCATGCATATTTGCCTTCACTAACCTCCCCAGCATGCTATCCTGGGCCCATACACACCTAGCCTAGTCACTTAACAATGTATTTTGTCAGCTCCATAGTAGTGCTTTACCCTAAACACCCCCTAAAATGTGTACAAACGTTATTTTTGTCCTTAAATTCACACAGAGTACAAGAGGCTTTTTTTTGGGTCCCGAACTCATTTGGAACCCTCCCTCCCCCCAACCAATCCTCTATCTGCTGACTTTGCCAAACCCATACACACTATACCTACCTCTTTTGTGGTCATATTTCTGGATGAATTCACCATAGCATGTAGTGCAAGGGTCTGCCTGAATACTTTCAAATGGTACTGTTTCAAGTTTTGTTCTCCTATTATCTTGATAGGTAATTGCAGAATGTAAAATTGTGCTTCAATTTTGACAGTGTGTATTCATATTTTTGTATGTGACACTTTTTACCTGTCCAGTGGGCTGCCAATAGGGTAAGTAAGGAGGGGATGGCCAAAGTAACACACATTATTTATGCATTCAGCTCTCAATGAAGTGAAGAGGGTTATCTGTCCAAAACATCTCCCCCCCCCCCCAATATTTTTACAATGGGCCATCAGAGGGTATGAAGAATCTGATAAGTGGACCTTATACTTTTGTTTTTAAATACTCCTTAACGACTTGCCGACCGCCGCACGACGATGTACGTCGACAAAGCGGCACGGGCAGGCAAAAGGGCTTACCTGTACGTCCCTGCCTGCCCGCGGGTGGGGGGTCCGATCGGACCCCCCCCGGTGCCTGCGGCGGTCGGCAAATGTCCCCCGGCGATCGGTGGTGAGGGGGAGGCCATCCATTCGTGGCCCCCCCCTCGCGATCGCTCCCAGCCAATGGGATCATTTCCCTGCCTCTGTATTGTACACAGAGGCAGAGGAAATGATGTCATCTCTCCTCGGCTCGGTATTTTCCGTTCCGGGCCGAGGAGAGAAGACTGAACTGTGAGTGCACCAAACACACACACACAGTAGAACATGCCAGGCACACATTTCACCCCGATCCCCCCCCCGATCGCCCCCCGATCCCCCCCCAATCACCCCCCCCCCTGTCACAAACTGACACCAAGCAGGTTTTTTTTTTTTTTTTTTTTTTCTGATTACTGTATTGGTGTCAGTTTGTGTCAGTTAGTGTCAGTTAGTGTGTTAGGGCAGTGAGTCTTAGGCCCCCTTTAGGTCTAGGGTACCCCCCTAACCCCCCTAATAAAGTTTTAACCCCTTGATCACCCCCTGTCACCAGTGTTGCTAAGCGATCATTTTTCTGATCGCTGTATTAGTGTCGCTGGTGACGCTAGTTAGGGACGTAAATATTTAGGTTCGCCGTCAGCGTTTTATAGCGACAGGGACCCCCCTATACTACCTAATAAATGTTTTAACCCCTTGATTGCCCCCTAGTTAACCCTTTCACCACTGATCACCGTATAACTGTTACGGGTGACGCTGGTTAGTTCGTTTATTTTTTATAGTGTCAGGGCACCCGCCGTTTATTACCGAATAAAGGTTTAGCCCCCTGATCGCCCGGCGGTGATATGCGTCGCCCCAGGCAGCGTCAGATTAGCGCCAGTACCGCTAACACCCACGCACGCAGCATACGCCTCCCTTAGTGGTATAGTATCTGAACACATCAATATCTGATCCGATCAGATCTATACTAGCGTCCCCAGCAGTTTAGGGTTCCCAAAAACGCAGTGTTAGCGGGATCAGCCCAGATACCTGCTAGCACCTGCGTTTTGCCCCTCCGCCCGGCCCAGCCCAGCCCACCCAAGTGCAGTATCGATCGATCACTGTCACTTACAAAACACTAAACGCATAACTGCAGCGTTCGCAGAGTCAGGCCTGATCCCTGCGATCGCTAACAGTTTTTTTGGTAGCGTTTTGGTGAACTGGCAAGCACCAGCCCCAGGCAGCGTCAGGTTAGCGCCAGTACCGCTAACACCCACGCACGCAGCATACGCCTCCCTTAGTGGTATAGTATCTGATCGGATCAATACCTGATCCGATCAGATCTATACTGGCGTCCCCAGCAGTTTAGGGTTCCCAAAAACGCAGTGTTAGCGTGATCAGCCCAGATACCTGCTAGCACCTGCGTTTTGCCCCTCCGCCCGGCCCAGCCCAGCCCACCCAAGTGCAGTATCGATCGATCACTGACACTTACAAAACACTAAACGCATAACTGCAGCGTTCGCAGAGTCAGGCCTGATCCCTGCGATCGCTAACAGTTTTTTTGGTAGCGTTTTGGTGAACTGGCAAGCGCCAGCGGCCTAGTACACCCCGGTCGTAGT